>WBMW01002728.1:115072-242264 GCA_013396635.1 Penelope pileata | reverse complement strand
GGGGGAGGGGGTACACAGCTGGCTAAGCAAACAGAAAAACAGCCATTTAATCAGATGCACCTACACATACAAGTAACAAAAACATTAGGCACCTGGCACAATTCTATTAGGACCTAATTCTCACAACAATATGCATCATTATAGTGGGATCTGATAATGAGAACACACTGGAGGCATTACATGTCTTTAGAAGAAGCAGACTTCCTACCTTAGTAAGACTGATAGAAGGTAAGTCCCCCTTTAAAGAAAGTTGTAAGTAAAACCAGGCAGCAGTTGCAGTAAATTGAGTCCTTTCAGTCACTGTATACATGCAGCAGTTCTGCAATAAGGGAAAAATATAATGGGAGGAGCAGCTGTGAACGAGTGACCTCCTGAAGCTGAGTTCTCTTTGTGAATCAAGCACTGGGAGCCAGAGCCTCTGATTTGCATGGATTATCTCCACTTGAACAGATACATTTAAATTAACTGGCACAGGCATAAAAAAAAAAAAAAAAAGGGGAAAAAAGGTAGAGTAAGTGAGTGAGGGAAGAAGAGCAGGGAGCGAAGGAGAGCAAGGAAGGAGAGTGGAAAGCGGGAGCTTGGCTGGGTACGCTGCTCAGGCAGAGCTGTGTCTCAGAAGAGCTACAGCTCCCTCTTCATGTCACAGTTATAAGAGGAGGAAAGCTGTCATTATGGTCGAGTTTGTAACAGATTTCCACTCCCCCCCTCACTCCCCCCAACTTCTGATGGTCCATTTGATCAGATTTCTATAAACACTTAATAACTCAGTCTGTCACGCAGCTAGGGTTTTATACTGCAAGTCTCAAATGCTTATAAATCTGGTAAACCCTGCTAAATGATTTTAAGCATGGAAATGTTTTCAATGAAGTAACTTGTACAAATTGAGATGAGTTAGTTGCAAGTGCACCTTGACAGATTTATTATTTGTGAGTGTGCAATTGTCTTTAAAATAGTTGAGGGAAGGCATTACTCAAAGTGCTTCTGTGCAGGAGGTGGAAGATGGCGTGTGCTCCAGCCAGTGTTTCAACATTATCTAAAAATCAAGACAAAAGAGAGACAAAAAATTTGCATTCAACCACTTCAGAATTTCTCCTGTATTACCATAAATATCACAAACATTACCTGTTGCACATTCCTGATTTGATTTAAATGCAGTACTTAAACTGATTAGAGAAGTGAGAATACATTCAGCCCTCTTGAACCTGCATCCAATCCAAGAGGAAGCTGATCGGAACTTTCTTTTGTCTAGAGTACTTTGTTAACTTATTTTAACACTGTAATACAGAATTTTGTGATTCTCCGCATTCTACTTAGAAATTACCCTGAAAGTCAGAGTAGCAAAGTAGAACAGCTGGTCACATGTCCCCTCATTCACTAGTCAAAAAATATGAATGAATACAATAAATATTCTTTAGGAAATATTATTTGGTAAGGTTTCATGGGGCAAAATATCCTGTATTGGCAGTTAGAATGTTCGCCTGAACTCTGGCTTGTAGGAATCATGTTTTTGCAAAATACTTCTCATTCAGAGATCAGTAGCCTGAAACTGTCTGTATAGTCAGCAAGGGCTAAATTCTGTCTGCAGATCATTTGCAGATTGAGCTGAGTCCAACAAACACGTTAAGTTTCTGTTGCTGAGCCACATTTCTGGGGTAAATCCTATGGAGTTCTCTCTACAGGTTCCCAACATTTACTTATAATGCAGATTCCAAAATGTCTCTGTCTAAACAGAATATATGGTAAGCACTATACTTAATCTAGTCATGAGAAATTGCTTCTTGGAAATAATCACATTTACAGTAAAATTTGCTGCAGATAAATGTTCACAGATATTGGACAAAGTAAGGGAGAATATATTTGGATTTTGTGATAAATGTGATGTGACACAGTTATTGGTGTCTGCCTGAGCCCCATAAACAAGTGCTTCCTGTAAGAAATGCACTCAGTTTTTACTGGAGGAAGTTTGATTATTTTAGTATTAGGGGAGAGGATCCTTGAACTATATCACAAATCTGAGTATTTACCCAAGCAATACTTAACCTGCCTGAAACCTCATCCCTCCCTGTGTACTCTCCAGAACATCTCAACATGATCTTTGGTCATATCTTGACCACTGGACCCCAAATTTTTTCTTATTTTCTCACTTGTTTTTCCAGTGACTACTCACCAGGTAATAACAGGTGAATTTGACTCCTACAGGGCACTCAGAAGCCTAGTCTTGATATCAAACCTGTATATAATAGCTGCCAAAAGCTGCATCCTGATTGATAGATAGCTTTGAAAATAATGGACGGAACCAAATTTGCTCCTGTTACTCTGCACCCTGTGATACACTCAGTCCTGCAGATTGCCAAGCTGATAATGGCCTAACAATTCAGTCCCATAAACCCATATGACACTGGCAGCAAGGAAGCCCACAAACAGAAAGAAACAACCAGCGACGACAAGGACTTTCACCTTTAAAGTACATGTAAGAGAAAACAATGTAAGGAATCAAGACTGTTGTGGACAGTACATGACAAATTACACAGACAGTATTAACTGGATGCAGAAACTGTGGGATGCATCTTATTCTCTGGAAAGGTTTGTATGCCTGAAGCGTCATGTGCTAGAATTCACAAGGAGAAGACTTTGAGAGATGATGCTGGAGGCAATGTTGAATGAAGATGCAGATTTGGGGAAAAGGTGTAAGAGAACACAAATTGAATGGGCAACTGGGTATTTACAAACACTTACTGAGAGGACTTGTGAGAGCAAAAGAACAAAGAACAGGGAAACAGAGGAAAACTAAGGAATGTTTGCCATCTGAGAGACTGGAGAAGTATGACAGACAAAACCACAACAGAGAGAAAGCGGAAAAGATAGTTCTAGCAAAGATCACTGGAGACTAGAATCCCAAGAACAGTGAGAACGGTAGAAAAGAAAAGAAGAACAGAAAGCAGGATAATTTGTGAATAGAAGGTAAAGTGGAAGAAGAAGAAAAAATGTCTATATGCATTGGGAGTCCGTTAGAGAGAAACAACTAAGTGCCGTAAGATCAATTCCACAGAGCAGGACACGAGGTCATTTTCCAAGGAGAATGTGGGTAGAAAAGGAAGAAAAAAAGGTTCTGGTAGGAACACAGGAAAATCTGTTTATCTCTCATATATAAAATAAATATATAATATATATTTTAATGTATTATATAGTATTTGCTAGTCATGCATATAGTATATAATTTTTTGTTTTTATTTCCTTCACAGTTGAAAAGGGATGCAGTGAATTCTCCACCAGACTAAATCAAAGATGATTATAGTAACTAATTTCATTTTAGGTAGAGGAAAAATACTAAAAAGTGAAGGCTCATGGATACTGTATCTGACTGAATAGCCATGGAAAAATTGGGACTGCAATTCATATCAAAACAAACCTTAAGAAATGCAAGGAAATCTTGGCAGAGATTTATGTTATCTTCATGCCTCTAAGGGTACACAATAAGAAGAAAATCTGGACAACGAAAATTCAGCTATGCTAGAGTAATTATGAGTGGATGATCAGGAAAGAGGTTGTAAAACATATAGTGGGAGCAAGGTGTTGAAGAGTACATGCTATCCAGGAAAGATGTGAATAAACAAGTAACCTTGTAGAGCTGTCTTCTCGTAATGTGGGAGATTAAAATGAAGTAAAAAAAAAAAAAAAGTCATGCATCAGAAAGAAGCCGTTTGGGACAAATTAATGCGTATGTTTACTAAGCAGTCAAGAGCCAACAAAAGATGAAACTGTTTGTTCTAATAAGCAATACAGATACAGTGAGGAAACTGGTTCAAAAACCTTGCGAGTTTAACTTATTTAAATGAAATCAATCAGTAAAAATAAGGCATATTTCAGATGGCAGATTTTGATAACCTAAAAGGTCTTGTCGCTGAAATCAAATAGGCTGTTCTGTTCAAGGTCTTGAATGTGGAGGAACCTTGGAATTATTTTACATCTAAGCTGATAAAGCTGTGTGAAATGTGTATCTGAAGAAGCAGAGATAATGCATGGGAAAGCAGTCAAGCCATTCCACACAAATGAAGAACCCCCTCAAGAGTAATATTGGAGAGGTGCAGGGCACAGAAGGAAATAGACATCAGTAGAGACAGGTGTTTTTGAGTTCAGAAGTATAAACTATGGTGAAAATCATCAATAGTCAAACTTAACTACAATTTGAAATGGATATTGAAACAAACAGGAAAACAATCTTCGCACAGTTAAGCGAAATGAGAACAAATAACATATAGGACATCTATGCAGAGATGAATTGGTGAGAATAGAAAAAAAGATCTGCCATTAAAAACTCAGTGACTACTTTGTGTATGTTTCCAATAATACTGACCTAAGAGGAAACAGGATAAATAACAGGAATGAAATCAAGATTATAGAAATTACAAAATTGGAAGCAATGCGAAAAACAAAGTGTACTCAGAGCAAGGAGATATCCAACTTCATTCCACAATTCTGACAAGAAAAGGAGAATGAAATCTCAAACCTGGTCAGAAGTAGCCCAGACGTGGCTGAATGGAGAATAGCCAATGTATTATTTGTTTCTAAGAGGGAGACCTAAGCAGTTACAAACCCTTTAGTTTGACCTCAGTTGCTTTAGAAAAATGTTGAGGGAAAAAACAGTTGAAGGCAGGGTGGTAAATGGAAAATAGGGTAGCATACAGAAAGGATTTATTAAAGATAGATCATGCCAAGTGAACTTGGATTTTGTTCTCTCTCTTTAATAAGATAACTGATTTCTAGACAAAAGATTTGTAATACATCTTATCTATCTGTACTGCATATGATACAGCATCACACAGGAAATCAAGGATTAGGAGAAGAATTGTAAAGTGGGTAGGAGATTGTCTAATATATAGATGGCAACAGGTGATATGAAACAAACAGCATCAAACTAAAGGAAGTTTACCAGCAGGAATTCTCAAAAAAAAAAGAGAGTCTTGGGTTCAATTTTTTTTTTTTTTTTAAAAAGTTCCAAGCATGAAGTATGAAATCTGCAGTTTAAATTAGAAAAGTCACTACAAAGAAAAGGATCATTGATTACATAAACTTTTTTTTATTACATAATACATATACACAAATATTCTGTACACACTTAAAGGTTGTAAAAGGTGACAAGTTTATAAGAGAAATAGTCATGCTCTATAGAAGCCTGAATAGATGGCTTTGTCTGAAATTCTGTGCAGGGTCGAAAAAAGTGCTAAAATTGGAACAAATGCAGAGGAAAAAAACTACAATGGCTGGCAGACTGGAGAGCCGCCACTCTGGAAGGAGAATGAGATGTTTTGCTGGTTTCATCTGGGAAAACAAGAAGCTGAAAGGCATTATGACCAATGTTTGGAAGTGTATTATTATACACCAGGTTGGAAAATATCTGTGTGAAGTTACAGCATGAGGCTGACAAAAAAGCATCTCATGTTTAGGTAAGAAATGCAGAGTTGATTCCAACTGTCAGAACTAAAATTTCCAAACAGACTCCCCAGATCTGTGATAGGAGTAAAATATTAACTTCATTTTAATGGATAATTATTCTTTTTTATTAAAGACATTGCACCCAGTCACCTATGCAATTAGGAGATTAGACTCAAGACATCCCTTGCCTTTCTTTTCCCCACTGTTTCTGTAATATATCCCATTGAACTTAGTTATCTGTCATGTCTTCCCACTTCCCCCCCCCCATTTATTTTTTTAAGGGCCAATCAGCCTCTTCACTGTTACTGAAGAACTGAGCTTATTCAATAGTATATCATCTCAGAATATGCAGTCCACTGTGCAGTCTTTCTAATTCTACCCTTCATTTTGAAACATGTCTGGTAAGGAAAGCTTATGATATAGATACAATTATTTTAGCATCTGACACAGAATCCGTTAGGCCCTCCATCCAAGACAACTAATAAGGAAAGGAATATCAAGAAATACAAGATAACCTAACAGGAAAAGACAAAAAGTACAGTTTACTGTGGACATGTTTCTGAAGTGAAAGGAATGAGAGAAGTGCATTATTTTTTAGCATGACTGAGATCATAGAACAAGTCAGGTATGTGTCAGTGTAAAGGATGTAGGAAAGATGAGAGAAAATGGACAAAGAAATGCAAAAACATTTTTGACTTTACAAGAGGCTTGATTTCAAGTCACTTATAAAAAAAAAAGAGGGCCCTTTGGTTTATTTAAATCCACATGAACTTCCTTGCTCAGCAATTGTACAACCTGTTAACAATTCTCTGTTGATTAGACAATGGAAAAATAGAAAAGAACTAATCATGGTTATAGAAGAAGAAAAGCCAAGTACATTCTGACAACTGGCTATTGCCTTGAAAGGGCATTGCCACATCCCAGAAAGGAAAGTCCAGCAGATACAATTCAGCATGTACAAGACAGATGGATATGCAAAGGCACAAATATGCTTGTTGTTTGTGCTATTTTCCTTATTCCTATTTCCAATATGGGTCAACATGAATATTAACAATAAGCAAACCCATTCAGATAAAGTAAAAAGCTCCTGGATTTCTCATAACTTATCTTAAGTTTATATTAAAACTGCTACTGAAAACCCGAACACCAAAATAATCAGAAACAAAATTACCTGAAGTACTTCCAACAGGCCAAGAGCTGATTAATCTCAGAAAAAAAAAAAGTCTATGATCTAGTTTCCTAAAGAGAAAAATAGATGAAACCAGAAACTTTTGCTTGAAGGAGGCAGAGCCAATGAGTTACTAACTGAAGAATATGAACCTCCACAGAAACAGCCCCATTTGAAACTTCAAAACTGGTTGTTTTAAGATCTGGAAGCTGTTCAAGCTTAACCTTCCAAGGAGTTATTAGGTCACACAGGTGAAATTCTCTCCCAGAATAATTCACTCAAACTGAGAATCC
Organism: Penelope pileata; assembly: GCA_013396635.1. Lineage (NCBI taxonomy): Eukaryota > Metazoa > Chordata > Aves > Galliformes > Cracidae > Penelope > Penelope pileata. The sequence continues at coordinate 235,370 of WBMW01002728.1, read as the reverse complement.
ACTTGCCAAAAAAAGTTAAGACTTGTCCCATACATTTTCCACAAAATATGCAATTTCCAAATAAGGAAGGTCAGTGTCTGATGAGAAACTGCGTCATTACAGAACTCTATGACTTCGTTTTTTTTTTTTTTTAAATACTTGTGGTATGTAGGAATTTTTTCTCCATTTGGAGAGAAATCTGTATACAAATTATGAAACTGCATCAAAAATGGAAAAAATGGATGCTCTGAATAGTTAGAGGTTTACTCATGTTGTCTGTAGGTCATCATTGCTAGTTCAGCATTTCAAACCCCATGCGAAGAAATGGGAGAAAATTCATTTTAAATATATTTAGTTACAGGAGGAAAAAAAGGAATAAAATAGAACATTCCAGAGAACATTGGAACTATTACTGGTATTTTACATGTAATGACAGCTTTTCCACTCTTTGTCCACCACATTTTGGTTTAAAATGCATTCTATCCTTTGGAAAATCTTTATAGAATAAAGTTAAAATTTAAATTCAAATTCTAAAACTATATGGTGTAATGAATAATACACAGGCTATGCATTTAATTCCATTAAGTAGGATGTTTTTCATTAAGAAGAGTGTTAACAGAATTAAAAGTTCACACTGAAGGAATGAGAAAATCAGTGGCAGCTAAAAAGCTGCAACAATATGGCACATATTGCAGAACAACTGAGACTGATGTGGGATTAAATATATATGAAATGAATTTAAGAAACTGACAAAGTAGTAGCAAAATTTGAATACTAATTTATGGCACCTACTGAAAGAAGCAAGACAGTAGATAATCTGCATATAAATGGCTTCAACACATTCCCCAGTGCCAGTCTGTTACCCAGCTCAAAAGGCAACTAAATACTTTTTTTTTTTTAGCAGACTAAGAGAAGAAATAGTCAAACAGAAGGTTCATTTAATTAGCTAAAGAACATGAATAATAATATAATCATGCTTTTGAATATAGTCTAGTGAAATCAACAAGTTACTGAAAATGGGTATGGAATCAGAATCATTAAGTTTGGAAGAGACCTCTAAGATCTAGTCCAACCACCATGCCTACTAAACCACCTCACTAAGCACCACATGTACATGTGTCTTGAGCACCTCCAGGGACAGTGACTCCACCACTTCGCTGGACAGCATGTTACAATATTTGACTCCTCTTTTAAGGAAGAAAATTTTTCCTACTATCCAACCTGAGAAGCGGGAAGGTGAGATAAGAAAGGCAAAGAAATAATATAAAATAAATATGTCCTAATGTTAAAACAACATGCCTCTGTATATGTTATGCCTCTGTATATGTTATGCATATTTATGCAAACTGACCCTCTGAATTTATCATGAGATACAGTTTACATCTTGTGAGGCTCTGAGCATCAAAAGATGTGAAAACTAGGGATATCAAGGACCACTAAGTGCCACTACTGGAAAGAGCCTAGAAATATGTAAGGAAGAGAACTCGAGTCCTTACCCTTAGCATAAACTTCAATCTAAAGATAAACAATGATTTTTTCCTCTTTTTTTTTGAATGCAGAATGAATTTTAAGAGTATCCATTATTTCTCATGACTAATTTAGAAGTTCTTAGAAAATTATAATTTGCCTTATAAATTCAATATAAAGTTACTTTTTATTTCAGCTTACATGGTTGTGCAAGATATGATCATGCATAAAAAAAACTGAACAATGTAAAACAATATGGAAAACTTTGTGTTAATAGTTGTATTCTTATGCACTTTCCAATTCAAAGAAGGAGATTGAAAAGAAACAGTACAGAATCTAAGGAAACTAAGCATGAATGTGTTTTGGAATAGTTTGATAGACAATAATTTTAGATTTAGATTTTCATGTCATAAAACTGTCTTTTTTTAATCTGCCTCGGAGGGACAGCTACTTTTGGCAACAAACTGGAATTTCTGAAGTGCCTGAAGTTTTACTCTTTTAAATATATAAATCAAAGCTTATACATACACAAATAAGCTCAGTAAGAAAAAATTGAAAGAAAAATAGCATTGATAAAGAATAGATAATCTAAAACTTGTGATTTGCTTGATACAGTATTGTTTTACCAAGATTAACACAAATTTCAGAAATCCTCCATTTAAGTAGTTTTATCTTCTAATATTGAAGATTGCATATCAGAATTCACGAGTTCTCTAGAGCTGTAGCCATTAGATCCGATTGCATGGCTTGATCTTACAGTATGACATACTATACAGCTTTAACAGATTTTTTTTTTGAGTGACCAACTGAAACAACTCACATCTGCTAAATGACATGATGGAAAGGGATTTGTCAGTATTCATGTAAGTGTTGCTGTATTTTTAAAGCTACTTGCAGCTTCTTCCACTTGTATCTTAAGAATATAATGTCAAACAAGACAAGTTTTCTATTGCCATTATAAAAGATCAAGTGTCTCTTCTGTAAATACAGTAGAAGTGCTTCTGCCTTTAATTGCTGAAAGGGCTCAAGGGGTGAACAGGACACCTGGCAATCCCCTCACTCTTTACATGGCAGTAAAAACTAAGTTCCCCTCCTTGGTGTCTGGCCCTCACCTGTGCTGAGGCTGTGAGCTCCTGGGCAAGGCCTCAGCCTGAGCTCCAGCCCTGGGCAGTAACACCTTCCCCCCCACCCGCCACAACTCCTGTTTCCTACATTATTTTTTATTGCTTCTGCTTACTTCACTTTCTACCCATCTAGCTCCTCTTCTCCCTTTCAGAATTGAATGAGAACAGTTTAGGCAAACATGAGTATCAGCACCTGAATTAAATCTTCAGTTCTTTGGCTGCCTTCAGGATGCTCTTTTTCATTGAAACTGACTTGCGTGCTACTGAACTCTGCTACTTATAAGTCTTGAAGATGATTTGAAGCAGAGGGCTGATACGAAGAAATCAACAAAACTGAGAAAGAGCTAATAAGGTCAAGCAAATCACTAAATCAGTTTTTAAAGAAATCTTTCTGGGATAGTTTTTTTTTTTGCTCAGGAATTCATACAATCCTATTATTCACACAAGTCTTACTTTTTAAGTCATCACATCTATTTTTGCATATTGAAGATTGAATTTAAGCAACCACTTCAGCCTTCTCCACTGGGTTATGTAATGTGAAGGAATTACGCCATGAAGAGTGTAAAGCTTATCCACTTTTTCATTCCTGTGTCACTCTCTAGTGACTCTTTGTTGTGTGCTTTGTCCTGTTATTAAGATTCATGGTTTTATTAAAGTACTGGCACTTTCCTCAGCAGAATAGATCTGATTTGTGCAGATACTTCTTCCCAGGATTTTTGCAATGAGATAGAGTAAGCAGGGTTAAATTCATTTATTCTAATCTGGAACATTTATGCATTTATCCATGCCAATATAATTTTGATTATTTGGGGTGTGACAGTGAAAGGTGCTGTCTTTTGGACACTCCGAACAGTCAGAAAAGGCAGAGGACAAGTTCAGCTGTGCCACAGCTAGTTGTTGTCCTGCTCCTTGCTCAGGATGAAATAACCCAGCTTTGTTTCTTTCCTGCATCTATATCCATTCAGAGTCCTCCTCCTTCAGTGAGTTTAGCTCCAAAACACCCTGTAAAGGGATAATATTTATAAAGATATGCCCTATTGGCTGTACCTGGCAAATGTTTAAATATTTGTTCTGAGGGATGGTAGCTGTGAATGTGGACTGGTGTAGGATGGTCCTGAAAACAGAAGAACATTTCCATTCATAGAAAATGAAATAAGGTTATTGTTTGCTTTTTGCTTTATAATGACAAGGACTACTTCACGCTGATTACAGTCAGAAGCAGCTGGTTCTGCTTCTGCAGAAAGCAAGCATTTTTGGAGGATAAAAGTATTGTCTACCCCAAGACAAGCACCAAGACACAAAGGCATACTCATGAACTCCATGAGTCAGCCTCTGTGTAGCCTGAATTCTACAGCTTACCCTCCAAATGACTCCTAAGGTTTAGTGGGCATGGTGACATGAACAAGAATTTTTGCACATGGATTGGTGAGAAGAGGGGTTTCAAAGAAAAAAAAAAGAAAAACTACAAATGAGAAGAAGCGAGCCAAATGCAACTTTTTACAGAACCATGCAAAGGTGCCAAGATTGAATCTGACAGTTGGCTAAACGCAAGATTTGTACTGTTTAAAGTATTTCATACAGTAAGTATGGAGAAATACAAGGAAATGCTCTAGAGTCAGATATAGTAGGAGGTAATGAGGGCTTCCTTTGAAGCAGGTTTGAGTTTAGGTCACTCAGCACCTCTAAGGATCTGGCCAACACTGAGAGGTGCTCAACATGCTCAATGTTCAATATGAATCACACAGACATAGCACATACAACAGAAAGAGTGAAAGACTAATTCACATCATAGAGACAGTTCTATTGACTTCAGTGGTATGCCACATCTGAATCAGGCTGAATTTGTCCTTGTAGTTTTAAAGATAAGCTGTATTTAAGGGAAACATATTACTCAAAATTAAGAAGAAAATTGTAGAAAAATGTTACAATAAAACTACTCTTTTGCCAAATCGAGAGCAATTCAGTAATATTTTACAGCTTTTACTTCTCCCAGAAAAAAGAACGAAACAATAATTTTATTGTAGTTGTTTACAAAGAAAACACATTAAATTATTTTTCCATCCAACATTTAATGGCAGTGGAGATTAAAACATTTTGGAATGTTGTTTATAGCATACTTAGTCTTCTTCTTCACCATCTAATTTTAGAATGGTACAACTGTATCCATCTGTGTTTCAGGAGTGAGAGAGATTAAAACAAGGCAAACTCCCTCTCCTCTTTCAGCAGCAGTATACTATATAGAAAAGAACTATATAACATAAACAAATGCTATCAGCTCCTCCCCCAGCTTACTACAAGTTGTTCCCTCAAGTGTAGTACATTTCAACATTTTTGTAAATTCAGCCACTCTTTTCTGGCCAGGATCTTGTAAGTCTTATTTGATAAGAAATGCATAGAAAAATTCAATTCCACACCTTTGCTTCATATACACTTCTACGTCTGTTTCGCAGACAAAGAAGCAAAATTGCTTCAAACACATCCTTTGCAATCCCAGGCAAAGTACCATAGAGTATAGCAATAGACATACACAAAAGACTCCACAAAGAGTCCTACCTCACACAACTGGTGACAGCAATCTCCCATCCAAGCAGCACTCCTCCAATAAGTAGCAGGTCTGAGGGAAAGATAAGCTCTTGGTTGCTGGCCCTTAAATGAACCCAGAGCAGCCCATTCCTGGGTCACACGGGGAGCACAGGTGTAAACAATCTACCTATGTTCCCCAGGCCATCCACGCCCCTTACTCTAGATGCTCAATTACAAGCTCAAACCCTGATTAACAGTTTCCCTAAAATGTCAGATGCTATTTTACTAAAAAAAAATGTAAAATTTTAATATATAAATACAAAAAATATGTATAAAAATAAAATACAATTTTAAATGTAAAATTATAACCAGGAAGTTTATTGCAAATATGTATGTTTCTATAAATGCGTTGTTTGGACATTTGTTGTCATGCAAACATTACACGTGTATTCTTCATTCAACAATTTTCTTTAGAATTTCTCAAACTGTTTTATAAAGCTTTAACATCATTTTCCCATTCCGCAATTAAGAAGACTTGATTTTAGAAAAAACCTCACCTAGCATCTTTTGCACATCTCAAATTCACATCCACAGTGAAGGACTCTGGAAATGGTTTAGCATCATGACAAAATTAACAAAAACAAGTAATGATATCCTTTTCAGTAGGTGAGCAAGTGAGGTACAGAGAAAATTCTATGGCAGGATTTGGGATGTTTTATCTAAGTAATACTCTTTCCATCAAGAAGCCCCTCGCATTCTTGCATTTCTCAGAAAAAAACATTTAATTGCTGTCACTGGTTAAATACTTCATTTTACCAGGATTTTTATTTTACAGCTTTCTGGTTGCATTATTGGTGTGAGTTCAGAGAGGTTGAAAACTCATCAATTACACAATTTGAAACACTGAAATAAATTGAGAGTTCTTGATTTTAATTTGCTCTTCCAGATGAGGAAATGAGTTACTAAGTATATGTTCTGCTATGTCTGCAACAGAACATCAAAATAAATACATTCTTACATAGGATTTGCTATGAAGAGAAGTTGACTTGAGACATTATAAGCCAACATTAACTGTGAGAGGGCACTGAGAAGAATTGACTGCCCACCTATGGGGCCCAAAGCATCTGTTATCATGACCTTTTCCTTAGCGCTCAGTAGCATGCCAGCACAGAGTAGCCTTGTAGTGAGTATAGAGGTACAGATGGCTACTCAGTGGTGGGCCATATCCCAGCTCTCTTACACTTGAATATCCAGCCTCCAATTACTGTGACAGATTCCTGCTGTACTGCAGGAAGAGTTAAATAAGAAGAGCACAGCTCTTTAAAACGTCAAGTAGTTTCTTCATGCTTGTATTCTGAGCAAACAGCTAATGCACAGGAGTTTACACTTCTAACTGAACAACTGCTATCCCATGTCAGCCATGGTGAGTGTTAAACACTCAGCAATACCTCAGTGCTGAACTATGTATATTTTTGATACACTACAGACTTAGAATTCCTTTTCAAACCATCTCCCTTCTGCATGAAACTATTTGGAAACCTTAAAAATCACGTTCATATAATCTGAATTAGCCAAATCCCACCTCTCATCCTATCTAAATAATTCTGCAAGTTCCCATGCCACCTTTTTATTGCTTTTTGTTTGTCTCCTCTCAATACCCTTTCCTCACCAAGTATAGCTAAATAACCAAAGTTTGTGCAATTTTCTCTCTATTTTTATTGTTGTCGATACAGCCTGCTTCAACATAGACCATTGTGTCAACTTCTAAAGAGAGCTTTTTCCTTCTTGAGTGTGCAATGAATTATTCCACAATCCTAGACCGTTCCTGGATGTTCAAAGTATAAGGGACTGTACAAGCAGAGAAAACTGCTCAAAAGTCAAAAATCCACAGATCTTCTGGCATCTGAGTGAAATTCACCACAACCCCTAGGAGACCTCCAGTCCACATATATCCATTTGGACCCAGTGACCTCAATGGCTTTCACATCAGCATTTCCCCTCTTGTCCCAATCTCGTCCTTGTAACACTGCTCTGAGATGGGGAAGGGTTTCCTGTACCTTTCCTAACGTAGAGACTGATACCTAGGGTAGAAACCAAAGATGCTATAAATGCTGTTTATTGGTTCGATGTTATTCTTTGATTAAATTCTTCCCATTCCCAATTTCTTTTTCTTTTTTCCTCGAAGAAAACACATTGTAGTTAAAAAGATCATTGACTTAAAAAAAAAAATGTTATATATTTCTCCTTCAATAAACACGGCGCTTTTAGGCACAGGAATACTGATGTAAGTTAGGAAACAGAAGCAGAAGATCATAGGTGGCATTTAATGTATGTTATCAAAAATTTTCAGTGGTAGATGCTTGGCAGTCTGTCCTAATAAACTGATTTCTTGTTTTCTTGTGAGACTGGATCAACCAAGACTGGAAATGAGTTGAATTCTTACCACTCTTTTATGTCCTTTTCTGAAAGACTGTTTAAGAAAAAAATTATCAAAATAAAAAACTAAAACAAAGTGAATAGATTTAATGGATTTCTAATGCAACAGAGTAGAAAGCCTAACTCGTTGCTAAATCCGAAACATTTTTAAAGTACAAGCAAGGAATGCATCTCTATCATCTGAATTTAATACAAAATCATGTTCCTCTCCTGTCACACAGAGAATTTGTTATAGATTTTATCTGCAATAAAAGCTATGTCAGTAGTGCCACATAATACATTTGTAAAGGTTAGAGATATTTTAACCCACTTCTGTGACCAGAATTTTAATGACAAGCATATCCTCTGAAGCGGTACTAAGAGAGGAAAACTCTTCTGTAGACATTAATGTAAATCAGTGTAGAACAATGCCTCCACAACATTGAAATAGGGTCATTGTGAGTCATGTCCTTGAAATTACAAATAGGTGACATAAGTAAAAATATATTATTACAAATTCTGTCAATCTCCTGTCCTTGTCAGGGGTTTCTGCTTTTACAATCCAGAGAGATTAAACCATTTTATTGCTTAAACTGTCACGGAGACCTGCAAAACAGAACAGCAGCATTACTTTAATGAGTTTCTTTTTGAAATAAGCATTCTTACAAACCATGCATAATGAACAGTGAATTCACAGATGTATTGTTTCTGTCCATTTGCATTTGGTTTTCCAAAATTCATTTATTTCCACATTGAACTTCACTAATTAGGGGAGAAAATTAAGGAAACAAGGATGCCATCAACAGCAGCTTTTTTCACCTTCAAGGGCTTGTAGGATCAATTTTTATATCTGAAATTGGAAAGAGTTTAGCACGCAAAAATAAAAAACAGAAATGCGGCACTTCCTCTTTAATCATTCTCTCTATTGGTAAAACTTTTCTGTGAGACTACAGTGTTTGGTTTAATTGTTCTTCATTCTTTTAGTTGCTGTAAGATAGTGAAATTTCTGCAAGGTGCAGCTCAGCAACGCCTGCTTAGGAAAAAACATCGCCATAATTTAAATGAATGGAGGTCTTTCACGGGGGTTCAACCAAGAAAATGGAATTGATGATGTAAGCTTTGTTTACCTAAGTAGAGCAAGAAATACAAACACAGTTTCTCTGCTTGATTAAAAGATACATATTCAAAATAATCTCTTGGTTTATAGGTCTCTGACCATAACTACTTGTATTACTTCAGGCTTATAATGGCATCTGATCATCTTCATTGAAACTGCAAGACTTATTTTGGATAAATGATGATTTAATTAGTGGACTCCATATAAAGTTTCAACTTTTACCTTTTCCCTTTAAAACAACAAGTTTCTAGAAAGCATCAGCAAAAGTCTTGTTTTGATTAACTTTTTATCTTCAAGCCTTAGATCAGTATCATGGCATTTTTTCCTCTTTTCATTCATAATTCATTTTTGAAAATACTGTTGATGTCTGCAGCATTACTGAACCGCTATGTTACATTTTGTAATTATCCATAAGATTTGTGTAGCATATATCAGAAAATGTTTGTTATAAGGGGACATCTGCTATAAATAAAACGATACCATAAATTTTCCAAGACAGCCATCACCTACCTAGTTGCTATAGGGGCAAAAAGTCTCAGTTTCCCAGAGCAGGTTCCTTTTTGGCCTCTTACTAGTGAGGTCAACAGCATTTACTTTTGTACTTTTTCTAGGTACTCTCCCCCACTGTAATGAAATTAGCACGTAATGCTTTCGACGCCTGCAGGTATCGGCTTTCACTCTTTGGGGAAACATGTGAACATCATTAAAACATACTTTCTCCCTCTCGTTTCAAAAATATTTCTTTAACGAACTTTATGAAATTCAAACTCAAGGGGTTCATTCCAATGCTGTCTTTAATAAAGTGGCATCTGCTAATGCTAGTAAATGTAAGCATCTGTTATCATTTCTTGTAAAAAAAAATAAAAATGATTTTCATGAGCAGAGAGATCTCAACATGGACATAACATTTACTATAAAGGTGCCATCTCTGGAGCCTGATTAGGCATTTGCTTTATTCTTAGAAACATTACTCAAACCTATTCATCCTTTGCTTTGCAAAGTAAAATAAATGAAAAGAATTTTTAATGATAGCGTTGCTGCCACTTTTTTTTTTTTCCCTAATGTTAAATGCTGCACCACACCATAAGGAAGGCCATGCATAGATCTTGTCTCCTGAGAAGTTTCTCAGCACGGCTGGGGAATGGAGTTGCTGCTGATCTCTTTTTAAAGCATGCTCTTCTCTGTAGTGGTTCACTGTATAAGCTTGTTAAGAGAAGAATGAATTAGGAGCAAGCTGATGACATGCTCACCTAGGAGAGGCAAGAATTATGTTCTTGCATTCTTTGTAAAGTTCATGGGGAGCATCTATTCAGGTTCTCTGTGTGCCTTTTCTTCACGAGACTCTCAAATATCTGAACTGTGGTAGGCCTTGGCATTTTTATAGTGTATTTACCTTCCGGTATGTAAAGAGCAAAGGTGCTTTTAAAGTGGGGCAGGATATGAAGGCTCCTCCTCTGGCAAGATAACCTCAAATGGTTTTGCAGCTGTCTGAGACTGAAGTAAGTGCTTTTGATGGGTCAAAATGACATGTTTGGGGATGAAATAGTCTCAAGTTTTGAAAAAGAAAATGGTTGAAATATACCTTTTCCTATTAAATAACTGTAGAGTGAGCTAGTTAAACTTCTGATTTGCTTTTGCTATCAAAACCCCTACTTATTGCTATTAGATAATGTCATTAATGTAGGTTAGAAACTGTACCGGCAACCCAAGCTGTGAGTAGTCATGAATCAATTCTCACCACAAAGTGAGCGCAAGCATACTTTTTTTAGAGTGAAATTTAAGGATTCTTAAGCAGGCACATGATCACTACAGGAAGGATGATAAGGAAAACGCCAAATATTCCAGCACTTGTGGTATCTCAGTGAAAGGTGTTAACTGAGGAATAATAGCATTTCACGCAGGGCTCCCTTTCTTCTCAGTCAATAGAGAAATATCTCATTCTACCAATGAACAAGCAATCTTTATTCTAGTTTACCTCCTTGTACATTGGTACAAAAGGAATTGTAGAACTGCATTTTGCAGGGGGATATGGCATACAAAAAGCATGCTTAATAGTATCTCCCTAATGAGAGTTTGCTCTTCAGACAGCTATGATATCTGTTTTGCAAGGCACAGCTGACCAGGACACTTCATGAGAAATAGATAAGGTAAAATGAGTATGGTTTAATTAGGCTACAGCTTTATTTACTTATTTTGTTTTGGAACTAATGATAAAAGTGCAAATGTTAATACTTTATTTAATTATTTTTGTTAGCTGAAACCTGGTATATGTCTTCCATTCTTCCATAACATTTCCCTGACTGAAAGGAATTGGAAAGCTTGGAGAAACAAAATTCTAGAGAATACTGGAATTCCTAAATGCTAGGACTGCACTAAGAAAGAAATTCTGCACTATGCAAGGGGCAGGACAGCTGATGGATGAAGGCAACTGTTTACTTTCCTTAGGAGAAAAAATGTATTTTCAGTCTCTGAAAGATATGCATTTGCCATTGCATATCAGATCCCAAAGTCTTTCTAGGTATGAGGGAAGATCTGAAAGTAATGCCTCTTGTTTTATTATGTTGGCCCACGACATCAGAGGCAGATGGTGGTGGTATGGAAGTACAGACCGAACCTTTTGTTGCTGTGCTACAGATGGCAGCAGAGAGACAGTCTGACAAAATGGCTTTTGACACGGAAGTGCCTATGGAGCAAAGGCATGTCACTGAATACCTCCATGTGACAAAAATGGCACCCGCTGACATTCCTCGACTCTTGCTGAAATTTATGGAGACCAAACTGTGGATGTGAGCACAGTGAGGTGGAGGTGGTGTGTTTCAGCAGTGGCAACAGCAAACAGGCTCACTTCCGCTGGTGCAAATTTTCATGAGCATGGCAAGCAGACTCTTGTTCATAGCTTGTGAAAATGCACAGCTAATGGTGGTGACCGTTGAAAATGAGTGTTTTGTAGCTGAAAATTTGCTCTATCAAATAGCGTTGTGCTCTTTACATTTGTTGTAGTTTCCGTAGAAATAATGCCTTCTATTTAGAAGGCATTACTTTTTGAGTGACCTATGTGTGTATTTTTTCCTTTTCAATTCTTTCAGAGGAAACTTCCTTCATATTTATTGCTTTTCATTTTTCTCATAATAAGATGCTATGTAATGAAATGTTCTGATTTGTCTTTTTGTTCAAATAAATTATTTTGAGCATATTCTTTTCAGCCTGGATTACAAACAAAACTGAAAGAGCAGGTTTTGTGTTAGACTGTAGAATGATTTAAAATTTGAAACACTAGCAAATTCTTAACTGTGAAAATTTATTGCCTGACTGATTGCTTACACAAATATTCACTGTTCAGATTACTCATATACATGTACATACTCTCCTATTACATATATAATACAGTTAATGTATACAAATAAAAGTTATTTTGTTTATATTTTTATTAAAACAAAACAGAGGAAAAAAACGTAGAACTAGTGGGATATTTGATCTTGTTTTTATGAAACTAATGCATTAGTCTGGTTTGATTGAAGTGATTGCAATTCTTAGTGAGTTCTCAAGGTGTTCATCAGAGGTTTTTCATGAAATTTTACTGTTCCTTTGCTTCATCCTTGAAAACAGTTGATTACAAATGTACATACTGCCAAAAAGTGATCACATGAATAATGCGTGATCGTGAAGCAAGGGATACTTTTTTCTGGTAAGACAGGTCTTATAAAAGTCTAGTTGAGAGACAAATTTTTCTTTGATTTGAATATTTGATTACAGCTTTATACATTCCATTTAAAAATTCACAGTTAATCTATTTACGTCAACTGAAAATGGAGTTGCAAATATAACAAAAAATTGATGATTTTCTTGGCAACCTTGAAACCTGTTCTTAAATTCCTTTATCAAAACAGAAAGCAAGGCTGCATATTTTTTACTGTTCACAGGACCGTGTTTAGCCAATGTATCAAAATACATAAAATTACTTGCGTAACTTGAGTTAGCACTGCACTGCACTTTTCCCTTGTCCTGGGTTCAGCTCAGTGTTAATTGCTCACTGATGTTGGGTTGTTGCTGAGTGATGGGTGCCTGGGGCTGGACTGGGCCACTCGATGGGGAAGAGCCACAGTGATGATGGTGCACAGGCTGGGGTAGGCCACGACATGAGCTGCAGGCAGCCAGCAGGCCACAGGTTGGACATGCCTGGTTTAGGCTTTATGATTGTCACCTTGTATAGCTAGTATTTGTGAGCCATCTATTAGGAGGAGCAAATGCATCAAATATAAAGCAAATGGATAAACAAACTCACGAGATAGTGCAAGTCATCTGTTTTTGAACTAACTCAAACTTTGTAAATCTTGAATCTTTACCGCCATTCAGATCAGAAGAGCATTTGACAGTATGGCTAGTATCTGTATAAGAATAATGCAATGAATATTTAAAGGCACAAGTGGGAGTTAAAAATAACATAATTCCTAGTTGCAATAACACCCTTGTACTTCCATGCTTGCAAATTTTACTGCACTATTTTTTTAATATATATTGCTCCTATAACTTTATTACATTTTGGAAGTTTTTGGTATCTTTGTCTTGTCCTGCATATAAAATCCTAAAATATATTTTACATACAAATTACCATGCACGCAGTCTCATCATTAGTGCTTATTCCTTTTTTTCAGAACTTACTTCCTGTTTGCACAGGCACCTTTCAGATCATTAAAAGCAGATTTTGTTCTCAGGACACTTCTCTTGCTTTGAGATGTTAAGATAACAACTCGTTCAATGAATGTCTGTGGCACACAAAAAAAGCACTTTTCAGCTACTTTTAAGTATTTCACATGCCTGATGTTTAAAATGTTACTATTCTTCATTAATTATAGCTTAAATTTATCACAGTAAAATATGTTGTTTTTGTTAACTGATTTTCTATTCTAAAGCATCTCAACTTTTGCTATGTTGGAGATGTATCTTTGAGAGATCATGAGCAAATTATAGATCTAACTACTGAATTTCAAGGACAGTTGAGCATTTGTCGTGAGAACAAGTCTTATAACATCCTGTTCCATTCTTCTGCATCGCTATTTCTATCTCTTCAAGAAACAAATGGGGACAGTTTTAGAAGGAGAGACTACTAGATGACTCCCCTTTGCAGGGTACGTTACACTGTAGTCGCTGCCTTGTTTGTGGAGGCTATGGTACAGAAGGTGAGGAAAAATTCAAGGTAGCTCATAAGCATAAACAGACATATAATGAAAAATCTGATGTAGCAACTTGGTGAATATAATGACTGATTATTTTAATGTTATATGTAGGCTGACACTTGCTCATCCATTGGCAAAGTCAGAGTACGTGACTTGAGTGGTTCATCTTAAGGTTAATTACGTAGCCTAGTCAATGTTAGCATAAATTAGAAATGTAGAAAAATGCATCCAACTAAATATTTTACATATATCAAGTCACAAACTTAGGCCAAGAATAAAATTTTTTTTTCCCTGCCTGGGGCAAGAAAAGTTAATTTCTGAGTGATGTATAACACTCGTGTCTGGCTTATTGGTTTAGGGATCTTAAGCCTGTAGCTGGTCAAGAGCTGAAAAATGATTCGGTGTAGTTTTGCTGGCCAGTTTAATTTCTTCCTTACCAAGGATCTGTCCTTCCACACGAGTGGTCTCTGGCTGAAACAGAAAGAGAACATGGATTGTATGAAATACAACAAACACCCTGGCTCAAAAAGAATCATATTAGTTGGCAACTCTATACAAAAATAGTAAGTTTGAAAATCATGTTTTTAATAAGACAGGGTGTTTTGTTGATCCTTGCAGTAGGAACGTTGTAATAATTTATGCACAAGCTGGCTACAGAGAGACTGCCAGACTCCAGGACAAGTATTCAGGAGAGAAGTCCCTGCAGCAAGGAAGATGGGGGGTTACTACAGTAAGCAAAAAACTTATGGAGAACTGGAAAATCAAAAGCACAACATTTAGAAATTGGTCCAAGAATCTTGAGATACAAATGGACGTCCTTCCTGCATCCAGATACATTGTGTCCTTACAGCTGCAGCTCAGGTAATGGGACAGACCTTGCTATTGCTCCTTGTTTTCAGCTAAAGTTAACCAAGCTCATGCAGATGTTTGCTGAGTTTTTAGCATTGGAAGCTTCAGTGATTTTGTATGAAGTGAAGTATTTATGTAGTCCCTGTTTCAGAGGAAGTAGAGTGAGCTTCCATCTGGCTGAAAAGAGTCTGAAAACAGAGTCCAACCAGTTGCAAAGTGAATGTCTGTATATGCCTCATATTATGAAAATAAGCCTTAGATGAGTTTGAGGTTTCAGTAAGGTTTAAAACCTCCTCTGAGTTGCAGTCTTACAAACCAAAAATCCCACTATTCTTATTTTCTTACATAGAACATCTTTAGGTTCATACAGAAATGCATTGTGTGCATACTTTGAGCGGCTATGGTACATGGGAAATCTCTACAAGCATCATCAGAAACAAAAACGTAGATGGGGAAGTGTTTAAGTTTCTGAACAATGTTCATTTCCACACATCAGGAGCTTTACAAGGCATATTCGTTACAATAAGTGACTCACCAGATTGTCTGGAATTACAATACATCTACAATCTTGGTAACATTACGTCATAAAAATAATGTAAGAAGCAAATAAAGCAAGACTAGCTTCAACAACAGAAAAAATAAAGAGGGAGCATGGCTTTTAATTTTAGCAGGACAGTCAACTGTGAAAATGTTTAAGTGTTCTAGGTTGTACTCCCAGTATTTTATTTCAGAGGGTTTTTTGTCAATAATTGCTTAATATGAAATGTATTCAACAAGTCCTCCAGCATCTCTCTGTAAAGAGGAAAAGTCACGCACAGTTCATTCAGGGAACTCAAATAAATGATTATGCCTCGGAGTTGTTTCCCTCCTACCTTGAATTTGGAGGATTGAGTTACAAACTATACTTACGATTTCCTAAGGTATTCCTCCTCCACATACTGGAGACCTCTGGCATTTTTGCTGTTGAACTATGAGTACCTCCTGATCTGAAACAGTGCTATGTGACTGTGTTAGTACCATGACCAACCTGAGCTAGTTATCCATATTTCTTAGTGCAAGAGATTTTGTTGGAAAAAATTAAAAAATAAAAATTTTGCAGGCATGGTTTAGGAAGACCAAGGTTTTTCTCAATGTCTAGTGTAAGATTCCTTTTATTGGCATAGCTCAAGACAGGTCTTCTCTTAAGAGTCATCTTTAAGAATCATTAAGAATCTTAAATTACTCTACTAATTTGACACGAATATGGTCGTGAGAACCTGAACACTTAAGTCTTATATTGAGATCTTATTCTACATGCCAGACATGTGTCTGGACCTCATAAAAGCAACAAATCTTTACAGGCCTTAGGTCTACTGGAGTCCAAGTTTTCTCTCTGCAAAATCAAATAATAGGGCTTTTTTTCCCTACCTCACTAAGGTGGGTATTAAAGTCCTCCCTGAAGGAAGGAAATCTTATCTTTTTCAGAGCCAATGGCAAAATTCACATTGACTCCAGTATAGCCAGGACTTTACCTCTGTAGGTCGCCCTGAAAGTAATGCCTCCTGTTTATTTCAATGGAAACTACAACAGACATGGAGTACAATTTCACTATTTAATAGAGTAAATTCTCAGCTACAAAATGCTATTTTTCAACATAGACACCACCATTAGCTATGCATTTTTGCCAGCAGTGAACAAAAGTCTGTAAGCTGTGCTCGTAAAAATTCGCATGACTGTCTGTAATGTGGCTTGTCTTTAACATCACTGTCACCAGTGCTGAAACGCACCACCCATCACCTCACTGTGCTCACATCCACTGTTTAGTCTCCACAAACATTCAGCAAGCATCAATGAATGTCAGTGGGTGCCATTTTTTCCATATGGAGGAATTCAGTTTCACAACTTTGATTCATATGCACTTCCACGTCAGATGCCTTTTTGTTAGGATGTCCCTCTGCTTCCATCTGTCAAGCAGCAAGAAAATGTAACGGAATATTGGTGGGAAGGTTCAACCACTATTGCCATACCACCAACATCCACCTCTGATGTCATGGGCCAACATAATAAAATAAGAGTCATTACTTTCGGAGCAACCCCGTAATATCTAGGATGCCCTTACCACTGCCCTGTGTGAACTGTGTCAAACGAGGAGTGTTCTGCACACTCTGTAAAATACAACTTCATGCACTTGTCCAAGAATTCCTTTTGCGTCACTTTATTTTGCCCCGTTCCCTCCCCACATACAGATATTTAATGTATACGTAATTTTATTGATGATTTTCATCCCTTGTTTTAATATTGCAGCCATATTTTCTGGCTCCCTGCCTGGTCTCTTGGACTCATCTGACAGCATGTGCTTTCATTTCTTGTTCAGCTATTTTACTATCCTCTATCATATGATTCCGTTCCATATCCCTTCCTATATTCTTTAAAACTTCCCCCTTGACCTCTCTCTTCCTTTGGCAGAAATAAAAAACAAAAACTTCTTGGATTAATGTGGTTTGCATTTCCAGCTGCAGTGTGTCTCATTTAAAAATTTTTCTTTGCATTTGCAATAGCTTTATCTCCTCTGAAGCATAATGCACTTTCAATTTATATGCTGCTTTTAACATCAAGCGGCCAGTTCAAAGTCCTTTATAAAATGGAGAAAGAGAAAACTAAGCTTGAACAGTCTGTGCAAATAGAGAAGTTTCCAGGCTAGATTTAAATTGAGATAGGGTAAGGGCGTTCTATGTCTTATGTTTCTTTCTTCGCTTCCAGTGTTCTCTACTTGCCTATTTTCTATTAAACATTACACCAAGTGAACTTTCCATTTTTCTTTTTTTTTTTTTTTTTTTGCTCATTGCTGTACATACTTGGTGTACTTTTTTTAAATGTTTTTTTTATTTTTTAAGAGACTCAAATATATATTTGAGTGCTTTGTATGACTTCACCATTACTTTTAGAGGTGGGCCAAAATGAAACTTCATTGGATGGTTGCCTGGTTTAGCATCACATGTAAGTCTCCAGGGCAGCCTCGTTCTCTGGCAGAAATTCAGCCACTACTCATTCCTAGGAATGCTAATTTATTGCAAATTGTACTACAGTTCTTGAAAATGATTTGCCTTTAATAGACAGTCCCTAGTGAATAAGAAAAGACTTTATTTAATTATTTATTTTTAACTGAAGTTATCAACTACAGCCAGGACTTACAATTCTGGTTTGAAGCTGCTAGAATAATACCAACTCAGCCTGATCTGTCTGATGTCATGAGGCAAGACGTTAGTCATTAAAGTTTGCCATGGACAGGCAAAGTGTTGTAGAAAACTTTGTTTCTGTAACCCAGAGACCTTCGTAGACATGCTGTGTCACTGTAAGACTTTCTCTTTTTATGATTATCTCCCTGTAATGTAACATTATTGTTCTGGGACTCACAGTGGCTAATTTCCCAGAGTATTACATAATTCTATTATAAGAAATCCTTCTTACTGTCACTCCTAGATCAGGATTATGAGGAAAGGCTAATGAATACTCAGGATTAATCATTAATATAACCATGCATCACACTCTGGGAGACGAGTAAGTAGGAAAACATGTACCATTTATTATTCGAGAGGGAATCACGAGGCAAGCCTTTATCCAAAATAAAGTGCAAATTAAGGAGTTAACAGATGGTAATAATGCCAGGTTATTATTTCTATTTGGAAAATTAACCTCCAAGTTTCCAGCAGCTGAATTGTCTTCAGTAAGATACTACAGGGTACTTCTGGCCACAAAGACACACGTAAAAAGGAATGTGAGAGTTGGGCATGGGTCTTGTGCCATGTCTTGTCTTGACCTTAGGAACTGCCTGTCATCTAACCTGAAGAAGTTCATCATGCTAATGATGAAATTGATGAAATAAATAGTATTTAAACTACTTTTATTATATTCCATAAATTCTTTTTATTTTACCAGAAGCAAGATGAATCTCTCCAAAACACATTCAGAGATACTTGCTTGTCCCAGATTTCAAATGTGTCATTCAAAGGGAAGAGTTTGCCTCCTACTTCACTGCAAATTTCTGAAGTATAAAATGGAAAACACTTGCTTTACCATACAAGAAAAAATTACCTTAAACCTTTACTGCTTGGTTCCATTTGTCTATGACTGAACAGTCACTGCACTTTGCTTTTACATCATGCTTTGCAAGAATGGAAAGCATTACTAGGTTCTATTTCTCTGAAAATCACTCCTGAAAAGTTCTGTGATTACCTGTCTCCTCTTTTCAATGTGTCATTGGAAGACAAAGTGAAGGACGAAAATATTGATGAAAAGTAAATACACTGAGAGGCTCTTGTTGAATCACCGATCTTGATGATAGTAGCATTGATCAACACGCATTTCTGAGAGCTCTATAAGCCATGACTTCACTCACTTTCACTATAGTAGTCTCTCTCACTGCTTTGTACTGCATGTCAAGCTATTTTACATGGAGTACTTTGTGTTTTTCAACCCTGTTTCTGACCTAAAGCTGCCTCTTCTGGCATAATACTTACAATTCTTTCCAATCAAGCAATATTGATTTGGGGCTTTTTAAGTGCTGAAGTCCTACAATTCTCTTCTCTGCTGAGCATGGTCTGATTTTCTCTTCTGTTTTTAGAGAGGTTGGCTCATTCCACTCTTCTTCAAAGGAACTGCTCTTCTCAGCTTTTCTTTTTCTCCTGATAGGGCTGGATCTCACTCCACTTCCTGCTGCCAGCGCTACTGGCCTACTTTTCTATGCTCCAATGAGCCATCCTACCCTACTTGGCCTTTTTCACTCCACTCAGATTAAGCCTTCTAACTCTGCTCTTTTTTGCTCTGATACAGTCATCCTCCCGTAATCCTCTGTGCTTTCCTATAATCGGTCTGCTCATCATTTGTAGAAAGCTGGCTTGATAATCAGATTCCCTCTGTATGGACTTTAATCCAGGTATTTGCTAATGACCAGTAAGACTGTGGTAGCTGCTTTTTGCTGGTGTGTTTTTAGTAGGAAAGCTATACTGTTTATCTGTCATATGTTCTGTAAAAATATATATTCTTGCACACTATTGTAAAATGATCTGCTTCACATCATGTCAGTACAATGCCATTAACAGTTCTGTCTGGGAGCCAGACAGAATGGACCCATGTAAATTCTAGTTAAATGTTTTTTATAAAGACACCTATTACAAGAGACATAAAGGGATCCCACTGATATTTTATGCTTTATGTTTTACCTGCTGTAGGGAACCTGCTCTGGCAAGGGGATTGGACTCGATGATCTCTTGAGGTCCCTTCCAACCCCTGCAATTCTGTGATTCTGTGATTCTGTGATATTATTAAAAAACTTCTGACTGAATCCTACGTAGAGTGCATTGATACCAGTGCAGCTGCTGTGTGATCTATGCAGAAGATTTTCAAAAATGTATATAAATTCATCTTAAGAACGTGTCTAATGCCACAGTGTTTAAAATTATTTGCTAATTATTTGCCTCTAGATTTGTATTAAATATGAAGGAATTTCAAACATGACTTTCTACATTGTTATTGGTGTGTCGTAGCCACAACTGTTCTAGCCATTTCCAATCAAACAATTTAATACGTTTCTGCTTTTTTGATGTAATCACTGCACAAAATGTGGCAGTATTTTTTCTAGTAGTTACAATAATCCAGAAAAATATACCCAGCAAGAATTAAAAAAAAATCAGAAAGTAGAATTAATTCAAGAAAATCCTTTCTGAAACTTTTGTGTTTGTCTGCGGATTTATGCTGTCATTTCTTAAGTCACCTATGCTGCATTATTAAAAAATATAAACTCATTACAGTGAAAAATTATTTTGACTGAAACATCACCAATTTAACCAACATGTTTGTATGAATCAGAGCATGATAAAAAATATTTGACTTCATAAATCTTTTACTTCTGAATGACTGATGAAAAAAGAAAGGGGTCTGTAAAGTCACAAATACCTACTTGGTAAATGATACAAGAAGTTCCGTAAAAAATAATTGATAATTTTGAGATCGGTGAAAAAAATTATAAATCTGTCTCCTTTATGAAGTCTCTTGTGTGAAATATGAAATGGTATGGGCTATTAAATATAAGCTTACCGGCAGGAGATTCAATGAACAGCTTTAAACTAAACATTTATAGCTGAAAACAGAAGATAATGTTATAGATAAGCAGTTCCAAAATTGTATGTATATGTATTTTTATTCTCTTGCTCATTCTCACTTAAACTATTGCAACATTATGCACACTTAATTACTTCTGCTGGAAACTAAAATATTTACTTCTAGCACCTTTTCTCAATGGACTTACAAGACCTTATTTAGAATTCACATATATGGTGTGTTGCACATCTTTAAACCATAAAGACCATGTCAAGGGCTCTAAGGAATAATAAAATATTAATTAGATGGCAAAAATTAAGTGGCTTAAAGAAAGAAGCTGTTGTTCATCCCATGAGTGGCTTTTAAGACACTGATGTCTGGTTGTGAACGTGTCTATTCTTAGCCAAACTAACCACATGTAATGAGACCTAAGTAGCTATCTGACTTCAATCAAGCAGCTCACTTATGGAAAACCACCAATTTTCTCTCTGTCAGTACGAGAAAGACCATTTCCTTTTTCTGGAGTCTTCTGATTTTGGTAACTTTTAAAAAAGCCCATTTCATTCCTGTGAACTTGTAGAAAAGTCATATTGTTAAAAAAAAGACACTCATTACACATAAAGAAATACAAGGAAAGAATAACAAAGAACGTGTTAAGTGTGATACTGTAATTAACTGAGGAAGCAGAAATACCTAACTGACCATGAAAAGGGAAACAAATAAATTAATTATATGCTCATTAAAATAAATGAATGGTTCAGACACTCTGATGCTTCAAGAGAATTAATTCAGTTTACAGTGCTTAAGGATCCAGCATTACTGTAGTTTAGTAGTGGGATATATAGTGTCATCAGGTTTAAATAAAAAATCGGACAATGTACTTCATTTTCAATGAATGTCAGTACTAGTCAGTTATGTGATCAAAAGACCAATTAACCCAGGAAATGCTGCACTAGAAACTTGTTTGCAGTTTGCAAAAGATTGCTGACTATAACTTATAATAATGTTTAAATATCATCACAAAACCTGATGGTAATAATTAATTTATTTTAGTATGAATTAAAAATATAAATCAAAACATTACTACCAGAGGTATATTTGTAGAGTTACAGGGAGCGATGGCAACTTTTCATTTTGTACTTTTGCTTAGTAACTGTCAGGATATAAGTTCTGAAAAGGAGATTTTCAAAAGTAGCTTTCAAGTATCAAAGGCTCCTGCACAGGCCCTATCTTCTTCTTCCTCCTTCTGTTGACATAAGCTTTAAAGCAAAGCTAAATGCTGAATACATCCTAAGGAAGCACTAGATAGTCTAAAGATCCTAAACAATATAAAAACATTGGTAAAAAGGCAGATGGAGGGAGAATAGACAGGAGAGCAGGGAGGGACTGTGGCAACACAAGCGAGCAGAAAAGGGTCTACTTCACAGTTCAGAGACGTGCAAAGAGCAAAAGTCACCTAACTTAATCCTAGACTGTAATTCTTTTGAGATGTTCCAGTGAATTCATTCTTCTTATTCCTTGAAGTTAATGATCAGAAGGACAAAATGGAATTATGACCTATGGTCCTTGAGAGGGGAAGAAGAAAAAAGAAAGAAGGCCCAACTGTTGCACTGTGCCAGCCTCGGGACATTTTCAAGAACGGAACAGCCCAGCGACTGGATGTACTTTTTGCTGACTCATGCCATTGGAATGCATGTCTTAGCAAACTTAATTATTCTAACAATTAGTATTACAAGTACTTTTAGAGAGAGTCAGCCTCAGAATGCAGATGTGCAGCATATGGTTGGTTATGCATATGTGTCAACTGCTTCCACAGCAAAGAGGAGAAAAATAGACAGACTTGGATGTTTTGTTTGGCTTTTATGTTTCAGACACTTTGGCGCTATAAGTCTGGTATTTACTTCATCACACAATTATAGTAGATCTTCAGTTTAGAAAATAAAGTTTATTTTCTTTTTCACTGGAGAAATGACAGGTGCTATTTTAATCTTTCCAAGGAGTTTTGCTATTAACCACTCCTATCAAGTATCAGTTTGGGAGGGTATGTTGCAGCTTTGAGTTGCCACATCTGAAATTTTGTCCACTTGCAGATAGAAGTGACTGCCAATAGCGAAAAAGGGAGAAGAGTTTGGAAGCAAATCTCAGTTAAGGTTACAGAGCACCAACAGTGGGAGACTTGAGGGAGGTATTCAGCAGTCTGCCATGCAAATCCCTGAACACCCCCATCTGACAGCATTTCAAAATAGCTATGCTTGACAACACATCTTTGGGCACAATATGACCCAGATAATTTATTTAGCTTATATATTTATCTGTGTACTAATTAACTGTTTGTCTTTTGAAGCTCTGATTTCCTGTTTAACATATTTAACAGTGTGCCACTGTGATCCAAGGAGAAAAATTCTTTTGGCCTTTATGTGGGGTGAAGTCAAAGCAATTCAAATGGGTTCAGTGGACTTACGCTCCCATTAGAGAGCAGAATTTGATCCTCTTGGTGGAATTGACAAACAGCTTTAATTACCTCCATTAAAAAAAGAAGTGCAAACAGATTTTACCTTCCTTCTTCATCATTTGTTTTTTATGTGCCAAAAGACATTTAGCAGAGGACAGCACAAAGCTTTTCAAGGAGTCTCATTCAAGTCAGTTAAGTCAACAGCAAGGTTGAACCTAGGTTTTGAACTGGCCTCCCATTAAAACTTCTCAAGGGGTGGTAGTGACTTTCAAGGTTTTAAACTGGAGCACTGGGAATAATTGAATGCAGTTTGCTCTGAGAGAAGAGTCAAGGGGAAGGAAATTAGGCCTGAGAAAGGCATTGTTTTGTAAACTCATGCTTACTGAACTAAGGGGTAACATTCACAACAATCGTCAGTTGCGGATGGTGCATTGTGAAGGTGTGGAAATGGCTGTCCCTTTTAGAAGCTAGTGCTTAAAAGCAATTTTGCAGCAAGTTCTGCACAAAAGCACACATGACACTAAAAAGGAAGCTGACAAGGCATGGGAGGAAGTATATATGTCCTTAAACTAAAGGAATTGATATCTATTAAACTTTCCCTACTTATATTCATTGGTATATCTCACACATTTTATTTTCTTTTGAATTTTTTATGATGGATATGAGGTCTTAGCTCATGATGTTTTTGAAGACCTAGATGCCGCTTAACCTAAATTGGATGTAAGATTTAGTGTTTGCAGTCTGTGAACATGTGCTTGTTAGTATATTTAGCTTTTTGTGCTGAAATATTTTAAGTGGAAGGCTGAGAAATGCTGAAATCTTTGGGATGCTTTATGATCTTTAAATGAAATTGGTGGCTATCCTGGCTTTGCAGCAAACAACTTTGTTCTTTATTTAGACTAATCTAGTTAGTTTGATTTGCATTTCTTTTTTGATCCACATATAACATACGTTAAACAAAATATTAACTACAAATGCATTCTATCAAGCTCATCATCCCCAGAATATTACTATCTCTTTATTAAATCACATAGGAAACATTAGACGTGATTAACATGTATGGCAGACACTAGAATGAAGTATTTAATTGAGATATGTGTTAGAGTCTACTCTGTTTACCTCATATTGAAATTTCCCAGATAAGATGTTGACATTGTCTTACAAATGAAACTGAAATAAAAAATAATCTGGAGCGTTCTGAAATTCATTCAGTAAAAAGAAAAGTTAATTACTTTGTTCTGTTTATAATTCTAAATTTAAAAACAACAAACAAAAATCCACAAATGTACAACGCCTTAACATTGTCAGAAATTTATTCCGTGTTTTTTGTCTGAAAACTTATTCTGACAAAATTAGAACTGACTTTGTAATGTGTTGACAGAGCCACATATTCCAGAGGAACATGATTCCAGCTAAATTTCTCTTACCAGGACTAAAAATAATTAATAGAAATTTTTGAAATTCCCAGCACAAAAGCATATAAACTGCTGAGAACTTAGAAGTCAGAAAGAGACACAGTATACACATTTCATCATTCAACATGTGGCACAAGGAATTTGATGCTGTTTGTTGGCTGACAACCTTAGTTCTTAAATTTTAAGAAAGTCAGAACTCTGGCAGGATTAGGCTGATATGCCTGACCGCAGAGTGATGAGCTCTGACTGACACAGCACTACTCAGAATGGTGTTCTCATGCACAGCAGAGGAAAAATTGCTAAAATTTCCCTTCCCTTAGAGAATGGAGAGGAGAGAGAGCACAGCAGAGGAGAAAAAAATACACGACATAACATGTTATGAATTTAAAAGAAAAAATTAGCTACTCAAGTGCATAAAAGATCCATTAGCATTTCTCTTTTTTTTTAACTTTAAAATTTACTCATTTTGGGTGAAGTAATAGAGAAGTTGTGGCAGCCAAAGTGTTATAGTGGAAGTCAGACCTTCAATGACACTGCTTCTGAGTGCTTGGTAGTCCCAGCTGCATGAGAGACCACAGGCAGAAGCTTCACACAGACCCAGCAGTATGGCTGGGAAGTGAAAACATTTCCCAGAGATTTGCAGTCTGGCATTTTCCATTCTTATGTAACAGCCTGCTCAATATCCAGGCTCACTGCAAGCTATGTTTCACTTCAGGATTCACAGCAAGCATATTGAAAGTAATGGAAAAATTCTCATTGATCTTCTAGGCCTTCCAGAACCTTCTGTGAGTGCAAATGCTCCAAACACCAAGTTAGAGATGTTAGTGTGAGTTCGTCAGAGTGACGTTGTTACAGAATTGTATATTAACAGTTTTAAAATGTAGAGCAATAACCTTATAGTGAGTGAAATGAAATGGGGACATGTAAGTCACAGCAACATATTTTAGTAATTTGTTTATATGATAGCAAACAAATTGCTATGAATTTTAGCAATTACCATCAATTTACTAGTAATTATTAGCAATTTTTTCTCCTATTAGATTGAGGTACTCAACCTATTCTATTTATTTATTTGTTCTCTGTTCCTGATTTTCATTTTATATCTCTGAGATAACTAGAATGAAGTGAAGCAGAGAAGGAAAAATCCTTTTGACCTTAACAGTTCCTGGAAGCAGAAGTGAGAAAAGGTGCACTGACCAAAGGGAAGATTTGGAGCAGTTAGGTGTCACATCAAGAGGGAGATGAGTGGATGATTTTGGGGTCTGACTACCATGACTACCATGTCCAACTTACTCAATTTTGCCTTTTTTTTTTTTTNNNTTTTAATGAATTGCACTATACTAAATCCAGGTTTCAGTGGAAAAAAAAAATAACACGAAAACATCAAATGGTGAAGCACCAGTTGTTAGAGGTTTCTAGTATACCAGGGATGTGTGTATAATGGGGTGTCTACCCCATGTAACTGACATCTCGATTACACATGAACTTCTAGCATTGTATAGCAAACACAAACCTAAGCCAGAGCTCTGTGTATACACGGAAATCTAAACAGATTAGCTTACTCGGAGACAGTGAACCAAACAACAAACAAACAGAAATTAGGATAAAGGAGATCAATACGCAGCAGCACAAGGGGAAAGTTAGCATCTAAATCTCAGGTCGCTGACAACTAGCAGATTCATTGCTCTTTCAGAGGAGTAATAGCTAGTTTAGCATCTCCAGTGAGAACACAGGCAAGAATGGCATTTACACTTTTGCAGCTCACACAGCAATCCTATGAGGGTGGATTATTGCATACTGATGAAAACAAACATAAGCCAAGCTCAGGGATCACGTTGTGCTGCTAACTACTTTTCAAAGAAAGCTTAGACTATGGAGATTGCAAATATCACAGGTCCCACATCGCAGTGACAAACACAGTATACAAACACTAAAGCCAGTGGTGTGTTTAGATAGTCCTGATCAACCACACCAGGCTCCTGCTATCGTGTTTTCAAATGGAATTTTCTGAAGGATAATAGCAATGTGTATACAAGAGGGAGAATCAAATATATTAGCATTTTTAAAGTAACAGACATAGCCTTATGCATTCCCCTTAAGCAAAAAAAATTTTACAAGGTCCTACATTGTAGCTGCTTTCTTCAACTCTCCTGGTTGCATTAATCTTCTAAAACTTTTATTTTCTGGCCAGGTACCAAGCATACCTGAGATTTCTTATTGTGGACTTGACTATTCATGTCTGATTGACACGGTGACCAACAGCATCTTTGTTGTGATGAGGAATTCAAATTTTTTTAATTAAAAAAAGTCTAATTTACAACTATACTGATTCACACAGTGCAATAATAAAGAGGACACATGATGAAACCTGACAGAATATTGAGCTTACTGCACAAGTGTGGACAGCTGAACAGGCAAGAAATAATACAGTTGTTACTGAACTGCTTCACCTTAACACCATACAAAGAAAAGCACTGTTGTTAATTGGTCCAACTCTTCATCTGCATGATCCCAAAGTATTAATGCTAAATGTGAAAACCATGAACCTCCAGCTTTGCCTGGTACGTAAAACGATTGTTCAGCGGTGTGTTTTGGTCAGGAAATTATTTTAATGTTTGAAATCAGGACATACACATATAGAATAAATACCTATGTAATGTTTTAAATTTTTCTTGTGCCTTAATGTTTTTCTTTATTTTCTATAATACTCAACTTCTACTAAAACGGTAATGAATTTTAATGGTACACAAAAGATACGGAATAGACATTGCACTGATATGATAAATGGCTTAACAGTAAGTGCACTACTTGTTTTTGCCCAGACAGTCAATTACAGAAGAAATATTAAATCTGCAGCAGCTCTTGAAGAACACCCTAAACACTTCTTAAAATATATGGTCTTAAAAGTGTTGAAGAATTGCATTTTCATTCTGTCAATGCTTACTTCAATCTCACCCTTTATAAGAATAATTTATTTTTCAGTAATACTTAGCCATGTGCTTTACTGATACTGGGTGTACACACAATCTGGCACAAAAATGATACTGAGATGGTCTTTAGTTTTAATGTCGGTCACAGCTACTTATCCTTAATATTAATCAGCTTGTATTGTTTCCACACATACAAAAAGATTTTTTTCACTTTTTCTGCAATAAGGAAGAAATCAATATCAGAATTTAAATTTAGACTTATATGTATAATAAGAGATGTTAGAAGGCAGAGTTTTACAGTTTTATTTCAGTCATATAGCTTTTTTTTCTACAAAAGTTATAGTTTAGAGAACAATATATAAAAGATATTTAGTATCTTCTGCACAATTTAGTCCAACCTAAAAGTTTTTTTCCCAGTCCTAGGTAAGTCCTTTACACTTCGTATTTTTCTGCTTAGTTCTTCATGACTAATTGGGGTAACATAAACCTGCTCTCTCTTGGATATTACTCACTATCAGCTTTCTCTACTGAATAAACTGATCTCTTGAAATCTTACTTATATAGCATACAGAGGGAGAAATGGAGGAGAAGCAATCACTGTCCAAAGAGAGGTGGAAAGAGGAGCCTGAATGAAAAATAGACAGATATGAATCACACATGCCAGTTGCTGAAGTAAAGCCTGTTTATCCCTAATATGTTGGTGAAGTTGCTGAGAAGAGTTTATCTGTGTGAATATAGGATTCTTATAGCATTGCCAAGGTCAGTGATAACGGATAGTGACCTGCTCGCTAAATGCTGGTTGTGCAAGTTAAAGCTGTAGAGGGACTGCTTTAACCTATGCATCCATTTTTTTTTTTCCAAACCTTCACAACGTTTCAGAAACGAAAGCACATGTAACATGCTTGGTGGGCCGCATGTTCTTTCTTTCCCACTTTCTCAAGTAAGTGTTTCTTTTAGTCCATTTAATGTTTTTATTAGGCACTGAATTCTTGAAGATGAATGTCAGATTGTAGTTGTAATGACAGTTTTGGGTAGTGTTGTCATTCACATCCCACAAACCTCCAGGATCCACAGGGGGCAAGCAGGGCAGAATAGAGAGCTTAGCTTTTAATGGATGGTTAAGAAGTAATGGAAGGAGAATCAGCTTATCTCAGGCTGCCTGTGGGCTACATTGTTTTCAAATAGCTTTTAGCTGGGACTTCTGTTTATAAGATTATATATTGTTCAGGCAGCTACCTCAAGAAACATGACTGTTTCAGATGCACAGTTTTAGACATGACAATTGTAGTCACAACTCTAAATTATGTTTAAAAATTTGCATTGTACTTGGTAATGCCAAAATACACTACTGAGATCAGTTTCTGGTGAAAAGTGTTATATTCCTCCTTTTACAGTGAAGAAAGTGGCTCAGATCTGATCCACTAATGCACTGCATGTGTCAGGCTTCCAGATAAGCAGGCAAATGTAAGGATGTCCCCACTGTACCTGGGGACTTGCAGTTTGCCCTGGAAAGGGTACTATCCAAGACTAGATTTCTAGACTTGTTATAAGCTGCATAAAATGGTTTCTTTCTCAAATTATCACTTGATTTACAATTATGCAACATTCACACCAGAAATTATTTTATCAGACATATCATCTGTGGCAATTTGAAGTTATCTATCAAGTAAAATGAATATTAACTGAAGAGCATTTCTAGTTTAAAAATATGGTGTGCTGAGTAAAAACAATGTCAGCAGGAAAGATTATTATTGTAAAGGGAAATTTCCACAGGAGGATCGCCATTTTGAGATAAACCCAGAGCATCATTATAGTCAATGGAAAGTCTGCCATAAGAACTAGGGAGCTTTCCCCTTTGTTTTCTGGGATGGAGATCACACTCATCATTGTCTCCATTAAGTGGGCAGGATGGTCAACTCTTGGACACCTTTGAATTTCTGAGTAGATTCTTTAGTTCTCAAAGAGTGAAGGCAGACAGAGTGCCTGTATGTATGGAAAATTACAGATCATGGCCTGAACAGGGGACTAGCCCATGACAAAGGGCTTATGTTAGCTTGGGAACACAAGTACTCTGCCTCAGCCTGTGCACCTGGAGGTAGCTAGATGAAAACTTGTTTGTGAGAAAAGTGCCCTGTAGCTGTAAGCAAGTACCCTTGTTTTGCGTGAATGACCTTGTCTACCCAGATCTGTATTCGTCTCTCACTACTATATAAATGGCCACGATACCATGGGGGGGTCCACGATACCACGGGGGGTCCCTCCCTGCTCTGACTGAACCCTGCTGCTGAACCCTTGCCAGCTTGCTGCCGCCAGCATCCCCTATCGGCGATCCCACTGCTGGCCCATCACCACTGGCACTTGGCAAACCCCTTGCTGGCCCGCCGCAACTGGCACCCCTATCGGCTCAGAATACCCAGCAGCTGCCCTGGTATCGTGAGTACCCTGCTATTAAACTGATGAATCTGAGCTCGCATCTGAGTGCTTTCCTTGGAATTGGTGAACCTTAAAGCAGAAACGCTGTCGCTTTTGCATAACACTGTATTACACCTGTCATTTTCTTCCTTCAGGAGATGAACATCCTAAGGTGCACAGTTATTTTTTTTTGCAGAGGTAAGGTAACATGTTTGTGAGTCCCCACATCCTAAAGTGCATATCTGTACAGAGTTGTTAATGATTATCTGGGGCCTTTGACATAAGGTGTATCTTAAAATTGTACCAGTAACTTGTTTTCTCCTGAGCATATAGAATGGTAATGAAAAAAACTGTATAAATAAAAATTGTCAAAATGCTTCCTCAAAAAAAAAAAAAAATGACAAAAAAATGAAAAAACAAAAACCCACATTGAAATTGTTGCCTTTAGTTTTCACATTCCATTCTTTTAGTAAAATATCAACTTACATTTGACTCAATTTCTCATCCAGCAAAAACTTTGACTTCCAGAGATATTTCCTGACCAGAGAATGAAAAAAAGGGGTGTGATCTTTGATGGAGACCAAGACAAGCTCTCATTCTAGGGCCACCTCCTAAAATTTTCACCCTCCTTAATAATGAAAAGTTTAAGTTTGAAGACTATCAATAAATGTTACCTTGTTCAGAAGATGGTATTAACTTTATTGACTAAGACTATGATGGTCTAAATTTCACTGAAGTAGAAAGCAATATTAGCTAAGCACTTACTCTGAATACAACTGCTGCACTTTTTGAGGCTTTACCAGGTCAGCTGATATTTTGTGTGAAATATTTTGGAGATCCAAGGACTTAACCTGCTTCTGCCAATCAGCATTTCATTTTCACAAGTTTAATAATGCCTTTTGCAACTGATTTTAACTGATGTTAACAAACTCATTGCTTTAACCCACTCAAATCTGCATCCTGTGGTTGACTTTTGCTGAGTGGATTAACCAAGCTCATCAAGACAAGGCTCCTGAAATACTAACATCTCTTTCCAGATTTATTTTTATCCCCTGATGTCAGTGTTTAATTTCAAGAAATTAAACTATGAGTAGCAAAAGTATTTACAATTCACATGTCAGGCATTTTTCTGCAGTGGAGACAATGGAAATAAGGAGCAATAAACAGACTGAATACTAAACTGGAGATGTTAGTAGTTCATTATACATTTTCCTCTTCAGCAGCACATTCAATCAGCTGATGTACCTGAAAACCAGAGGCTTAAAAAACAAATCTTCATTTTCTATGTCCTGGCAAATGTTGTGTGTAATTTATGGGAGCAATTGAATGAGTGTTTAGAGACACACACAAACACATACTACACAGCTTTCCAAATACCTTCTCCCTTTACAAGTTTTTTTTTTTTAAGTTCTATTTCATTTACTATATACTTCCTTGGAAAGCGATCAAAAATAAAGCCACACGTCTGCTTGGCAGTAAAAGTGGTACAGCAGGCACCATGCTGCAGCTAAAGAGCATCACAATCTGCTCTATTCTGGCTATGAGTGATAGTCACAGGCTCTTCCTAGGATAAACCACGGGCACCCCTTCCTTGACTTTCGATTTCCTGTTTCTTTCTGCTCTCTCATCTCAAAATTTCTGCTCTATGTTGTTTTTCTGAGTGGATAAAAGTGGAGCAATGGGAAATATAATTAGATTATTAGGAAGACAGTCTTGGATTGAGCTAGGTTTCTTGTTTTTGCCTGAAAGCTTGTTTTCCTACAGTCTCATGCTGCAGTTAAAGAGAAACATCTCATTAAATATAAAGCTTGAATGACTCTCATTTCTTGGGAGTAAGACAGCAAAACATCTGACCTTCAGTATGGGTGCAGGTCAGTAGATGAACGTCTCAGTTATACTTTTGAAAACACTGATCCATTTTGCAGTTCAAATAAGCTTTACCAGGGCTCCAGTTTTTAGAATACATTTCCCATGATTAAGGCTAACTGAAAGCAGGCAGCAAAGGGTTTTTAAAGATATATTTTAGGCAGTGTAGCAACAGTACGTTCAGATGTTCCTTATGCTAGCATTTCTGAACAGGTATGAGAATTCTACTTCAATTATTTATTCCTCTCAAAATCTAGTTGCTCTTCTTATTAAACATTAAAATGTAAGAATTTTTGGAAAGACACTGTTTGCATTGATAGTGGTTGTTCTCTGAATTACTTCTAACTAATTTACTAATTGAAAGCAGAGCTTTTTTTTTTTTTTTTTAAGTAAGTTAAGCTTCTTCTGGGAATGGGATTGTAACTGTTTTTCAAGGTTACTTTCTATTCATTAAAAACTTTGTAAAATAATAATGAAGAGGAAACTATCTCATTAAGGAAAGAATAAGATCACTTGTCAATTTTACTGCTCTTCTCATCTAACATTTTATTGGTAGAAGCGTAGAAAAGCATTGCATTTCTTAAGAATTCTTTGCCCCATATTCACAGTAAACAGAGAGGATCCATAATTATACTTCATTTGATCCATATCAAAGCTACTGATCCATGTATCGATTTACATAAAGTAAAGCACATAAAACATTTTTGCTTTTCACCCTTACTTCACCACCACCTAACGAAAGTTTTCCTTTGCAGACTTCATTTGAATATAAAAATCTCCCATTGAAATTTGCGATGTTAAACAAACCATACCAGTCATTCAACTTTTTAATTAAGGATTCAGTGTTCCATCCCTTTTCAGACATTAAAATTCAGGTGCAGTCATTAATCTTTCTAAATGAATTCACCTGTGGCTAATACTGATGTATTTTCTATGAGGCTTGTCATGGACTGCATGCTGCATGCATAACCACTCTACAGTTAATTACACAAGGGATTATCGTTAGTGTCATAAAGATAAAGCCTTGCTAGAAGCATCACAGACATTTTTTGAGCTATGACTTATTTCATTTTTGTTAACAGCTACCTAAGTATATAAGAACAACAGAAGTTTGTTTAAAGCATGGGTGAATGAGTGGTGAACTTTAGAGAACTTCCAAAATCAGAAATACTGTCCAAAGCAGCTGACCATCTCTTTGTTGTCTTCTCAGTATCAACTTCATATCTATTCCTCTAAGCAGGAAGAGAGAAATTAGTACAAATACAATATTCCTTTTAAGATTCATATATTAGTGTTCTATGTTAAGTATTCTTCTCTAAAATAATTTATAGCACTACACACCAGTCTGCTGGGGTAGAAAGAAGTTCAAAGGTTGGAAAGGAACAAAGACATCTCTAGCATAGCAAGCAGTGTAATTTATGGGAAAGTTCATGACAATGTTCATGGTACGGTGTTCCAAGGCAAAAAAAGCTTCAGAAAAAAGCAGGAGAGTAGCATATAAACTGTATGAGTTTTCTGAAGTCTGAATTAATTAATTGAGCATTATCAATTAGAAATGCAATACTGTCTAAAACTGGTCTGTCTAGGAGCAAAAAACAAACTCTTCGTAAAAGACTTGCCATCACCATCAAGACTAGAAAACATTTCCTACCAGTTTAGCTTATAGGCACTGTTCCTGTTATGACTTGAATAAGCTTATCTTAGCCATTCACAGAGATCTAATCAACACAGAGTAAACATGAAATAAACATATGTAGTTAAAAACAAGAAAAACAACTTTATTAAAAAGATAATACAGTAGAGAAACAGATTTGATTTGTATGCCCATTGCATCTGTTTTAAATTAACTTTAGTTGAAATATTCCTGATTTGCACCATTAGAACACAAACCCCAAGGTGTTCTTAAATTATTGAAGCAGTGAAAACAGCGAGAAAGACAAAAAATGGCATTGTGAAAGGATCAAAATAGACAGAATTGTGACAAAGTCTTTAAAAGTGTAATTATTTTTTTACTATTATACAGTAAAATTTAAGATTTCATTTTTATTTCTTAATATTTTTAGTAGAAGAGAGTTGAAGAGAGACAGAAGGAGAAGACTACAAGTATGATATTTTTCTAATTCAAGTATTAGATTTAGTCCAATCAAGAATGAGTGATTTTTAGTGCAAGTAGCATTGTAGCATAAAACAAAAAGAAGCAATCAGGGCCTGACATAACAATTTACTGTGTGAGATTCACGGTGATTTTTTTAAAAATTTATTTTTATTTTTTGTCTACATTTAAACACCTGAAAAGTGAGGGTCAGTGGAACAGAACCACCCACTTCAAAGCTTTACTTCACGCTTCACTTTCCATCTGTTAAATCCCTCCGGCCTTGCTTCTGTAAACAATAGTAGATAATTAGATTTATGCATGTGATTTGATTTAAATTGATTCTAGCAGTTTTCCAGTGATATTGGGGAAGTCATGAAGTCTGCCAGTGGACACACTTGCATTAGGAACTTCACAAATGACTTGAAAAAGAATAATCACTTTTTCTAAATAAGGCTTTATAGATACCATAAAAATAAACTGTAAATCAAAGCACTTTATTTGAGAAACTTGACTTCTCTTGCATTCTTCTCCGGTTTGTCTAGTTTACTTCTCGTTGTTACGGTATCAAGATTACATGGAAAATGTCCAGATATCAGAAATAAACTACTTATTTAAGTAATCTTTAGATTTGGGGGTAGGAATCTCGGCTGGAAGAGTTTTTGGAGAGTGGCTGTGTAGAGTAGAGAGGATAAAGTTCTTGCTAGCATGGAAGAGCTTGTGGTGGTTGTTAAACTTTATTTGGGAAGTAACCCATTTTGTCATCTGAGATCAGTGATAACCAATACGAGAGATCAAAGTACTCTGCTGCTTTTGTCTATACAGAATAGATATTTCCAGTAGCCTTTTACCAAAAATGCATTGCATATGAAATTTTCATTAGAAATGAATGAAATATTCCTAAACTACAGATCTATCATTACAGCAAATGAATGACTCACAAAATTCTCCTTTTCCCACCTTTTCTTTTCCTCCCCATCCCTCAAATAGTTTCATTTATTATGGAAAGGTTTCTTCTTATGTCTTGAAAATTTTTATAGAAAACGAATTACCTTGCCAATGTTCTTGGCCTCTAGAAATTTGAATTCACCTGTCAGTTAAAATGAAAATATTTTTGATTCAAAGGTAAGTCCAAAGGGTAGGGAGAAATTTCAACTGTACAGGATGTACATTGTTCTTTTGCCCCTTTTCATTTAATGCAATGATGATCATAACCAAAAATACAGCAAAACCAAACAAACAAAAAAAGAAACAAGCAGTTCCCATAGGCTATGAATTTTACGTCATCTTCTGTCTGCTTTTTTGATTTGAATATATGCAAACTATGCCCTAATGACAACTAAAGAAACTTTGAGCATTTTTACTGCTTCCCTCCCCTTTCTCTTTTTGTTCTAGGGCATGATGTCTAGAACACTACATTCCTTAGGTTGCCTTGTGGGAGAAAGAACAGCAAGACATCATATTTTATAACTTGGGAATAATTTAGGGATACTGCAGGAAATAAATAGTACTGTCACATCCCCTTATTTATTTAATTTTGAGAGTGAATTTGGTGCTAATGAGGTTGAGGGGATGATAGCAAAGTCTAGAGTCAGGCACAGCGTGGGCAGGTGCTCTGAAAGCTTCTTCAAACAGCTCTGTCAGCAAGTGCACTTTAATCCTGCTTTGTAATATCCCTGCTTGCCATCAAAGTGCCAGTTCCTGCCAGGTGCTGAGTGCCCTCAGCTCTCACCGCTGACAACAGCAGAAGAACTTCACATGGTGAACTCAGTGCCTGGCAGAATCAGGAGCAGTGTCTTGAAACTTAAGTGCAGAGCTGGATATTTAACTGAAAATTAACTTTGTCAAATACACACACTTGTCCTAAAGACAAAGATATTTGCACCAACGAATCTTTAATTAACGTAATCAGTATTGAGATTTAGGTTCTTCAGCAGTCACCTGACTGCATTTAACAGTTACACTGACCAGCTATTCTCAGCAATGTATAATTTAAACATTAGAAAAGTTATCAATCATTTAAGTAATCACGCTTTGCCTGCTGATAAAGCAGACATACCAAAATACTCATCTGAACATACAAAAGTAATGGGTTTGGAAGGTGCAAAAGTAGAGTCTAAACATACACATGCACTCATTGTACAGACCAAAAATGATGCAGCTCCTGGACACTGAGTTACCCAAGCTGACACTGTCCAGTTGTCACTGTCTCAGTCTTTTTAGAAGGGTCATCTGAATCCTGTCCTTTAAAGAGCCAGAAAGCTTCTTCCAGCATTCACTTTTAGCCCAAGGCATTAATTTTGTCTTTGGTTGTGGTACATCTAGCTTCAATCTTGATTAGCACTCAGCTTCCCAAGCTCCTATCATGTTCAGCTTCTGCTCTGCAAGAGTTTTACGCTTCTAGGACTGACGACCCTGAACACCGCACATGATATTCACACACATTGAACAAAATGATACCTTGGCAGCCTGGATATTCCTGAAGAGTAGTTAACTGGGATGTCCACAAAGACAAGAGTCCTGGCTGAAGCTTCTCCCAGATCTGGACATCTCTAAATATATTATCTTTACAGTTTCTCTGATACTTAATACAGACTTGATGCAACCTTTCCCTCCAAGTAGTTGCTAATGAACTCTCTCTTCTACCTGGCCTCTTACTATCACAAAATTTGTATTAACAGACTTTTTCCATCCATATTTTATGAAAACGTGTCAGTTCCAAGCAAATTGGCAATGGAAAGTTTCAAAAAGACATGGTGTAACTGCACTACTCTCAATTCATTTATAAACAAGGCCGGAGAGCTATTTAGCATCTTGCATTACAAGATGCATAAGACCTCACAGAACTGCAACGACATCAACAAAAGGGAGAACCTGTAATTCAGTTGTGGGAGCATAGACAAGTGTATACTACCTTATATTTTTTGGATCGCACACTGGACAAGAAAGGTGTTTGGGGAAAAGAATTAGCATGACTAGACTTCGCATGTTAAATTGGAAAAAACTTACAAACCTCTACAAATTCTGCAGTATTGTGTGAATAGTCAGATGATACATATAAAGGACAAATAATCAAAAATTTCAGCACAACATCTCCAGAAAGGCATAGACCACTCCACACTCTGGAGATAATGAGTAGAAATAAAAGTAATGTAGCTCGATACATGAGTTTTACTAGCAGATTCATCATGTTAGCTAATTCCTCCTTTCCGTGTTTTTGTACAGGGGTGCTCCAAAAGTAATGCCTCCTATTTTGTTATGTTGGCCCATGATATCAGAGGCAGATGTTGGTGGTATGACATTAGAGGTTGAACCTTCCCACCAGTATTTTGTTACATTTTTTTGCCATATAACAGACGGCAGCAGAGGGGCAGTCTGACAAAATGCCATCTGACATTGGAAGTGCATCTGATGCAAAGATGTGTCACTGAATTCTTCCATGCAGAAAAAGTGGCACCCACTGACATTTATCAATGCTTACTGAATGTTTATGGAGACCAAACAGTGGATGTGAGCACAGTGAGGTGGGAGGCGGTGCATTTCAGCAGTGGCAACAGCAGGTTACAGAATCACAGAATCACATAACTGCAGGGCTTAGAAGGGACCTCCAGAGATCGAGTCCAACCCCTCTGCGAAAGCAGGTTCCCTACAGCAGGCCACACAGGTAGGCATCCAGATGGGTCTTGAATAACTCCAGGGAAGGAGACTCCATAACCTCCCTGGGCAGCTTATTCCAGTGCAAGCAGCCTATTCCAGTTACCTCCACTGGTGCAGATTTTTACCAGCACAGCATACAGGCTCTTATTCATCACTAGTGAAAATGCATAACTAATGGTGGTAACTATGTTGACAAACAGTGTTTTGTAGCTGAGAATTTGCTCTATCAAATAGTATTATTATGCTCTTTGTTTCTGTTGTAGTTTCCATGGAAATAAATAGGAAGCATTAATTTCAGAGCGACCTATGTATAAACATACAGGTATACAGCCTAGTCACGTTGCTCAACATGCACATTAGCACAACTACAGTGCAGCTTTCACGTGGACTACACAAAGAAGACATATCTTGAGCCTTATTCTCTCTTATCAGAGTACATATTTTAATATAGCTCCATTGCAAATGTAATGGATTGAGGCTTTCTCTTGTGAGTACAATGCACTAAATTACTAGTTAGGTTAATACAGCTCCTGCAATGCAGATCTCTGACCATTTTAGCAGCTAGATTATTACTCTTCTTAAATTCTAGTTAACCTTTGTTTTTATCATTTGTTCATGTTAAGTATAATTTACATATTTAATCTGTAAGTGTAAATATGAGGATTTCTGAGATACACTTAGCATTTTTGTGATTCANACCCCTATCGGCACAGACTACCCAGCAGCTGCCCCGGTATCATGAGTACCCTGCTTTTAAACTGATGAATCTGAGCTTGCCTCTGAGTGCTTTCCTTGGAATTGGTGAACCTTAAAGCAGAAGCACTCTCGCTTTTGCACGACAACTAGTAAAACTATTGTTAAACTGAGAATATTGTGCTTCAATTAACCTGGCAGCACATTGAAAAGCCTTACTTTGCATTTCTGAACATATGCTCCATTTCAACTCATGAGCAGGCTGGTTACTGACCTGATACAACAGCCATGAAAGGCTTCATTTCTCTAATTTATTGGTTCAGCAACATACCTCGTAGAGTATATTTGCAGGATGTCATATTCTAACAAGCATATCAACAGGGCATGGAGTCAGAAGCAAAATTCAGAGAAGACAAGTTCCTTTTTATCTGTAGGCTCCAACGCTAAGAGCCCAGCAGGATCCATCCACTTTACAAAAGCTTTTTCTCCTTGCATGCAGGGTATGTTTAGATATACCCACAACATCCTTACCAAATGTCTTTTTCTGCTTCCTCAGTTGATGTTTGCCACCACTATACAAAATACTAAGTCTAAAGAGAGCATGAACAGCTTTGTATCACTAATCTTGTTACTGTAATAGCTATGAAAGTATCTAACAAAAAAGTAGCATATGAGCTAGTCCACACATACATACAATGCACAGCATGTGCCCCACGGATGTTCTCTGGCTCCCTGAAACAATGGAAAAATCCAGACATTTTAATGCTACTCATCACATCCAGCCGCAAGTGACAAATACCTCTCCTAGCCCAGATGAAAGAGCTGCTGACAGTTCTTTCTACCTTAAAGACAGATGAACTACTTTGATGGGAATAAGAAGTTCACCAACCTCTCAAATCCAATTAAATATTTTTATCTTTAGAGTCTTCGGAAAGAAGAGATGAGGGATTCCTTTCCTTCTCTCCCCCTTTCAAGCTTACCACTTGTCGTTTATCCTCTCTTTAATTTGGCATATAAAACCCCCAAGACTTCAAGCCTAAGTCTCTTGAGACCAAGATTACATCATTACTGTTACGGCATGTTATACACTAATCATAACCATTACCACTTACAAGTTCACAGCTTCATTCAATTAACTGCCTGACATGGATTTTGCAGTTAATTCATAGTGAAGGTCGCCAGTGGTCAGAATGGCAGGTGCATTCTGCCACCTCTCTGAATGCCAATTATCAGTCTTAAGCAACTACTGGGGAATACAGAGTCTCAACAAGTTAATCAAAAGGCTTATAACTTAAGATACATTTTTATAGGCGTGTCTAATGGTCTGTAAAATAATACAACATAATTAGCATATTCAAATGACAACCACATCACTTAAAACTCTAATTTACATTGAAAGGCAGAAAAAGAGATTTTACTTTATCTTTTCAAAAGAAAAGATGAGATTATGCAATTATTTTAAAAGCTGTCTAGTACCATGCCTAACTTATCACAAGTCCTTATGCGCTATAATTAAATAATCAATGATACTGTAGTAGCAAGTTACAAGTACTTCCTGATCTACCGTTAAACTTAGGCTTGTTTACTTTATTATTGGAGGATAAAGGCAGACATTATCAAAATACATTGTAGTAGAAACATTGGTGTAAAAATGCAGTCTGTCTTAAATCTTAATCAGTCACACCTACATGTGTCAGAATGAAGCAAGACATCCAGTGTGTAGAAATCAGTCCCAGAATACAAGTCTGTTCCTTGAGTATCCATGGAAAAAAGGGAATGACTGTTTCTGCAGAGTATCCTGAGCACTACTGTGATGGCAGTTCATGTGCTTTAAAACAAACACAAATACCAAGACAGTGGACAGCCATCTCCCTACTTTTACAGTCTAAATTGAGCTGTAAAACAAGCTTCCTATAATTGTGTCTAAATTTCTGTAAGCGAGTCTAAACTTGCCAACTTGGTAGCAATCTAACTACATAATGCCACAACATTACATATATGAAAATGTATTCTATATCACAGCTACACACACAAGAATGAAGAGTAGAATTAGATTAAGAAGTCCCAGTATAGAAATTAAGACACCCTATTAAAAAAACATATTAGAGGTTTGAATTGCTGAAGAAATTCACCTATCTGAAGGGGGGAAAATCCCTACAGCCTTATATTGCAGTTCTAGTAAAATTTCCCACCAGTGTTAGCAAGCTGTAAGCTTACCTGGTGCTAATATATAAAATTAATTTCATGCTTGTCTACTCTTGTAAAATCACTGACAAAATGCTTCACTTTATAAAGTTAAAATTTGGGACTCATATAGTCTCGACATTGTTTTAAGCTAACTAATATTTGTGCCATGTGGCTGCCCAATTAATTGAAATATTAAAGCATAAACCAAACAAAGGTTTCTTCTAGGAAAGCAAAACCTGTCAACAGACGCCAATTTTTTTTTTCAGTCTCTATTCCCTTGCTGACCAACACTTGATGTTATTTCATACAGATGGAAAATGACAGTGAGAAATGTGTATTCTCTCTGTATATTACACTGAGTGATAAGTACAAAAGAACTGAGAAAGATGCCTTAGGTATAATATTAGGAGGATGGAAATCCCATCAATAATTAAAGTAGAGAATTTACATGGGTAACTATTCACATATTTTATTAAAAAATCATAAGCCCCAAGACAGTTTCCCTATTAGTGGAATAATGCAGTATCCATTGG
This sequence comes from Penelope pileata, assembly GCA_013396635.1. NCBI lineage: Eukaryota > Metazoa > Chordata > Aves > Galliformes > Cracidae > Penelope > Penelope pileata. The sequence goes on along the minus strand of WBMW01002728.1, from coordinate 194,410 downwards.
TACTCTGTGCCAAACAATACAGAGGAAAGGCTTTTATATATTGTGTTCCTAACAAAAAGTAAATAACAGAACAAATCACATCCAGAAAAGAAAATGTGATCAGTCTTTGTGCTCAAGAATTAATTTTCCAACTCTGATTAAAAAGAAAACAACCCCCAAACTAGTGGATTATTAAGCAGAACTAAACAACAGGAAGCTACACAAATGAAAGAGATGCAAAAAACCACTAACTTGGGAAATCTGAGTAATTAAGAGTAGTGACTCTATCATCCCTTGGCTATTCCAGCTGGACAGAGATGTTCATATATCAGAGGACGTGATTCCCCCTTCTCTGACTGAGCTCTCCTGGAGTTTACGGTGCCAAGGACATGCACATGTTAGCAGGATCTGCGTCGGGCGGCTGCAGGGATCACAGCTCAATGGGGCTGGGGGTGTGCCTTTGGTTCTTTCTCTCTGCCACTTAAGTCAGCCCAAGTGGTCTCCCTTGCTTTCCATCTTACTGTCAGTTCCCTCGCTCCTGCGAGGCTTGCCATAACCGTTCCTCCTCTTTTTCTCTTAACAGTCAAACATCAATTCTGTAGTCTATAGTTATTTTAAGGACTGACATAATTGACACTTCCAGACTCTCTGTTCTCTCTATAAAACATAGAACTGAAAGAAAACTATTCCTTTACCCTTTTCTGCCTCCCCCTATTTCCTTTCTGTGAAAGTTGAAGATCTTAACAGAGCTTTTTATGACCCCTCTGCCCAGAAATATGGCACAAATGTTTCCAAACGTCAGTACAAACATCATATTCACTCCAGGGTTACCTAGAGTGATATTTTAACAAAAATGTCAAATATATTTCATATCCATCACACAAATGAGGCCTGGCATATCCAGGCAGCTCTCTGTGCTCTCTAGCACATTTCTTTAGAGGACTGCTCCCCCACACAGCCTCCTGCCCATCTGACCTGCTCTCTCCATGCACCAACAGGACCAACCACAATCTCACTATTCTTTCCAAGATATCTAGCTATGAGATGTACTTTTGATACCCTCAGTGTATCAGCGAGGTACTGGAGACGATGATTAACACAAAACCAATCCACATAGCAGCCAAAGTGAGCTGGGTTGTGCCCATTGCCACCTCAAGCACAAGGTAGCCCAAGTGTCTCCCCGCAAGAACAAGCAAGGACTGAATAACCCTCTGTGAGAAGAACCTGCCGCCCTCACAGGATGCATTGCTTCAAGGAAGCATCATTGCTCCTTTCTGACATTTCTCTCAGGTACCTTAGCTCTAAACAGATCACAAGCACGTGATCTGATATGCAGTGATGTCAGGGCTCTCCAGCTAATGTTAACTGCCCTAAGTGTGAGAGCATCCAGAGACTGGTTTGTGTGTAAGGTTCACATTCAGAGGAGTCTTCCTGTAGAACAAAGTTTGTGTGTATGTTTTTCCATGCACATTCAGCCAGAAGAGTCAGAGAATGCGCTACAACTTACCAAGGAAAGTTTTCCTTTTCTAATCCTGCTAAACAGCCCTAGAAGAAAGGGCTGATTTATCTGAAGTCCATTTGTCCTTATATTGCAATTGTCCTGTTTTGTGATGTCACCTAGAATATATTACAATATAATAACATTCAGTGTCCTCCCCCAGGATATAATAGGAAGGGAACATTCAATATGAAGTTGCAGGAATGGCACAAAAGACATACTCTTCTTTCCTTAGATCAGTTACTTGCTGTTAGTTCAGACAGCAAGTGTCTGTTACATAATTTGTGGTACTAATTTGAAAAGTTGTGACATAGGTGTTACACTTTGACAAGCTTTTACACTGCTTTCTATTTACAATAAGGAATAACTTGATACCTGTGTGTTCATAATCAATTTTGATGGGAATCAAACAAAAAACTCTGCTGTATGGCTTATGGTACATAGTAGCTTCTGTCATTTGAAAAAGCTTGTGTATTTTTTTAAGAAAATTGCATTTAATTTATTCAGTAATGTGTAAAAGATTTTGTTCACCTCTTGAGCCACCTAGATGTATGCAGCCGTCCTGCTCACCATCCGGATCATTTTTCCTGATCTTTGCAGTCTCATCTCTCAGAGACACCTATTGCCCCTCTCCAGGGAAGAAGCTTTCATCTTTATGGTTCCTCAGAGAGAAGCTTCTCATGAGACATTATCTCTCTGCTTAGCTACAAGAGATGAACCAATATGCAGAACCTTAGTGGTGAGACCACTTGCCTGCCAGAGCTCTGGACAGAACTGCCTGCCATTTTTCCTTAAAACGTGTGCACAAAACACCCAGATAGCCTCCAGGCTATAAAACAAAAGGCCACTAAGAAGAGGCAACAAAGGTATAAGATAGAAAACACTTCAGATAAAGGAAGCTCAGACATGCCACAGGGGAAAAACTGAATAAGACAAGAAACCAATCTTTTCCCTGTCAGTATGTCCTCATGGGACCAATTCTTCACTCTTTCAGTGGCTTTAAAGGTTGCCTAGACTCTCCACAGCATTTGCTAACTTCCTAGAAAAATCTCTCAACTGTTATTACCTTGTAGACTTGGCCATGTGTCTTCTCCCAGATTCTCATACAGTAACTGCCCTGCTTGCTCTGAGAGTCTCCTCTGCACATGCACTGCTGCTTTCAGGGAAAGAGCCTTTACCTTTTGCTCAAAGGCCCTTTCTCTCTTGGGTCTAAGCACACTCAAAACAAAACAGAACATGTCACATATATAAATGAACTTGGCCCATGCTCAGTCAGTTTGGTACAATCACCGACTCCAGTCACTCTAATTTCCTTTGTCAGTGTAACGGAAAAAAGGTCCCAAAACTCTCAACGACTACGCCATTCTTCAGTTCTCTTACATTCTCCAGCTTCTTCTCTCTTGAGCTTCTTCATCCAGCTCCTTCAAGCTCCAGCTTCTTCCTCAAGCTTCCCAAGCTTCCCACCAAGCTACTTTCTTGTCTGGCTGGCCGGCCTTTATCTAAGCCTGGGGCAACTCCGCCCCAGGTCCACCCCTTCCGGTCACAGGTGCAAGTGATGCACCTGTGTTCCCCAGGCCAGCCACACCCCTCCACCATGTGCTCAATCATCAGTTCATGCTGTGATCAACTGTTTCCCTACACTCCACCCCTTCACAGCATGAGCAGATGATTGAGCATGTCAACATTTTACCACTATTTACAATATAGGTTACTTACAATAAAGGTTACAGATCTTACAATACATTTATGGGTTTGTGTATGTTACAAAAATCAATTACATAAACATCTCATCCAGGATTACATAAACATTACATAATTACATAAACATCTCATCAGTTTCAGGGCCAGAAATGCATCTTCACAGTCCACCTTCTTCACACTCTTCAGATCTTTCTTCTTCCGATTCCTTCTTTATACTCTGCAACTCTCCAGTATCTGCAGCAGTGCATCTTCAACATACAAGGCTGGCAGTGTCCAACCAGGAATGGAGTCCACAGCAGCTTCCTCTCCATCTCAGGGCCGGTTACTCACTGAGGCAGTTGCGACCGCCACCGTCCCTTGCCCAGGGCCGGTTACTCACTGAGGCAGTCGCAACCACCACCGTCCCTTGCCTGGGGCCGGTTCCTCACTGAGGCAGTCCTGACCGCCATCGTCCCCTTCACTCCATCAGTTACAAAGCATAGCTGCTAACTCCATCCAGGTATGTACACACTTCCTTCCAAGTACATTGACACTGCACAGGCTGCAGATCACTTACTTTTCTTTTCCTTCTTTCCATTTCCTCTAAGAGTGCATCTGTTTCTAACTCATTTCCACCCCTTTCTCAGTGAAGATGCCATCACCTTTGGCCCATTTACAGTAAAGGACAGTAACCTATGTCTCCTTCCATCCTGTTTCCACCCCTTCAGGTGGACGTACATAAGAACATAAAGTTTCCTTACCATTTTATTTATCTCAATAGGCCCCCCTTGGGCCACACTTAACACATTTCACACATTAGCAACTCATAGTGGGCATCATTACATCCAAAACCAACTTGTCGTTTTTAATTTCAAAATAAACAGAAAACTAAACTCAAAATTCTTCTCCCTTTTTTTTTTTTCCTTTTTTCTTCTCCTTTTCCATTCTTTTTTCTTTCTTCTCCATGTTTTCTCATATTTCCTGATTTCTCCCTCTTTCTTTGGCTTTTCCTTTTTTCTAAATTCCTTTTGCTGCCTCATTGCTGGCCACCACTCCTTTTCCTTCTTTCTTTCTTGAAAATCTCCTGGCTGGCTCGCCACTGGCCTCCATTCTTCAATTCTTGATACTAAATTCCCAAATCTTCTTAACATACGCCAAAATGGCACTGGTCGGGGCCAAAGTGCATCATAAAGGTATACTTCATCAGTGAAGCAACTCTTCACGTCCCCATCTACATACTTCAACTGTTCTCTCTCTCCAGGGAGCTCAATTTCATAGGCCTCCCATCTATCATCGTATTTAGCAATTTCATCACCTATTAAGTCTTCATTGTCCATATCATATTTCTGGGTAACAAGAGTCCCAAGGATTAACAAGGCCACATACAGTAACCGCTTTAACTCCATGATCATAGCCTTCTACCTTCACACCTATCTCTTGGTTTCCCCGCACACAGTATCAATCCTGCCGACTACGCCAATTGTAACGGAAAAAAGGTCCCAAAACTCTCAACGACTACGCCATTCTTCAGTTCTCTTACATTCTCCAGCTTCTTCTCTCTTGAGCTTCTTCATCCAGCTTCTCAAGCTCCAGCTTCTTCCTCAAGCTTCTCAAGCTTCCCACCAAGCCACTTTCTTCTCTGGCTGGCTGGCCTTTATCTAAGCCTGGGGCAACTCCACCCCAGGTCCACCCCTTCCGGTCACAGGTGCAAGTGATGCACCTGTGTTCCCCAGGCCAGCCACACCCCTCCACCATGTGCTCAATCATCAGTTCATGCTGTGATCAACTGTTTCCCTACAGTCAGTTACTTTAATTTCCGTAGCAGATATGTGGCATACGGCCCTAACTAGTGGCTAATTACTAATTACCAGGTAGAACAAAAGTCATTAACATTTGGTTAATTGTTAATTTCTTGTGACTGATTCCTTCCAACTAGTTTGCTGTTTTATTCTCAATATAATTCATAATTCTGTTCTATCAGAATACATTTCAAAATAAAAATACTTATCTCTTCAAATGCAATTGGTTTTAGCAAGAAAAGACAGGGTTTCTTGCTACTGTAGGATTAATATTCCTAATTGAGGCAAATTTATTCTATCTTAAGAAACAATGAGGTTCAACAAGGCCAAGTGCAACACATTGCACTTAGGTTGGGGCAATCCCAGATATGTGTACAGACTGGGAGGAGAGCTCCTTGAAAGCAGATCTGCCAAGGACTTGGGGTTTCTGGTGGATGAAAAGCTGGACATGAACCAGCAGTGTGCACTTGCAGCCCAGAAGGCCAACAGTATCCTGGGCTGCATCAAAAGAAGGGTGGCCAGCAGTGCGAAGGAGGGGATTGTCCCCCTCTGCTCTGCCCTTGTGAGACCCCATCTGGAGTACTGCGTTCAGTCTTGGGGCCCCCGGCACAAGAAAGATGTGGAGCTGTTGAAGCGGGTCCAGAGAAGGGCCACAGAGATGATCAGAGGACTGGAGCCCCCCTCCGATGAGGAAAAGTTGAGGGAGCTGGATTTGTTCAGCTTAGAGAAGAGAAACCTCTGAGTATACCTCATTATGATCTTCCAATACTTGAAGGGAACTTACAAGCAGGAGGGGGAGCAACTTTTTACATGATTTAATAGTGATAGGACAAGGGAGAATGGTTTTAAATTAAAAGATGAGAGATTTAGGTGAGATGTTAGGAAGAAATTTTTTACTTAGAGGGTGGTGAAGCACTGGCACAGGCTGTCCAGAGAAGCTGTGGATGCTCCATCCCTGGAGGTGTTCAAGAGCAAGCTGGATGGGGACCTGGACAGTCTGATCTGGTGGGTGGAAACCCTGCCTATGGCAGAGGGGCTGAAACCAGATGATGTTTATGGTCCCTTCCAACCTAACCTATTTTATGATTCTATGATTCTATGATATGGTGGTGAATATACAAAACAATATATTTTGTTAAAACATTCTTGCCCCCTGCTCTCCCGCATTGCTCTTACTGCTCCTTCTGCAGCCTGACAAAGCCTGGTGAGGACAGCATCTTCTTAAGCCTCAGAGTTGTTGTTAAAACTGCAGGGAAGTCATTTACTCTCTCTGCTTCAGTTTCCCACCTATAAATTGAAAAGAATACTATTTTCAGGAGTATGATAAAGAAAATACTTTCCATTATAGACTGGGAAGTGCTTAGGTGTAAAGGTGCTGATATAAGTACCTTACGTAGATAAGTATCTGGGGTACAATAGAGGCAAATAACAAATAGCTTAATCCAGCTCCTTATCGAGCTAGTCAGCAACTTTTGCCAAAGCAGGTTGTTGGACATGGGAGAAACCACTTGAGGCTCAGACTGGAATCTATTAGAAAGGTCTGAACTCTACATTAAGGACTGCTCAAAATAGTGAAGTGCTATTAGTCCCAATTTACAGATGAGGAATCTGCAGTTAGAAATCTCAGAAGCGCTTCTGCTGCTACTGAAGGCCTGGGTGTGCAGCTTGGTATACCCAGCTGACACAGGACCAAAAGTGGTGTGGTCATCAGCCATGTGGGGTTCCTGGGCTTTCTGTGCTCCCTGCAGGGCCTTTAGAGCTGGCAGAAATTAAATGCTGATAAATTCAAACAAGAGACAGAATGCAGTTTTGCACAAATCCAGTATTATGTTTGAATGGAAGCTCCAAGCATGCAAAAAATGAGGATCAGGCCTCTAGAATATACTCTACAACAGCTATGAAATTTCAGCATCATGTTTTTTTCATGCATTCAAATGGAATCTGTCTCCCTACGCCTACTTTACATCATCTGACTGGACTGCCTGCTGGGAAGCAACAGTACCATGGCAGTTCTCACTGAGAGATCACTCAGTCACACCGTCTACAGCTACAGAGACTGTAAATCTCTTAGGGAGACTATAAAAGGGTGACCGTAAAAAATATGCTGATTGTTTGTTAGATTTGTTTTTAACACACGGTGTTCATTCCTATTTATTGAAGGTTTCACTAGAGCACTCAGGGTGTTATAACTAATCTCCCTTCAGAAAACAAAGCTCCTTCTCATGGGAAGGTACATTTTTTAGGGGTTTCCCTCTGTCATTCTGTTCTTCTTCAGACTCCTAAAGGGAAGCATAGCTGCCTTAGTTTCTAAGGTTAGCTGTTATTACTAACCAGATTGTGTCTGTCTGTAAAGCAAATTTTACAGGTATGATTTGCAGCTTTTTTGATTTGAAGTCCCTTGTATTTTGCCTACTATATGGCATTTTGCACACCACATTACATTTTAATGCCCTCACTGTATATGTCATTAGCTTAGTTGTTTATTTTTCAAAGTTATTCTGAGGTCCAAACCAGACTAAACTGAGAAACTACATTAGTCTTTTCCATTTATGTGTCTGAAGTGCACCAGAATTCAGAGGAGAGAAAGTAAATGAAAAGTGTGGTAACTAACAAGAGATCAAACAGCTGTAAAAACAATGTTTTATGATCTCCCATTTAACATACACAAATCTCTCAATTTCACAGTGAAATTTTCCTAGATTCACTTAAATTAAGAGCTAAGAAATGTGTGGAAACAACTTAAAATGAGTGAAAATCATATATCACTGTTTAAGCTGCCACTAGCTAAATAGCATTTTGATAATGACTTCTACTTTCAGACTACAAATCAGACTTGTTTGAGCAGCTAAATCGCTCCTGCTCTTATCCATCATGAACAGATAGCAAAGTAACCTGCAAGATACTGCTTCTGGGTGGGAAAGAGGAGGAGAAGTGAGTAATTTCTTCAGTGGATGAAGAAACTCTTGACAATTTTTCCACCTTATTAGAGCGGAAATTATTTTGAGATTTAAGGAACTTCAACTGGTCCCAGAAGCTTTCATTCTAGCAGCATAAATGGAATGCATTTCATGGACACTCTAGCCTGACATTCAGGTCTCTAGCTTAAAGGCTTTATTTTAAAGATACAGATTAAAAAAAATGTCAATGTAGAAAAGCAAATTATTATAATTGCTATATATTTATACAACCACTGTGAACTCAAACTCTTTAGGAGGAATGGAAGACAGGCAAAATTCTTTCCAGTTAGTCTTATGACCAAATGTGAAATAAAATGAAAATCTACATTTGATTACTTATTTTTCTAATCAATCCATTTATTTTTTAAATGCACATCAATAAAATAGGAGTTACCTATGTCATACCTAGGTAACCTTGCCTTTGATTAGCATCTGTAAGTTTTTGCTCATGAAATTGCTGACTCATCTAATTCCAAAATGTGCATCTGATGTTCTGCATGTTTAAGATATCCACAGCCTGCTAAATGCAGCTTTGCAGATTCTCTGTGGGAAGAAACAGGCATAAAACAACTTAGTTTTTCCTATTGTTAAGAAAAGTTCTAAGAATCTGTCCTATGTGTAAATTTCTATAAGAAAATACAGAAAAGTGTAAGCATTTGTAAACCAAACTAAAACAACGTATCCTTTTTTTTTAACAATTATTAATAACATTTTTCCTCATATAACAATCTTTTGTTAATATATAGATTTCAATGGGATTTTAGCTCTTGCTTCCATCAAATAATTAACATTTCTTATTTTCAAAAGAAGCTACTTAATTTACAAGAGGCCTATTAAGAATTATGTTTTTCCTCATTAGGTATAATTGAGCGATATGACATTTTGTTCAAGAGAAACTTTTCAGTTTTAATTAATCAAACAATGCAATGTTTCAAGCTTCTGCTGAAGTTTAGTGTGGCACTATTTAAAATTCTTACCAACTAAAAAGAGATAGTGAAAACAATAAGAAGAAAACTGGTAAAATGATCACGTAGAACAACAGCTTTAGCTTTTGAAAACTGAAGTTACACAGCTTGAAAATTAGAGTGCAGTCTTGCAAGTATTTATGCATATATTTAATTATACAGATGTGTTATTAAGCTGTTTATAGGATCGAGAGCTAGTGTGATCCTATTGATGACAAGAGAATTGTGTCAAATATAATTGAGATCAGAAGTGGCGTTTCAGATCTGTGATTTATATGTGTTAGTGAATGTAAAACATGGGACCTGAAGTCTCTTGAAAGGATGATTAATGTTTTTGAAATGTTCCCATGAAGCTGCATTTCGAAAGTGTGCAAAATGCACTGTTTCTCTAACTTTTGACGCCAAGCCAAATAAAACTCATTGGTTTTGATGGCATTTCACTTTACAATTTTGAATTCACTTGAAGTCAAAACCTCATAGTCAAATTTGAGGGTGGAAGTGGGTGTGAGCCCACACAGGTTGAAACCTAGGCTTTCTACTTGCACAAAGCCAGAGAAACAGCACAGAGACCTAATGCAAACTCAAAGTGTGTATGCATGAATATGTATGCATATGTAACAAGATGAGAGCTAAAATCATATGGGCCTTTGTCAGTTCATGTCTGATTTCGGTGCAGTTCCTGATTTCAAGACATGTAATAAAGCTGCAGAAGTAAAAGCTCCTGGCACCTTTTCCCTTTCCTTCACTGTACTGCAAGTGTTAACAAGGCAGTTGGAGTTGTTGAACACTCTGAACAGTACACTTTGAATACTCAGCAAGTCAGGAAGGTCTCCAAGGTTGTACCATGTAAAAGTCAAGTAATTAAACACCGATTACTTACTGCAAAAAAAAAAAAGAAAAAAGAAAAAAGAAAGGAAAGAAGGAAAAAAAAAGAGTGTCTGGTGGGAAAGGTTGGATTCAGAAGGTCTAATTTAACACAGAAGATTTCAGTGGAAATAGAGCCTTTAACTGCATTCTGCTTGACTTCATCCACAAGAAAGGGATGAGAGAAAAGATTAAAAAAGCTATTCAGTACTTTCTTTCAGCATTGGTGCTCTGGGAGGTGACAACAGCTACTGGTAATTCTTTCCATAATCTTTTCCCCCAAACAGCATTTAGAATCCTCTTCAAAATTTGGCTGCTTATCTATGGCTTCATTATTTTTACAAAATACAAAGCCACCTCCCTTCTGTGCTCTTGGCTAGAGATTAAGTGTTTTGGTTTCCCAGAAACATCTCTTTTAAAAAATGCCATTGCAAACCCAGGGAAGCCTGCTTCACCTGATGCTATTGCCTCCTCATACATTAGAGAAAGCCTGCCCTTGCCCTGTGCTTCTCCCTCTGGCATCACTAAAAGCTCTGTCCTGGGATTGTGGCTGGCTTGTCTCTGCAGTGTCCCAAGAGAAAGAAAATGCCACAAGCTCTACAGATCACTGAAACTATTTTCTTTTCTATGAGCCATCACTTCTCTACCCCTACTCCTCCTGCCACCTCTGGCACAATGGTCCTTTTCATAGCTTGAGCACGATTAAGAATTAACTATTAAAAGCTCTTGCATTTCATCACAACATTAGGGAGTTGGTCTTGTACAAAATTGTGCATTTTTCTCCCTGCAAACATACAGAGAAATGAAGATTTGCTGTATGGAAATTTATCTGTTTCAAGCTTCTCAAACACTAATGCATTAATATTGTTTATTGGGGACAGTAGAATGAACGCCTCATTCACAACACACAGCAAGTTGATTGCTTACATCTATTGTGATGGGTGAAAAAAGTGCTTCATTTTCTTGGCACTGAGTATTGGCTGAGTTTATTCACACCTACTGAAATATAAACAGGCTTATGTTTACATTAGGTACTTCAGGGAAAACATCCTGCAGCCACAACTCTGGAGTGCTTCAGGAATTTTAAATACAGCTATGATATTCTAATCTAACCAAAGAGGCTTTTCTACTCACTCTTCTTTTTGCAATCACATTTCACACATGCATTGTACTCTCCAAAGGTTAAAATCCAGAGAGAAAATGCAGTATTTTACAAATTGATGCTCATTCCCCCACACCCTTCACATCATTAAATTTTATCCTTTCCCAGCGTTCACTCTCCATGCAATTATAAGGCACTTAGGAGGTGAATGTTAGTTGGGAAACACAAGAATTCATCTTTTCAATCGTGTTGTATTTTGACAATTTAAATTAAACTGTTTTTATTCACATTAAAGGAAATTCTGACTCCTTCTGTAAAAGACATACTGAAAGAGCACTTGTCAAAGGAAAGTGAGGGTAAGAAGGTCAAGATAATGAAGAAGATGTGAAAGAAGTAGAAGGATAATCACACTGAAGAGATTTCAGGCTGAGATTCAGGAGAGTATGGTCTCTTCCCTGCCTTCGTCATGGAGTTCCCTTACAGCAGTTTGCCTCTTGCCATAATCTCACCTCCATTTTGTCTCCATCCTTTCCCCATTACCTAGTGCTGCTTTCTGTTTGAATGGCAGGATCTTCAGCTCAGAGAGGATTTGTACAGCACTTGGCATAAAGCGACTCATTACCTTTTTAATGTGGATTTTAGACATTTTCCTTTCAAGCTGCAAAAAAACAGTTAATAGACCTCATAATCCTATAAGCGATCACATTACTGGGGGAGGTTATTGTAGTAAGTGGAGACTTTTGACAAAATGTAAAGGGATCATCAATAAATACTGAGATTTGATTGGTATGTACTGGACTCAAGTAGTCAATATGATAGTGAGGAAAGAATTCAAATCTTTTTAATTCTGGCAGAAGTTGGCTTTATGCCAACTGTGGCAGTATTGAGAGGAGAAGCAATGCAGAGTGATATATCTGAGCTGCACACATGGAGCAGTTAGCCAAAGCAGTGAAATTGTTGGGTTATGTAAATGAAGGTTATTGAGATAGGTATTTCTACTCCAAATATTTTAAAATATAAAAATACATCTTTAATCAATGTGACAGTTTCAGGCAGATTCTATTTTTGTCTTTTTAAAAATATTTCCCAAACTAATCAGTCTTTCAAGAGGACAATGAGGATACAGACCAGGGGAGAGGGCAGATGTGTACATTCAGGCTTTACTTCAGTTAAATCCATTCCTATAGAGAAAATGCACTAAGGCACTTCCTTAATTCCTCTGATCTAAAGGTTCTTGTCATTTCCTGGGATTTAATCCAGGCCTTGATACTGACTTAAAATTTCGGTTTTAGTTTCCAAAGAATTTTGAAGATTGGTTAATATCTGTGAAACATTTTACTTCAAACATATGATATGCAGAACCTTACTATAGGTCTGTTTCCCTAACACGTAAGTGAAATATGATGAAAGAATTAGAATAGTGTCAGTTTAAACTAAATTTATATATATACATGTATACATACAAAAGAAAATTCATACACGCTTCAGAGCAAACAAGTTTTGTCATCTTTTGTAAAATATATTTTCTTATCTATACATGAAAACTTTTTGTTAGCTATCTCATAGTAGAGCAAGTTTTTTTTTTCTTGCAAGTGTTTTTTGGAAAGGCAAATCTCTTAGTGGAGGGCATAGGTAATGGTCAGCTGTAACATGGTTAGAAAGAAACTGGCAGGAAAAGAAAGTGAAGATCGTGAGAGACACTTGCTTTGTTAAAAAGTTTTTGCTGATTATCGAAGCATCTTACACTTCAGCAGGAAGTTTCCCAATGAAGGGCAAATCCTCCTAGCCCTGTAATCAGGGAGGTGGACAGTCCCAGGAGAATGGAGCTCCTGCCTGTATGTATATGTGCTTGTTCATGTGCATTTTTGCCTCCCAGAAAAACATTTATTGATTCCACTTATTCCCCAGGATGTAAAACTGTTACACTTGAAAATGGCATGTGGGTTCTGGGAACTGAGTGCATTATAGCAACTAGCAGCTCCACATATTTTTCTGTCCTGTCCCTTAAGAAAGTTGTTTTCATATGCAACTTCACACTTTACAGCAATGAGGAAGAGCATCAGTATATTTCAAAAATCTCAGTCTTTAGTTGAAACTGTGTAAATGCAAAATGGTTATAATCACCATGGGCCATGCTGTAGACTGATTTCTGTGTTCAAAATGTTCTCAAACAATTTCACTGAAATAAGTAGGATTACTTGACTGAATAACTTCTCTCTAGGGAGTTTATATTCTCTTCCCAGGAAACAATAACTATTTCACTTTGAATTAAACAATTTTTTAAATGTTAACATGATAAAATTTGGAAACAGAGCCTGTTATTTGAACTATGCTGAACTCTGGTGATGTGGAGTTCAGAGTCACTAGCTAACTGAGCGAATGATAGAAGAGTGTGTCTGACCAAACAACCTCGAGAGGTACACGCCCACCTCTGCTAGTGCAGTTGTTGGTTTCACTGAAACAAATGATGAACACAGTGACAAGAACGTAGAAAAACATTCCAAGTTCTCTTTGAGACATTTTTCATAACTTTTGATCTTTCTTGAAGATGGTAGACAAACCACAGACCTCCTTCTTGAAAAAGTTCATTTGTTTTCACAGAAACCTTGGAAATCACTGGCTTCGGCAAAGCTGGGAGCCTCAGAGCTAGTGACGTGTCTGGGAAGTTTTAAAGTGAGCAGTTAGGCAGTTAGGCTGCAAATGACTAAAAATAAAAACAAACCAACACTGGGCAGTGCACAGCAGCTTTTCAAATACAGTGGAGCCAAAGTAATAAAAATAAATAAATAATGAGAAATATGAGAAGGTATTTCATATTGATTAAGGTTCTCTGATTCTACAACAACATAATTTCTTTAAATGGCCATATTTTTAGATAAATGAGATATGTAGCAGCATAAAATAACATACAGCTAACTAGGTCTAGCAGATAACGAGCAGAACTTTATTTAGAAATATCCTGTGGAACATGAGGAAGAACAATTAAACTGAAAATCAGATTTCTGTCTGAACAATTTTTCATTCTTATGTAAGAAAACCAGGAGGTGACAGAACCAGTAATGAGTGTATGAATACGAGTACATGCACACATGTATATGTGTACATGTGTGTGAGGGTACATGTGCTTTACTTCTTTTTATCCTTGTCTGTTGTCTTCGTGGAAATGAATATCATCATATTTGTTCCTTTCTATGAGGAATTTCATTTTCAGTTCTTCCCTTTGTAGTATGTACGTACAAAGATACAGACATAGAAAATATATAAAGATACATATATACATCATCACCATGCAGTGATCACAGAGACAGGACACATTTAGCAACAGTTTTTACCAATGGGCTTGGTTTCATGCTGCACAGCACAGTGTTGCAGGCACATATGCCTGACTTCAGTGAGTGCTGTCCATGGACTACCTGGAAGCACATTGTCCCAGGACCTTGGGTGTGCAGCACTGTTCCCCCCCCTACACACACCCTGATGCTGTCAGTTCTCTGTCTTTTCTTGAGACCATAGCACAGCACAACCAATGGCACTGTTTGTGCTTTCAGTTCTTCCTGCGCTTTGATTTTGTACTTCTCACCTGCAAATGCCAGGCAGATGTAATGATGTTTGAAGACACACACAAAGGCCATATCTCAGCCTTAGCAAGGCCGCAGCAGAGGCAGTGTGCTCTGCCCAGGCAATTCCTCGCCTGGCACTGTAGCACAGTGGCTGAGGCCTGGCCAGCTGGTAGCAGGCGGGCAGCCATGGCAGCAGATGGGGGAAAGAGGATTCAGCCAAAACATGAGACTTGTATGAATGCTGCTGCTAAAATGGACTTCTCAGCTGAACTCTGAAATGTCGGTCTATCTCTCTTAATCTTATAGCCCGAGAGAGGTAAATGGTACAGACAGTTTCTGTATGTGGAAATTAATGCTCCAAATGCAATTCCATTTTTATATCAATACAGGGTAAGCTTTTGATTTATCAGAAATTAGCAGGTTCTGGAAAGAGCTAGAGGCATTCAGTGTTATAAACTTATTTAAAAGTCAAAACATGTCAGACTAGAGATAGAGTGCAGGTATAAAATAAGACTTTTTTTTTTCCTAAAAAAAACAACAACAAAAAAAAAACACAACTATATATATATAAGAGAATCGTGCTCTTTTCAACATTGATTAATCTCACTGTGCCTTATGGAATGCTGTCTATAAATGGTAGGAAAAAAGTGAAAAAGTGGCAAATATTTCATGTCTTGATAGGAACCATTGACAAATTTTATGCTTACACACTTTCTGTCACCTCTACTAAAAAAAGCTGAAGGAAAGAAGAGATAGAAAGCAGTTGGCAATGATCTCTGAGGATAAGTGGAGGCATGAAAAAAATCTTTGAAGGGGGTAAAAAGAGTAGGACTGTTTATTTTAAAGAAAAGATAAATACAAAGAGGCCAGATAAAATTTTATAAAATAATATATGGCATAGAGAGCACAGACAGAATATTCAGCACCAGATTTCTCATATTACACAGACAAAGGGATATTCACTTAAAAGATGAAACTTAAAGCTCAAGAGTGAAAATATTTGTCTCTGCAATGAAAAATTATTATACCATGGAACTCTGCCAAAAGACAGTGTTGGTTTTAGCAGAATTAAATACAAATAAAAGACAAAAAAAACAACAATGCATGAATGGTGAGAATATCCACAGTAATAGTGCTGAGGTGGACATCAGATATAAGTCTCCCTGCCAATTTGTTACATTGGAGGATAGAGTGCAAGAGAAAAGCCCTTCTTTTTGCATAAGTAATCTTGAAAATATCTTCTTTAGAGAGTCATTGGAGCAGCAGACACTCACCACTGCCATACAAAGCCTGTGGGAGTAAGCGAGCTACCAGTTGGATTCAACATGTCAATTTTGTAACAATAAATAGAAATGATAAAGGTTGTCACTTTCTGTATTTGTTTGAAGCGTTTTCACTTTTAAGCAATAAAGAGGTATTAAAAAAAGAACAACTATTATTTCACTTAGCTGTTGTTGCAGAGGCCCATTGCGAGTTAAGTGGCACTGTACTGTGGAAGAGATTCAAGATGAGTGCCACAGTTTCACGCTTATACAGTGTTTCATGAAATGGGATACTTGCCAAAAAATATAAGTGGTAGAGCTGGTGATGAGGAGCCAGAAGAAGGAGGTGACTGGGAGGCAATGTCTGAGCTGTAAGCAATCCCCACATTTACTGTAATTAATGATATGAGTCAAAGACTCACTCCATCATCAAACTCCCATGGAGAAGCATCATGACTACAGCTGCTTTGGTATTAAGGAAAAAAATACTCAAACCAGACAGCCAAGATAGGAATTTAACAATTTTAATTATTGAAACTTAAATAACAAACAGAAAACAGGAATAAGGTATGTGTTAAGAAGATTTCATATTCTTTTTCCAAGCAGTTCATTTCAATTTCAGAATAATTTCTTCAATAAAGATAATTGCATTACTGCCGGCTGAAGGCAGCCCTCCTCCTCAACCTGGTGAGAGCTGCTGCGTGTCTGTCCATCTTAGGCTACACATCTGTCTTTCATCTCAGCAGACTTCAACTTTGTATGACATTGTGACACAGAGGTGAGATCAGATACAGATCTCAGTGCCCAGTTTCAAGTCATCTTCCTGCAGACATTGTCCGCATCTTGTAAGGCAGTGGAAGTCTGAATGACAGAGGTGCTACAGCAGAACAAAAGGCCTCAAGTACACGTTTACTAGCAAGTTGAGGCAGGTATTAGATCTCACTGCAGCATCACAGGCTCTGCCAGAGTGAGCCAAGGTCACCTGCAGGAGCTGCAGCTGTGCAGCGCAGCACCTGTCCACACTGTCTCCCCATTCATGTGAGGCTGCTGCTACTGCTGACATCTCATCAACGACTCTTTTTATCTCGAATTCATCAAGCTCTCACAGCTGATTTCGAAGTATTTTCAAATTTGGAATGAATGTTGTATGTAACTCTAGAGCCATGATCATGCACTAATATGCTAATAGGGTTAGCATTGGAGTTCTAGGGGAAGAAAATTGTATTTTTGAATAAGAGGTTTCTTCTGCTTTGAATATCGTGAGCTCTGTACCCCAACACTACTGTTGTGGGGGAAACCACTCTCTGTCCTTCTCTCTCTGTTTGTATGTTGTGCAATGCTGTTTCAAGACTTTCCTTCCATTCATTTAGTGGCTTTACCAAGTGGTGGTGCAGGATTATTATCATCCTACAGTTTTGAGGGAAAGCAAAGGCAGATTGCAAACAGAAACATAAATTCTGGAGACTTCCAGTAGATTCAGAGGGTACTTGCAGCTACTTCATGTTCAGGAGTACTAATTGTTATAATTTTTTAAATATGTTTTGCTATACGTATCTCCATGCTTTACAGAGCTGTTTTCATTTGGAAAAGGCATACTTAGAGGCACCGGTGTGCTGCTGAGATATAAATAAGAGTTTTCCTGGCTGTTTTGCAGTGGTATATTTCCAGAATTTATTTCAGTGAAATTCAGGATTGTCCTCAGCTTTTCCTTTGTCCCTGGGTTCAGGGAACCATGACCATGGGATCCAAAGGATCTCTGTTCTCTAGACTCTTTCTGTGCATACTTAGTGGAGAGACTTGCTAAATTAATTCTGCTGGATGCTTCTTTACTCCCAGATGAGGAAAGAAGTTCAAAAAATGTGTTGATTCCCAGCTCAGGTCAAGGAACATGTTGGTCATTGGGGCTGAAAGTAAGACACGCACGCATTACTGAAATAATGAAAAATGTGGCTGACTATAGTATGATAATATCTTTTTTCAGAATCAGACATTTAAAATATATTAGGACAGAAAAAAAAAAGTAAAATTCACCATTAAATGTTTATTGCATAAAAAGTTAGAGAGTTGAGGAGCTTGACAACTATCTAAAATAATTTGTTATTCTTTGATAATATAGCAGATGCAAGTATGAAGGTTTGGACAAATGCTCTTTCTCAAGCAATATTTCTCCTAGCACAAAAAACATGGAGAAGAAAATAAAGAGAACATAAGAAAAAGTTATTTTAGTTTTAAATGAATCCAGGTGAAAATAATAACATATCATGCCAGTCACTGTGTACGCAAAGATTTCTCTCAAGGTTATAGAGCTGTTGTCTGTAACTAGGAAACCATCATCCGGCTTGGTCTTCTGCAGTTTCCCAGTCATCCAGTCAGATCCTTGCCACAGTCTCACTTACAGCACCCATTTTATTTTGAACCATTTACTGGTTCAAAGGGTAGTTCATAGGTACAGGAAAAGATCTTTGAACTGCAGAAATACTCTTAGTGAGATGACAATGTACTATTTATTGTCTAGCAAGCAAGTAGTGGAAGGAACAAATAAGTACCAGAACAGACAGCTGTAAACAGAACACTTTAAAGCAGTCTAACAATGTTTTGTATTAAGTCATCCATTAACTTTCATGCAGACAAGACGACTGCGTGCAACGATACATTTGAAGACTCAGTTGAATTTGTGATTTCTCTGAGTTTCACGATTGAAAAAGTAATTCTAAAATAATCCTGAATGGAAAACAGAATAAAATGCTGCTAGGCTTCAGCACATATATACACATGGCTTTCAGAGGCAGGGAAAATTTACTAAACTGGTCTGACCTGTCTCCTATTGTCATGTTATTTTTCAACAATTTTCCAAGCTTGCCAATAAAATGTTCCTATTATATAATATTATTATACCTTCATTTACGGCCTCCTGGTAGATTTGCACTGCACTTTAAATGAGCTTTTCCTAAGAGACAGACTCAAAAGGATTATATTTATGCACACAAGGCTTGGAATAAGACATATCCTAACCTTTAATTATGAATCACTGCCATGGTTTCTGAAAAGCAGCTGAAATCCTAGTGATGTGTTAAGAGGGTAAAATCCTGAGGTTTATTTAAGAGGACTCTGTTACTTTAAATGTCATATACCAAAAGCTCTTGTTAATAAAAAGTGGCACAGGTCACACTGTCAAGGATAAACAATCATTCCTAAATCCTTTGTTTCAGGCTACAGTGAAACCTAATCCCCATGGTGTTCTTGCCTGGCCATGCATGCATGTAGATATGCACCACTTTTATAGTACTAGTGCTTTCTTTCAAACACGATGCTCCTGACTGCAAGGCATTTGATTTCTGGTAATTAATCAGCTCATCATACATGCTGTGTTTCTCCCTCAGGCCCAACTCAAGTTAGTGATCCAAATCAGGCCCCGGGAAAAAAGAAACCATTTATGTTCTTACTGCTCAGAACAAACCCTGATAAACAGTGCTTGGCTAACCATTGAATTCAGATGACATTATTTTTTTTTTTACAGGCTGTAAGTCTAGTTATTTGGTTTTTTTCCTCTTTCTCTTTTTTTTTTCCCAAGCTATAAGTCTGCTTTTCCTTTTAAGCTCTATTTCTCCTGTCTGTCCCTTTAGAATGGCAATAAAAAACCCCACAAACTACCAAATGCGTCCCTAAATGAGACATCAAGATTTACTGGATTATTTTTGAGGTCTTGTGCTCCAGCATCTGAACTCATTGCCTGAAACCTTTGTATTCATTTTTTAAACAACACTTTATCACATGTTTATCTGTCATCCTTTATCTTCGTGCTCTTTCATGTTTGGCTTGTCTCTATAATAACCTGGTTACTGCTAATTTTATCAGATCCAGGAAACGACTTCAGCTCATGTTGGTAATTCTTCATGCCTAGAGATGTGGCAACTCTCATTCTTTTCAATTATGTGCCAGTTGGACTTAACTGCTGTGTGAGGAGTCATGCTTAGTTACTGAGGATTCACAAGAGCATTAGAAAACTTAGCAGGCGAGCTCTCGCTTCTTATTTCTTCTGATTAAAATAATAACCTGTATGCCCACAAAGACATTGTGCTCAGCTAGTGAAGGCTACTGGCGCTCGCCTTTCCTTCAGCTCATGGATTGTGGTACTGTTTCTTGTTCTGCTAATGCATGAGGATTTTGAGTGCTTGCTTCCTGCAGTGATGAGACATACAGCTCTGCCAGCATTATTTCTAGGCTATATTTTTCTGGCACAAACTAAGTTCTTTATGCCAGTTCTTTTCCCTATGGCAAAAACAAGAAACCGAAAGGAATTATTTCACCTAATAGCTCTTTGCCTCACAGGGCTGTTGTGAAACTTAATTAATTAATGTTTGTAAAGTGCTTTGAGAGCCTGGGATAAAAAGGTGCTATATAAGCACTGGTACAAGTACAAAATATTGTTACTATTAATTCCCAAAGCTACTGAGTGAATGGACTGCTGAACTGTAGTCTCCAGTGCAAAAGTGGATATTGCCCGTTACGAAGAGGGGCATCACAGCACATTTTTGTTTGCAAAGACTTTTGCATAGAGGCATCTTTAAGCCATGGGTCAACTTGACTCAGAATTCTTGTAAAACAGGAAAAAAAGGGAAAAAAGTCTTTTGAGCACTACTACTATTCTGTTTTTAATTTCTCTCTTTTCTTGTTCTAAGCATACAATCCAGATAAGGAAAATAAACCACACTGGGCTGAAGATTAAGTCAAATATTAAAACCATTGCATGCTGACCGTGAAAACTCACTCATGCTGAACATTTGTGGGTTATCAGGATCAAAGAGCACTTCAATATTTATCAAAAATCATAGCCCACCATGGTTTAGTCTTCATTAACCTGATGTGTATTTGAAGAACTCAACAGAGCTAATGCAGTCCAAGCTAAAGCTGACATTTTTTGACTTAGGAAAACATTTATCCTCCTGAAGTGATGTGTATCAGTTTGTAAATGTTGTGAAAGGGTAGAATAACATACAGTTCACATATGCTATTGGTTTTTTGAATGCAATAAGCTTTACTGAACTGAATTATGCTTTGTACATAGAGTCAAGAATGAACTTGTCATTTCTGTAATACTAGTAAAGCTTATTTCACATATAATGGGACATCCCGCTGTGCATAGATGATACAATTTTTCTAGTTGGATTTAAAAATATTAAAATGAAAAAGAGGCTAAATTAGACTGTGAAAGCTTGGGTATGTGTGATATGAAGGGTGCTTAACCGGCTGTAGGGAGTTTTTGAAAGACATGGCAATACTTCCCCAGCTACTTTTGGCTGATTGGGCCTCATGTCTGAACAAGACCTCGAGGAGATTAACTCATATAAAGGATGTTTCTTCTTACATAGAAAGGAATATGGATCGTGATGGGTGTTTATTTTGATTCCCTGTTGCTGCCTTTAGCCTTTTCAGTCTGTTCTTACTGTGCAACTAATGTTCACATTCATGATGTTCAGCTGGAAAAGATCACTTGAAAACTCATCATGCTAAAACAGTAAATTAGTATTTCAAAATAAAATGAAAGTATTTATGAATGCTGATGACATATTATATTTATATGTACGTATACATATATGTAATGACAGAAAATGACATGGGAATTACGGCACAGGACCTAGATTGCTGATTCAGCTTTTCTATCAGTGTCTTTTCGTAACTTATCATAGAATCATAGAATCATAGAATGGTTCAGGTTGGAAGGGACCTTAGAGATCTTCTTGTTCCAACCCCCTTGCTATGGGCAAGGACACCTCCCACTAGACCAGGTTGCTCAAAGCCCCATCCAGCCTGGCTTTGAATACTTCCAGGGAGGGGGCATCAACGACTTCTCTGGGCAACCTGTTCCAGTGTCTCACCACCCTCACAGTGAAGAATTTCTTCCTTATATCTAGTCTAAATCTNTGAGTTTCTCATCAACACACACCCCCAAGTCCCTCTCCTCAGGGCTACTCTCAAGCCATTCTCCGCCCAGCCTGTATGTGTACTTGGGATTGCTCCGACCCAGGTGCAGGACCTTGCACTTGGCTTTGTTGAACTTCATGAGGTTGGCATGGGCCCACCTCTCAAGCCTGTCCAGGTCCCTCTGGATGGCATCCCTTCCCTCTGGCGTGTCAACTGCACCACACAGCTTGGCATCATCTGCAAACTTGCTGAGGGTGCACTCGATCCCACTGTCCATGTCACCGACAAAGATGTTAAACAGCACTGGGCCCAGTACCGATCCCTGAGGAACACCACTCATCACTGGTCTCCATTCAGACATTGAGCCATTGACCACCACTCTCTGAGTGCGGCCATCCAGCCAGTAACTCGAGCAAGCTGTTTAATTTCTCCAGTCCTCGACAAGGTGTTGTGGAGCTTTGCCTTTTTTATCTATATGAAATAGCAGGAAGTGATCAAAGGGGAGTCAGTGGGGAGTTGGTATGTGTGACTGAGAGGACCATGAGTGTCAGAAAGGATAAAGAGAAATTGGGAATTTGAATTTTAAAGAAAAATAAAAACCACACACTGGTTGAGAACTGCTGGAGTTCAAGCCAGGAAGGTGTTTCAGGCTAAGGAGGGTTAGGCACTGTTTGCTGCTGATTTGCTCCACATTCCTGTCTGAATATCTGAAAAATTTCTTCTCAGGTATAAAGTCTTAGTGGTATAAGAAATAAGAAAACTAGTGAGAATGGTGGACATCCATTCAGTGCTGACCTCCCAGTGGAAGATACATATCTTTCTAGTGTATCTTGAGAGTTAAAGTGAAACAGAATAGGATTCAGAATTGGCAACTGATGTCTTCACTATGTCTTTACTGGTTGTTGAATCTCATAATTACTGTATTCTGGTGCTGCTTCTTCAACTGGAATAATAAGGAAATAAATAACAATATACAAAGTGTGCAGAGATCATAGGTGGAAGGCAAAGTACTGCTGTTTACCACTTAAGCATACTTTACAACTAATATGCTCGAGTGCTGGTTTTTACATTTCATTTCCTTGTGTCTAATGTTCTACTCTCAAATCCTAGCAGGAGACAGTTTAACCAGACACCGCCAGTAATCTGCAGCCTGTGCAGATTTCCACATATCCACTAAAGTCAGGTTATGGGGAGCTGCATAGCACTGTCAATCCATAGAACTTGCACAGCCTGCATCTGCACTAACAAGCTGGCAGCATACCCATGTTACACCAGCCTGCTTCATGACATAGCAATCAGTCAGATGCTAGGGCAGTGTGGCAAAGTAACAGTTCCTCGTCCGCAGGCTTCCTGCTGTCAAAGCATCCAGTAGCGGGGAGTGGGCTGGGGACTGTGGAAGATATGAAAGCTCTGTAATTCACTGAGACATGTATTCGAGTACTAGTTGGAGACTGATCCAAAAGAGAAAAAAAAAAAAAGCTGAGGCGTTTTGCACCACCTGCAACAGAAGCCTGTCAAGGGAAGAAGTGAATATCTGGACCTGCATGCATTTAAATGCAAACTAGAATGAAAATACTAGCTGCAATGGGAACAGAATGGTGGCATCTGAAGGTTCAGTAGTTCAGTTTGAATACCTCTCTTGTAACATCAGTGGCTTACTTTCCAAAGGGCCTGTGTACCTGCAGTTCTTATTGTTCTCTATTGTTTGTTTATTTCTTCCAAAAATTATTTTACGTTTAGATGTAAATGTGCATCTTTGTACAGAGTTAAAAAGGAAAAGGAAAAATGTAACAAAAAATATGTTGGGAGAAAGAAAAAGACTGGAACATTTTAGACCCTTGGTTTGACCAGGATTTGAAATAGGGGTCAGGTGGGCTTTCCCTACCAAATTAGTTCCTCCACCTCCACAAAAGAGATTGGACATCTAAGCTTCCTGAGCAAATCAAGTAGAGGAGAAAGCACAACCAGAGTCTTATCTAAGTTTTCCCTCTGGCTTTTCCACCATACCATCCCTTTACTCCATAAACTTCCAGCAAGTTTAAAGGCTCTCCGGCAGTGTAAATGTAAGTGGGTTGCCTAAGATAAGGGACACTGCATGAAATGGAGAACATGAAAGCAAGCACACATCGAAACAGCCATCTGCTCAGCCTTGGAATAGGAACATTGCAGAGCTCATCTGTGCATTAGTGTTGCCATTTAATGCAGTTTCTAACAAAAAAAGTTAATAAAATTCATGGCTGTAGCTGACTCACATTATAATATACTTCTAGAAAAAGCCTGTGCCATTGCTCTGTGAATTGTGCACAGAATAATAATATGCGCCATAAAGCAAAATGCAGAATCTCAGGTTTCTATTGCTGCAGATAGGTGCTCACCATTTTCTGGACATTGGGAAAACCCTTCTGACCTAGCAGTACGAAACAACATGTTTTACTGAAGTGTACCACAACGGACATTGTTCCCAGGTCTGGGAGACATGCTCTTAATATTCAACAACTGTGCTAGTGGAGTAGAAGAGGAGGTACAAATTATTGTTATTTACATCACTGGAAAATTATTAAAAAACGGAATACAAGGTCAATTGAGTCTTTAAACACCTCATCAACATTATCTGTTTCTAATCTCAGCTATTTTGCACATTGCTGTCCACAATGAGGACTTTCAACCTTTGCCTTTTACCTAGTTGTTCACCGGCTGTATTAGTTATCAGTAAAGGTAATAGTAAGCTAAGTTGATGGCACATGGCAAATACTACAGAAAGGGTAATTACTTGCAAATAGACACTGTTATGCTTCTCAGAGAAACCATTGCATACAAGCAGTACAATTTAATAGCCTATCCTACACTGTAGTAATTTTAAAACTGTGATTCTACGTAGAAATATTATTTCTATAGGTTGGCTCTTATTCTAAAGGCTTTAAGGGATGTATTTGCTAAGAGCTGCTTTCACTTCATTTACATTATTAAATTATGTTTCTCAAACAAATATTGTCAGTAGCATTAGTAAGCTGTTCTTTCATTTACTGAAGGTGGAGCTGTGAATTCTCTGAAGAAAAGATTAGAGTACTTTAAGATATGCAATGATTTGGAGGGCACGATCCACTGCATCAGCCATTTTCTTTGCTGTTGTAAATAATGTTTTTCCATAGACTTCCAGAGGAGTGCTATATTTTTTATAAACAAAGACATAAGAATCCAGAAGTCGCTTAGTACATAAAGACTGCAAGACACATATTTCACAGTTTACAAAATACATTGAAGATGCATTTTCTTTACGATATTTAAAAAAAAGTGTTTGCAAGATATATTAAGTGAACGTTCAAAATATGTGAAAGAGAACTGCAAAATGCTGAAATCTACCAGATTTGGGAGACTGTTAGACTTTGTGTTTGTCTGTGTGTGCATGTGTGTCTATGCTCGTGACATCTTTGATTTGATAATTAACACACCACTGTGGGAGATGGGGGTGATGCCTCTTCCAAACAACAAATTCCCTGTTGTTGAGCTCAGGACCGTCTCTTCCGGGTGTTTCTAGACATCTCATGCTGAACTGTTTTATTTGGCATAAGTAAGTAAATTATGTGTAAAAGAGGGGTTCTGACCTCACACTTCCTTCATAGATGAGCTCCAAATGTTGAGGATATCAAACTTGGAGAAGGATATGTTCCATTGCCATGACCAAGTCTTTTTGCATATACATATTATATATATATATTTATTTAATCATGAATCAAAGGCTTCTCAGTGCTTAAATTGTGTCAAAATGTGAAACTCAGACTTCTAAGTTACTTGGAACATTTGGAAAACATGACTCTTGCAAGGTTATGTGCTGATTCATGCTACTCCTCATGTGGATTACTAGTGCTGCCTCAGTGAGCCACAGGAATGAGGTTGGGGGTGTTAGAAGCATTCGATCTGTGCATCTTAGATCACACAAAATAGGGATGAAATCATGGTCCAAATGACACCTATGGCAAAAGTCTCAAGAAATTTTGGATGTCATTGAAGGATGTAGGATAGAATTACAGGGGAAAATATCAAGCTTTGTATTTTAGAGACATTCATAGACTATAGCTGAATACTTTCTCCCTGTAACGAAAGTTAATTTGGCTAATATAAAATGAATGTTGACAAGCACTTGTAATACTGGCAGAAGAGGATTTTTTTTGAGATTGTTATGTTAGTGTTTTCTACTAAAACCAATGAAGTTTGGGATTCTGGTTCCCTTTCTTCCTGTCTCAGGCAAACTGAATCTATATCTGTCATCGATCGCTGGCTGAACTGGATAACAACTGTTGCTGGATTCTATTTAAATGTGCAGCACAAAACACAATAAATGGGATCTGCTTTTGAAATGAACACCAGTCGGGAAATGGAAGATAACAGAAAGAAAATACAACTCAGAATTTCATTTACTCGAACTAAATTTTCTATTAAAATTTTTTTTCTTTATCTTGATTTTTACTCTCTCAGATAGAAATATGGAGATCTACGGAAACATAATAACCATTCATGTAACAAAACATACATACGTTTGTAGTCTGAGAGTACAGCATAGATGTGACAGAACTGAAGAAACTGCCACAAAACAATATAATAAAGAATCTAAATATGCAAATAGATTAAACAGATGTGACTACGAATTAATGAGTTAAATTGAAAAGACAGACCTGAAGGTTATTGCTACTTGCAAACAGTCTTCAGCATAGCTAGCAATGAAGAACATTTAATGCTTTCTTTCTCCACAGTGGAGCAGTGCCAACTAATCCACCACTGATGTGCTGCACCTGTCTATCTGTCTGCTGCATGCTCTAAGTTTTTGCTACCATCTTCTTGCTCAAAAGCTGCATAGAAGTTTATACATCAGTGCAAACAATGTTTGAATGTGTCCAGCTAATCACTGAAGGCATTGTCACAGAACAGAGGAGCAATGCAGACATATCAGATGCCTTGGCAACAGTAGCACAATCCGATAATTAATTAACATAAAGCTACAATGCTGCAGGTCTAAGAACTGAAAAAAAGTTGGAAATCTGGAAGTTAAAAGGACCTGGGTTTGCAGGGATTTTTCAAAGCCTTGTCCTACACAAAACTTGCCTGCCACAGCTGATGGACAAAGAATTTCATTTACCTAAAAATGGAGGCTTTGAAGAAACTGATTAACATGGAGTTCAGCCCATTTTCAGGGGCTACTGAAATGACTAGATCAAACTTCTGTTTTGAGATTGAAATCATGATGTAGAAGTACCTTTTCACATCATCTATCTTGTTATTCTAAGGAAAGCAGTTACACTGCAAATAATTAAGGTGCTCATCTAATTTTTGAAGTCCCCTTGTTACAAGCAGCCTGCAGGTTTTCTTTCTGTTTTGGCTGCTGGTTGTTGTGGGCTCTCTGAAAAGCTGGCAAGCAGTTTGGAACTTAAAGGCAAGTTTTGTGCTTAAGCAATAGAAATGTTTCTTTTCACAGTCACATGCATCTAGCTTTTTGGGCTTTCTCTTTGTGTTAGATGATGTGCTACGTTTTTAGTCCCATCAGAAATGTGGTACATAATTTCACAGCATATTCATTGGATTAGACAAAGACTCCATTCACTCATGTAAAGGCTGCAATTCTTTCATGCAGCCATATACCATATAAAGTTTCCATTGTATCTGAAGTTGTCAAATCCTCTGGTAGACATCAACTTTTTTGAAACATAAAATTATATTTTAGAACAAATTAACAGATGAAAAATTCACATTCTGAAGAACAAATGGATTGTATTGATTTAATTATCCTATTGTATTTTATATATTTTATTTAGAAGATAATAAATTGTGCCAAATTCTATTTCTCATTTTCAGAAAGAAACCAAGATTCCCTTGTGCTATTACACATAATATCTAAATACATGAAAACACCTACATTTAGTCTTTTAGATATAAAGATGATGTTTTGATTACCCAGAGTTGCTGTCACTTGTGTTGCTGATGTAGCAATGTTTGTCTTCATCTGTTTCTGATTTCATTCTCCTTTTGTTT
Organism: Penelope pileata; assembly: GCA_013396635.1. Lineage (NCBI taxonomy): Eukaryota > Metazoa > Chordata > Aves > Galliformes > Cracidae > Penelope > Penelope pileata. Next base: position 166,801 of record WBMW01002728.1, on the reverse strand, counting down.
GCAGCTCTTATGACTCATTACCTTTAGAAAATGCTGCACTTGAAATTACACAGAAAAAGTCATTTATATAGGCAGCTTATGTAAACAGGATTAATGTTAAGCAGAAGAGTAAAGTAAGTAATTAATAGCCCTACTTTTTGGGAAAGTAGTGAAGTTTCTCAATGGAAACATATAAATATCTTTATCCCCAGTCTGTGCATCTTAATACAATGTAAAGTGTTAACTGAGATTTATAAAACTATAACTTAACTTTTGGCAACAATTTCTTTTTTCCTATTGCAATTGCTCTTGAGTTTAACTGAAAAATTTGTAGCCTGTTTTCAAATTTTAGACTACATTTTTGGCTTCCTGTTGCTCACTTTATTGGACCTTATGAATACTTGAACACTGCCCCTAGGTTTGCACCTGATCAAATGTTTATTGTGTTATCAATTTAAGACTTTTCCATCTAGCATATATGCTTTGAGTAATTTCTTCAGCTCTTTCCATAATCATTAACTGGAGAAAAATGTTTTTGAACAGAAGATAACATTTCTAGATGAGGAGCTCATGCTCCCCTGCCTTCTAGCAGGAAATTATAACTTCACTTTGCTGGACTCTTCTCTTCTAGAGCAAAACTTAGTAAAGCAAGCCTGTATTCACCTCTCCAAGAGATATGTGACAGCTTCATTCCTTCCCATTACAGAACACGACCAGCAGCTGATTTAGACAGACTCAGCTGCTTTCGTTACTTGCACTATTATTGATAAAGAGGAGGCATCTCCAAAACAGCATGGGCTAGAGACCAGCTTTGGATATTTCTTATAAAAGAGACAAAAATTACAAGAAGAAAGCACTGCTTCTCCCGGCAGCTTGCTCAGGAAGTGTTTCAGTTTAGGTGATAGTAAAAAGATCTATTGATAATAAAAGTTCTTTGTAGGTGACTCTCTGTCTTATGGTTCCTCTCCTAAATAATTTCTCTCCTAAATAACAATCTCACTTGGCACTTTACAGGATAGAATTGCAAAATTGCACCAGATACAAAATCATATGTATTCAGGAAGTAATAACATGCAGTGCATTTAAATGCTGTAGGGAAACTGTTAATCATGGCCTGAACTTGTGAATGAGCATGTGGTGGAGGGACATGGCTAGCCCTAGGAGTACAGGCAGATTGTTTATACCTGCGCTCCCCACGTGACCGGAAGGAGCCGGCCCAGGGGTGGGGTTGCTCTGGGCTCATATAAGGGCCAGCAGTCAGGGAAAGGAGGCCTCTGTCTGAGAGCTGCAACTTCCTAGAGGAATGTTTTGGAGGTTGCTGTCACCAGTTGTGTGAATTTGAGCTTTCTAAGTATGTCTCTTGGAATACCATTGGGTACTTTCCCTGGGATTGCTAAGAACCTGGCAGAGCCAATTTTGCATTTGCATCATGATAAGTGCTTAGTGTAAGTAAAAAGCTGCAAAATAATGCTTAGCTCTGTGATTTATCAACAATTTTTCCAAGTACGTGTAAGCTACGGAAACAACACTATTGTTTGTCACACAGTCTAAGGGAAAATGTCATGATATAGGTGATTAATAGCAATAATAGCTTTCACATAGATGTCTCCTTTTTACCTTACAAAGAGACACTGTTTCATGTCTTCCAACAGCTCGAGACTGACTAGCTGCATGTGTATAACTTTTAAGCAGTTAAGCATTCAAACTGCACTATTATTTCTGCTGTATTCTCAGCTGTCTGCGATTCCTATTTTCAGATTTTAGGCTGTAATTTAGATCTTGGATCAAATATGTGCAGTCTGCTGACCCTTTTCCCCAAAGACATAGGATTCATTTTTTTCCCTGGGTTTGTAACTCTCCTGGAGCAAGACGTTGCTATTTCGACAGGAAGGCAATAAAACACTTTTAAACATTAGAAATGGCAGAGTCTCTTCTGTAATAGATTCCTTTTTATTTTTAACAGAATCAATAGTTGTTTGCAAGTAATTGCATGCTGCATTCTGGAAGTAAGTTAAGATTGAGTGTGGGCAGCTGTCTTGTGATTCAGGTATAGTAATCTGATGAAGTCTGTGGCTACTTTCTTTGAAATCTATGCTGCTAGCTCTTTCAGTAGGTTCATAGGGAGTAACCACTTTCCAGATGACTCTGTGTATCCCTTATGAAATCCATCAATATAGTACACTTCCTTTGCTGAACCTCGGCATTGATTGAAGTTAAGTACTGCATTTGCTGGTAGAGCTCAATGAAGCTAATCATCACACAAGTGCAGCTCAGTGTTTCCTATTCAACAGACTTCAAAATACTTGAATATCCTCATAATTGGTCTGCAGTTGAGTATATTTCTATCTTCATCTTAGAAGAGGATGAAGTATCCCCTTTCATACTCAAGTAACATATAAGCATGCATAAGTAAATCATGAAAGACTTATACTAGCCAGTTGTTCTCTGTTGCGAAGAGAACACTCAAAGAGAGTGTCTTGAGTCTTAGTCTAACTGGTTCTTTTCAGCTTTTCCACAGCACACCACTGCTTTGGTTTGAGTATCAGGGCGAAATATTGATGTTGGGTTCTTTCTGTTGTTGCTTTATCCAGCGAGCCATTACTACCAAAGCTGGAGCCTTATGTCTGGCTAGAATTTTACTTTAATCGTTATTTGTATCTAAAAGGCAGGAAGGTACAGTATCGTGAGCTTACAATGTTTTTTTCTTTTGGAAGAGAAGTCACTTTATTCAATCTAATAAGATGATTCCTTGAGAAGGTTTAGGTGCATGTAACCCTGATTAAAATGCTGTTATTGACAGTAACTGCTTAATGTTGCACAGTTCTCATTTATGGCAGAATTTTGATTTTATCTATAATGACAGAAAAAACTACCTATCATACTCTCAGAATTACTTTAGATGTATACAGGATGTTCAATGGAATCCCTATAAAGATTCCATTAAAAAAAAAAAAGAGAGAGAGAGAATAAAATAGAAGACAGTGCAAACTAAATTACATAGAACGCTAGTTTGTGCCTTGCATGGAGGTAACCAAAGGAGATTTAAGGTTTTATTCTGCAGTGCATGAAAGGAGGTTATCTGGAGAATCTATCAAGAAGGCAAAGGTTAAAAGCAAAGCTTTGCTGAAAAAAACTGCATGGAACAAATTTAAGGATTAAGCAGGATTAAAACCTTCCATGGACCAAGATATCAACGTAGGCCTTCTGGTCTCTGCCTTCTACTGCTGGAAAATAAGTCAAGAACATTGTAAATATCCTAAGTTCATTTTTATTAGATTAATCTATTTAAATAGAACAAAACTTCTCCGTCACTGGATCATATCCTAATGAAATAGTTTTACTTGAAAGAATCTGTGCCATATCCTTTGTTCGATGTCACAGGCCATTTTGAATAAATTAGACACAAAAACTACAAAAATCAGGATTTGGGGATAGGTCATACTTTCGAAAGTTTTGTACATTTATCTAACTAATCCATAACATACATGTGCATACGCAAGAATAGGAAAAGTGCATGATGCTGTAATTCAGAAAACAGCACAGTCACAGACTCCTGTGTGAGTATACATATTTTGCTGTAAATGTTAGCTAATGAACCCTTCTGGAAAAGAAGATTTTTTTTTTTGAAGTATATATATTTTTATTGAGGTGATGCAAGTTGCACAACATTGCAGGAGATCAATCAAATAAAACTGCAAGCACTTAATTGAAAATATTTAATGGTGTTCCAAATCTAAAGAAATAGCTTATCAGAAGAGGAAAAAAAACATTTTAAAGTTCTTGTTGAAGGAATAAGGCATCTGCATCATGATTAAGCTAAATTTTAAAATATTGTATCTTACTGGCATTTTTTTAATGAAAGGGTGATGACAAGGTATTACATGAGAAACACCTTTCCTGCAGTCCTCTGGTATTTCCTTATCTTTGGAATCTGCTTCCTTCCTTGCTGTGACAGAATCCAAGTGTTGAATTCTAGGGAGTGTTACAAAGTCTTTTTTTTTTTCCTTCTCTTTCAAGGAGAAATAAGATCATAGCTGAAACAGCAGGAAAGAAGTGTTTTCTGTTTTGGAAAGATTTTTATTTTAGTGAAGTGATTTTAGTTTTGATTATAATTTATTATATGTCAGGTGAGGTTTTTCTATTTACATATAAGTTCACATACTGCAATTTTTAAATGAAAAATATTGAAATATTTTATGAGGAAAAGGAAGTCTCAAACTCAGTGATAGTTTCTTTTATGTACTGTTAACAGTTGTTCAAATAGACAAAAAACCCCAGAAAGGCTCTTTATTAGCAAATAAATAAATTTGTATTCTACTTTGCCAGCAACATATCTGCTGCATCATGAAGAACCATTAAGTCTGGACATAAACCACTTTCTCTTCTGGATAATGATTTTCCCACATAAAAATCCTCTTTCATATTTCAACCACATACAATCAAGTGCCAGTTTAATACCATGACATTTATCATCACATCATCATAGTTGTTTGCTCCAGTGTCAGTTGTTTCACCAGCAGTTAAAACCCACAGCCTTTAACTTTCTGCCTTCATCAATGTTAGAGTGAGAATAGTTCCACTGCAAATCAAAGACAGCAAAAGTGCATAGGAGTTAGCTTGCTTTTGCTTGGACCACATTTGATAAAATAAAGAGCGGGTAGAACATGGGAAAACTGTAGTACCTGCAGTGTTGCCCTGCTCCACTTGTTAAACTGGCAACAGAACTTAGAATTCTGAATAACAGCATATCTCCTTAACGCCCATGTTGAGAAGAAAGTATTATTGTGCTACGCATCCAGCGAAAACAGTAGTTGTATTATAAAGTACATGAATATTCAAATAATAAACAATAAAGAAAACTTAACAGTAATATAAATTACTAGAAAAGTTAGCTGAACAGCAGGGGAGCAATGAAAATGTTTTAATTAGCACTCAATTTCAGGAATTTTTTAAAGTGAAAATATTTTTAGTCAGTTTGTCTGGATGGTATAACCAGCTCTCATATTTAATGAAATTTTTAAATGTAATTGCAACTCTCCATCATTACATAACAAAACCAAAGCAAAGATAAGCTTTCCAATTGTTTTTATTGAAAGTTCATTGCATTTTAGTAGCATTCCAACTGCCAAACTGATAATCAGCTCACAGAACATAAATTAGTTTGTTCATTGAACAAGCCATATCATTTCTAAGACTCAGATTTGGATAACTGGGGTGTACTTATAAAACTGGAAAAAAAAAAAACCTAATGTTTTCTGCAGACAGTTCTTGTTCTGTGAAGGAGGTATTCAATAATGATGCTCTTAAAATGTTTTTATATGTACCATGGATATGGCTACTAGTTGAAATAATCAGATATAAACTGTAAGTATTTATGCACACATTTGTACCAGGTTTCAAAAAAAATTTCTTTTTCAGTGTTTATATACTGGGAAACATATTTTGTACTAGCTATGTTTCAAAGCAATATATTTATTATTTAAAAGATTTGGAATGTGTAGCTTTTTTAGTGTTTACAATATAGTGACTTAGCTACGTTCCACTTTAGTTATGCATTAATGAAATAACAAAGATAAAACTAAGATCTTGTTAAATAATGGTTTTCATTTATTAATTTAAAACTATTCTGTTCAGTTAAAATACAGCAGCTTCAAAGAACTACAGCATATCAGTAGCAAAGTTGTATGTCAAAAGAACTCATATTAACAGGCATATTCAATCACAGAGCTTTTTATTATAAAATACGTTTTTAGTTATGTTGAACATTCATGATGTGGACAAGCGACAGAGGCATGAACACCACTTATTTAAATTTTCTAAAGTTGTTAGTATGCATGGTTTGTCTGTATCTAAGTAAATATCCTATTATCAGAATATTTCAATGAATTAATTATACTTTGCTTATGCAATAGTTAAACAATCAGTGAACTCGGACAGTTACTCTTTCACTCTGAATTTCAGATCAGAAAGTGGAGATAAATCTAAATCAGCCTATGGGAGAATCTCCATTAAGCATAGTCAGACATGTTTGTGCCATTCAACCGCAGAGCCTTAAGCCTGTCCCACAGAGTACAATAGTCCAGCGAAAGACTAATAAATTCATTAACAATATTTGAGACCACAGGCATGCACCAGGACAGGAGAACTGTGAATGGGCAAAAGTGTTGGTGTTATAGCTCAGGTTCCAACTTTCATTCCTCTCCTGGCCCAAATTCCATCGATTTACTCCATCCTGCTCCAATTCTTCTTGCCATACTAAAATTACATTTTTGAAGACTGGGATCAAAAAGCTGTTATATAGGTGGATGTGAAACATATAGATTAATGTGCCATATAAAAGTGGACAGGAAAAAAAGAACTCCTTAATCTTTTGGTTTGAATGAACGAAGCAAGACATATTTGCCTGCCATCTGTTAATGTAAATGGTGCAGCTAATTTAACAGTATTAGACCTGAATCATCCTGCTATTATTCCAGTTTTACATCACTGTGAAACTGAAAGTGAATCATTAATATCAATGAAATTACACTGGTACCAGCCATGGAGTAATCTGCAGAGGGGATCAGGTTCATTAATTTTAATAATTTATGATACAGCATAGACTACCAAATTTTACTAAACCTACTTTTATTTAATGTGACCCACTGATCCTTGCATATATTATGAATCATCAGATGTATTTGATATGAGTCTATTATAAGCAGTTTTTGAGGAAGCATGAGTTTTTATCAGTGTACTAACTTCTGAATTTATCTGAGAAGACTGCTGATCTAGGCCTTTAAATGTTACCCAAGGCAGTATGTGCTACACAGTGAAGACATCACAAAGGTGTACTATTCATGCCACAATGGTAGTTGATAATGTAAACGTAGAACACGATACGATGCATTGGAGTCAGCAATTATAAATTAGTGATGGAGTGCCTAAACAATGATTTACTTAATAAGTGATCTTTTTCTTCAGTGGCCAAGTTAGGCTTTATTGACTTTATGCATTGTTCTTTGTCATTCATAATTTGAGATTCAATAGAAGAGCTATGTGAATCCTATTCAGATTTGATTTTATGAGTTCAGATGAGTTGGTTACATGTTAACCTGATTCCTTTATTTATGGCTTTGTAATTACTGAGTAGGATCATTCAGACCTGTAAGTTACAGATCGGAGCTCATCATTATCCATGGTAACTTTTGAGGTAGCAATGAATAAACTGCAAAGGATCCCAAATAAATATCTAAAAATCTGGTTATTTTCCCCAAAGGCATATCTCTGAGCAAAAGTTTGAATATTAGACTTCCTATTTATATTTCAAATATACAGCTATCTATTTAATTTGTAATATTTAATTCCCGTCATTGTAATTCAGATCCATAATTCTTAAACTCTACATTCTTATTGGACATGAGAGGATTTTTTCTGGATTAAAAAGTTTGTTTAAAGGGAAAATCTAAAAAGCTGAAAGAAAGTAAAACGTTTGAATTATTGTGGCTGAAAATGAAAACGAAAAAATGGCCCTATAGAAATTATTTTTATTCACTGTTTTCTGATTAAAAATCATTTCAATTTTTCACTTTTTAAAATTCTTCTAATATCTTTAAATCATTTCCTAGTGAATTTTATTTTAAGCAACTGTCCTTTTAATTATAAAGTCAGAGGGCTAGAGGGTATTTTATGTGTATATGATACATTGCAGAAATTAAATAAACAGATAAATTAGAGAAATTTTAAGAAGGAATATTTTGTAGCCCAAGCAGATTTCTATTTTATACAAATATGTTAATCCATTCATAAATTTAGACAGAATGCAGTTAGTCACTATACAGTGGTTTATATTATAGGCACAGGTCTGAAAAGACATTACATCTTGAAGTTTAATTCTTAACATCTCCAGCAATCTTAAATATTTTTTATAATACTTTTTTTTTTTTCCCTTTTCCCCTGCTAAGTCTTGTGTCAGATAAATATTTAGACATTACTGCAGTCACAGTGTTTTGGAATATAATCTTACTCAGTGTTTCACTCCATCTTATTCGATACCATTAATATTAGCACATGAGGAAGTGGAAATTAAGGTACTATGGCACTAAGCACAATCAGGAAAGCAACTTCAGTTAAAACTGTGTCTTTAACTCAGTGTTAACAGGTTGGCCTCTTTACCTAAATACCTACAATTACCTAATACCTAAAATTGCATGCCAGAACCAAAACAGTACCCAGGTGCTCATTCAGGATGCAAGAGGCATAAAACACCCTTCACACCATGCTAAAGACTCTCTTCACCTGAGCTTCCCAGTATTCTGATCTTGGATACAAAGACACAGTCTTTTCCACCTGATCTTGAAATAGCATTTAGTAACTTGCTGTGCAATAAGTAGGCGGCAAATACAGAAACTGATCTCAAGAAATGAGTCCAGATAGAGTTCCCGCTATAAGCTGGAACTTACTGACATCTACCCACTTCCTTCCTGCTCTGGGAAAGGCTTCTGTCCTTAAAGCTGAACTATCAGAAGAGATGGAAGCATGTTGGTGTCTCTCCAGTGCACAGCTGGGTTCACATCCATCCTCATCAGTGGCTGAAGCTAATATGAAAATAAGCTCAAACATTCTTAATTATCAGCAGATGGCAACTAACTTTCCATGCCTTAAAGTTACTGGTGTGGGAATGCTTCTCTCAAATGCAAGCATTTCTGAAGGGGATCTTTCCAGAACTCTTTCCTAGATCAAATTTAAAGCAGTTAGGTGAATATCAGGTTGTTAATATTCATGCAGTTATCACTCTGTGGTTTCTCATACAGCTCAGATATCCCTTGCTAATTCAGCGCCCTTTTAACATAACAGGTTTACCTCCAAGAATTTTCTTAATCATTTGAATTCCACTTCAGTAGACTTTTCAGAATAACAGGATAGTTACTGTCACTGTCTTGTTTATGCTGTGGAATTATTATAAATACTTATTTACACCCTTTCTGTGCTTTGGCTGATGCTTACATTTTTAGGGAAAGAATGACATTTAGCACTATATCTTGCACCTTGGCACATCCAATTAGTATGTCAAACATGTTTATATTACTGTTTCTATTTCTAAAGCAGAAGCACTTTGCTCATAGGGTGGTGTCAGAATGCATGAAACCTTCTTGGCGTAATATGAATTAGAACCAGCAGCAAAATGAATGAATGATTAGCATTGGGCATGGATCCAGTGTTTGACATTCCACTCATTAAAAATTCTACTCTAATTAATGTAATTGGAATCTACTGGGTGTGCCATTGATGGATTTGCTTGTCACCACAATTTTGTTTTGTGATCCATCAAACTCATTGGTGAAAACATGATGTATGCTGAGATTACCTTGTAAAGACCCAGTTCTTCAGAGGGATCTACAAATTACAGCTTCTTGCTCCCACACAGGGACTTAATGAATTCAATGGGAGGCAGGGTGTATGCTAGTGAATCCCTTTGCATAATTATTTTCTCGTAGTCTGTATGGGTTATGAGTAACGGACATATAACTTTGCATTTATCTACCACCTGGGGATTCCAAATGATCTCCTAAACAGTGAGGAATCAATTGAGCCACTTTTCCTGATGCTAATAGCACCTTTTCCTACAAGGGGTCACTTGAAGTACTCAAACTCATTGGGGCTACTCAATACATTGTCAGAATCTGGCTATAATTGAGTATTGTAACAACACTGTTAGAATTAAAATGATATACATTTTTGGACTGATATACAGGACAGCTGATAGTTCTATAAACATGCAATAATTAAAAACAAAACAGAGTGAACCAAGGACTGTTGAATGAAGCAATGAAACCAGCTCTTGAAGTTATCACTAGCACTACTAACTCACTTGAAGGATTTTATCCTTTTATCTCTAATCCTGACACAGCCATGTCAGCTGCAGACAGACATTTCACAAAGAACTTTTGCTTTTCAAGTTGAAGGTGTACATCCGTGCTGACTTTCCGTCTTCTCTGTACGTATATACATATTTCATTAGATAAGGACAGCATTGATATTAAATGTAAATGGGAAGTTTGATTTCCATTACATTTCCTGGGATAAGTTGTAAAATTCTGTAAGCAGTGAAAAAAGACATACTTCAAGCTTTGAAAACATGAAACGGTAAAACAGATAAAAGCGGAAGAGAAATTTACATGATGGGAAAGATATATAGACAAAATTAAGTCTCTTTTATTAATATAAAATCAGTGGTCATAGTAGGACTGAAACACATATCCCCAGAGAATTTTAAAGAACACATGTAGCATGAAAAATATCATTAAGTGATGAATAATGGGCTTAATAGATATTGTGACAATAAGTATATTTTAGGAAACAGCATTGTTTATAGTAGTCCGTTGAAAGATTAAAAGGATTTAATATTTTATTTACATTATTTTTTTTACAACTTTCTAAAAAAGTTCTGTAGAAAATGCTGCTTTTTTTACAGAAATGTCATGACTTGTCATCAATTACTTTGGTTATTAATACAGAACTATGGAAGATTTCCTCCTACCAAAACTGAGTTATGTAAAACTAATTTACATTTATTCAAAATCTAGTGAAGTCTTACAAATGTTGTGAGGAGTGAAAAGTTAAAGTGATATTGAAATATACTACTAGAAAAGTGAGATAAGGCATTCTGGTGACCTCTGTGATTTGTAAATCCATGTTTAAGAATGACTGAATCAAAAAATAATTGCAGCAATTATTGCAAAATATGATTAGCTTAAATAAAAATAATCTCTTCTAAAATCTTGGTACATTTTTTTTAAAAAAACATGCAAATATTTATATAGTGCCTGCCTGTAGAATCCCTAAAGGATTTCAGTTTAAATTAATACAAAAAATGTCTTCTCAATAAAAAGCTTCTCAATCCTTTGCTCATACTGAAATGTGTGCACATCTAAAGCAGTTTGCAATAACAAATTCACTGCAACCTTGGAGAATGTCCATGACTGGAGTCTGAAACTAGTCTTGCTACGACGTTTTGGTGAAGTCAAGTGAGAAAAATAAAACTAACTAGAAGGAAAGAAGCCAAAGCATTTTTCATTGGTTTTTAGTTCTTTTAAATATATAGAATAGGCAAGAATGCTCAAATTGATGAGGACATGAATAATACTCTTGTGATGAGTATAGATTTAATGACTTCTTAAGTTAGTGGTTTGGTATATCAACAGGAAGAAGGCATCTTCCTAATAGCTTTCATTCATCAAACAAAGTTCATCCTTTTAAACTTCAGGAAAAGTAAAGGTGACTGAACCTATGCTTTTATATGAATCTTGCTTCTTCCAGTTGTTAACTCCCAAATCTTTTACTTCACTGAACATCTGAAACATAACATGATAAGTTATGCCAGACAATTGAGAAGCTAGATCTGAGGGGGAAAAATAAAATTTCTGACAATTATATTAAATTTAAAAGTACTATACTCTAAAAGATTGTTTTTGAGCTCTATACTAGGAGATTAAACAGGAAAAAAAGATCACAAAAAAGGAACACAAGTTGATATTAAAAAAAAAAAAAGGAGCCAATTAATATAATTACCCTCCAAAAGTACTTTCATTTTACAAGCCTCTATCTGGAAGTCTTCAACTTATGAACTTAAATGTGTTTTGCAATCTGTTTGTATGTTTTCTACTTGGAACACTTGTAAAGAGCCCAGAGTTGCTTTTCCTCGGTAATTTGTCATACACGGCTTATTAATGAGTAATGTGTGTATTACAAAATAATCCTAGATGAACCAAAAATCCATTGTAATGATCTGCTTCATAGCCTTAGAATGACTTTCACATTTTTAAAAGTTTCTGGAGACCTTCTCCTTTAGAAGCATTTTTTTATGTTCTTTCTGGCCTCAAGAAGAGGATTCCCACTTTACTTGAGCTACTGAACCGACATAGTATCCCTCTGTAGGGGGACTGTTTTTTTTATCCTTCTTGGGAAAGACACCTCATTTTGAAGTTGCTGAAATATCAGAAGTGATTGCTCTGGAATTTTATTTTGACCCATATCAATACTAGAAATTTTAAGCGTGCTTACAGATCCACCAGTGTACAAGTATTGAAAAGACAGAAGAGAAAAATGTTGCAATTTTTTTTGATTCTATGAGCATTTTAAATTCAGGAATTTTCCTGAGTGTTACTAGAAGAACGTTAGAAGTAGTACGTGAGGTTTGTGTCCTGAGAATGTGGATAGTTTAGGGTTTTATTTGCAGCTAATGTCACTGTTAGGGAGAGACTTTTGAGATGAGTTACAATTTCAAGACTGCAGGTGTCTAGACAATGGCATTCATCACCCCAACACTATGGTTTGTAGGGTTTAGCTGTGCCTTGAGCAAAAGGAATTTAGACCATTTGTTAAGTGTTATTTTTTCTATGTAGTATCAACAGAGCTGGAATTCTCAGTGCCTTAAAATGTACAAAAGCAGCCAATCATGTTGATTAGGGAATGACTAGAAATAGCCTGAGAAGATAGAGTACAATAAGGGCCTGCATTCTTTATTGATCACTCCTTCTGGATTATATCTCCCTATTTGTACTCAGAAGAACAAAGAAAAATAAAAGAATCTCACTTGACAACTTACATGATGTGTAAATACATGTATAACCACATATAAATCTTAGTCTGGAAGTTCATAGTCTGTGCATTTCTTAGTATGTTAGTCCTAGGAAAGGCATCATGTTCCCTTAAGGTCTGTCATTGTTACATCATGATTTTACACATACTGCTTCAACATTACCTGGAAGGAGCATTTCTTTTAAAATTAACCTTCTATTAACTTGTTAAATAGTACAGTGACTATAATAGCGAGTCATTATTAGTAATACTTTATTAGTAAGTGTCTTAATTAGTAAGACAAAAATAGTAAGACTCACCATAATATATAATAGCATAGTGACTTACTATTAAAAGTAAAAATTTGTAACCATGATTCATTGGGCCGGCACTTATAGTCCAGTTTTCAGTTCTAATTTCTCTTGCTTATTAGTAAGCTACACTAGGTAAAATTTATCTTGATATTTTATACACATATAAATAACAATAAATGTAGGAATGCTATTTTGAAGCACTTCACAGTCTCTTTTCTTTCCTGTTTCTTCTCCCATCCACCCAAAATAGAGACAAAAGATTCATTTAAAGATTCACAGAAAACAGATATCAAAGTTATCTTGCTCAGAATTGAGATGTTAGCCCTGAGCAACGACAGGGTTTTAAGTAAGTTGGTATTTTGCATCACTGAAAAATACAGTTTCACAGTGCCAGCACCTCATTCTGACCTTACAAATATTGGATTCACAGCACTGTAATTTCTGATTTATGCTAGTCCCATAAGATCTGCATTCTGAATCCATGTCCATTTTAAACCTATTTTGTAACCAAACTGCCATGCAAATAGGACCATTTTTTTCCCAGGCATCATAAATTCAATTTCCACTGCATTCGACGGCCCTTTTATTTTTTTTAAAGGCATGAGTAGCAAACATTCTTATATATTTTTCAATCTTTGTTTAACATGTTTTAAGTTGATGTATTCCAATTTAATTTATTTTTAATAATAAAATCAGTAATAATACATTTATAATGTGTCACATTTTACACAACTAATCACTGCTTAATAAAATTTTAACCTCATAGTTAAAATAATGTACAATAGCAATCCTTTTCAATAAGACTTTTTATGTCATTGTTTGGGAGACTACCTGCATGACTAAATGGAGAGCAGTAGGCACTCTGCACACAAGGTGGATTGCACTTGCTCTGCAACAGTGGAAGTAGAAACATCTCAGTGGAAACTGAACCTGTTTCAGCCATGCTGTGATGAAGGACAGTGAACGTGCATGTGTCCAGTGTTGTGTGTTTTTAATTTCTACCAGTCTGAGGCAAATGTGGAATAATGTTCTTAAAGGGTATGAAAGGATCACTCTGATTTGTGGTTCATAACATGTGAAACCATGCTGCATTTTCTCAATGTGTTCCAGTCAGCATGTGCTATGTGGGTCAAAAGCTAAAAAAACATAGACTATGTAAAATTAGACTTGCAGGAATACATCTAAAAATAGCATTAGAAGATTTTCTTCCAAACTGTTCTAGAAGGAAATTTTTGCTAGGTTCAAACAACTGAATAAATAGCTCCTGGCTTGTTGATATAGCAGGGGAAAAAGCTCTAATTTACCATAGTTTATCACACGCATTTATGCTTGTGATTTTTTTTTTTTTCCTGGGATAAACATATAAGATTGTGCACGGTGAATTTGTGCCTTTTTGTATGAAAATTGGATGAAGAACTGGGTCAAAATGTTATTCTTAACTACAAATAAAATGCTATTGACTGGTTGAAATCTGTTCTTGTCTATATCTTTGCCTGTCAGATTTTGAACTTTGTTCCTGAGTAGTTTAATGCGAATTGCTGTCCTTAAAACAACACTTCTCATTAAATATCTGTGTTTCAAGTACCACTTCTACAAGAGAAGTTGTATTATGTGCAGCATACAAAGAAATCTTGCAGAAAGGTCTGTTTATCTCATCAGGGTGAAATTGTATCTGTGTAGACATAATTTACAGAAGATATATAGATATATGTGCAGTATCATGTTGTGTGTTTTCATGCACTTTACAAATTGCCCTAAATTTAAAAAATAATTTTCGATATGACATACTGCCAAAAAAACCACGGCACTATAGTTTAAGACTTGGTATTATTTTGTTATTTCTTTTTTCCTTCTCTTAATAATGAGAAAAACTATATTGATTTTGGATATAACCTTGAAAGAATGACGATTAAGAATTACAGAAATCTTTTGTCCCTGCAAAGTCCTTACAGCTCTCATGAAATTTTGAACTGTTGTACTTTGTTACCTCACAAATCATTAATATAGGCCAGCAGTAAATTGTGGGTTGGCACAGTGCCCAGCATAGCACCAAGATCAAGCCTCTGCTTTCTAGTAAATTAGAAACCAGCTCTTTATATCAGAGGTATACACATTTATGGAGGCATTAGATGTGAAATAATCTTTCATTTATTGTGTGTTTTTCTATGCGGATAGGTTTAAGCTAGGTCAGATAAAGGTAGTTATTTGTGGATTCAGGAAAAACTACACTAAATGGATCTGCGAAGTGCAATGAACAGCAAAGACAGTTTGCTGAGATGTATCTGATCTAAGGTCTGAAAGTTGCCTTAACTCACAGTTGGCAATTATAACACGTAAATCACCATGTGTTGCTCACAAAATCATACATTTCATGTATGATCACATGATTTCATGTGATGTGTATCATTTCATGTGTATGATCACATGAAGACAAGATAGGACCAAGTCCGACTGGAGAAGTGGGACTAGCTCACTTAAGAGCACAGTGTATTAATGAAATTAAATTTCTGAAATTAAATAGAGAAAAATCACACGTTTTTAAATTGTTGGAATCATATTCATTCATTGCGTGTTGTATTCTAGTGATTATCAGTGATCTTAATCACTGCTTGAATAATTTTTGCCATTTGCTTGTATTTAAAAAGAATTAGCTTACATTGTTTCTAGAAAGCTATTAACACTACTTATAAAAAGTATTCACAAATTTAGTTGTTGAAATTTTTTTTCATGATCTGTAGATCTGTTTTATTTAGCAGTGAAAATTTCCCTCCCAGGGACTGGTTTCACACACTCTGTGTTTCTGCTCATGCACAACACACCATCACCTTCCCTAAACGGGACAAATAACCATGGGGTGGCTAGCAGGGAGACAGGGTGTGTGTACTCAAGTCTTTGCCAGAAACTTAACAGTGCTTCATTTTCAGAACTGACAAAACAGATTTCCATTTTGGTGCAAGTATTAGTAAAGCTTGAAATTAAATATAGTATGCCCACAAGTGGCTAAGTGGATACAAATCAAGTCAATGGAACTACACCTGCTTATATCACCTTTGAGTTTGGCAGAGTGAAATTTTTCCAAATATTATTGTAAAATCACACTTTTATATGTATGCCCAAAGATGAATGTATACAGATACAGGCTTTTTGGGTGGCTGATAGAAGGGGACTTTTCTAAGTGCTACAAGCATTTCATATACAAATATTTTCTATGGTTAACCTCCTCAGACAGAATAATATTGCTGCAGCCAATATAAACATGTGAACTCATCAAAAAGTGGCAAAATGGGGACTGAGATGTGAAAATAAATAAATCCAACTCTAAAAAATTGGCTCAAGCAATGAAATGCTGAGATTTTTCTTTAGATAAGACACATAACTATTAAAAGCAAACGTCAGACAGGAAGACTGCAGCTATGGGTAGTATAGCAAAGTATGAAGTTGTTTGATTCTTTCAGAGCTGTTCTTTCCCCACATCTCTGAAGCCTGTCCTTCTTTCTTCGCAGACTCCTTCCAGGTCTTTGGGGCCAGAAGTTTCTGGGGGTAATGTCAGCAGTGTCTCTGAGTGCTTATAGCCCTCAAGAACTGAAGCACCTTTTTGGCATCCTCTATTTCCTCCTTTGCCACAGCTCTGTCTACATCAAATTGCATGTAACCAAAATACTCATTTGTGTGAATGAGCAGTTGTTTCCTCCAGTTTTCCCTCTCAACTGCATGCTTTGAATCACTTTTTTTCGACATGTATTGCAAGATAAGAAGGGAAGCAACAGGCCTACTGGCATGTCAAAATGTTAGTGGTTTGATTATAGTGTAGATGACCATGAGGCCTGTAACTAGCGGTGTTCCCCAGGGGTCGGTGCTGGGTCCAGTCTTGTTCAACATCTTCATCAATGACCTGGATGAAGGGATAGAGTCCATCCTCAGCAAGTTTGTTGACAACACAAAACCAGGAGGAGTGGCTGACGCACCAGAAGGCTGTGCTGCCACTCAATGTGACCTGGAAAGACTGAAGGGTTGGGTGTAGAATAACCTTATGAGTTTCAACAAGAGCAAGTGTGGAGTCTTGCACCTGGGAAGAAATAACCGCATACGTCAGTACAGGTTAGGGGATCACCTGCTGGAGAAGAGATCTGTGGAGAAGTGTGAAATGTAATTCTAAGAAAAGAGTAAATGAGATTCTGTGAATGTTTGGAAGATTTTTGGTAACATTTAGAAAATTGGTGAAGTAATGATGACATTTTAATGCAAAGCTGGAATATATCACAGAATCATAGAATGGCCCAGGTTGGAAGGGACCCCAAGGATCATCAGGTTCCAACCCCCCTGCCACAGGCAGGGTCACCAATCTCCAGATCAGGTACTAGATCAGGTTACCCAGGACCCCATCCAACCTGGTCTTGAACACATCCAGGGTTGGGGCATCCACAACGTCTCTGGGGAGCCTGTGCCAGCACCTTAACACTCAGTAGAGAACTTCCCCCTGACATCTAATCTAAACCTTCCCTCCTTCAGTTTAAAACCATTCTCCCTTGTCCTATCACTGTCTACCCTTGTGAAAAGTTGGTTCCTCTCCTGTTTATAATCCCCTTTTAAATACTGGAAGGCCGCTATGAGGTCCCCCTGCAGCCTTCTCTTCTCCATGCTGAACAAGCCCAGCTCCCTCAGCCTGTCCTCATAGGGGAGGTGCTCCAGCCCTCTGATCATCTTTGTGGCCCTCCTCTGGACTCTCTCTAACAGTTCCGCATCTTTCCTGTATTGGGGGCCCCAGAACTGGACACAGTACTCCACATGGGGCCTCACAAGGGCAGAGTAGAGAGGGACAATCACTTCCCTGCCCCTGCTGGCACCCCCTCCCCTGATGGAGCCCAGGATACCATTGGCCTTTCAAGCTGCAAGAGCACACTGCTGGCTCATATTCAGTTTTTCATCCACCAGGACCCCCAGGTCTTTCTCAGCTGGACTACTCTCAAGGATCTCTTCTCCCAGTTCATATAAGTATCTGGGATTACTTCGACTCAAGTATGACTTTGTCTAGTTTAATTTTCTTAGAGATCATGGTTAAACACATGCTTCTGGTTATACCAATTGCATAAATTTATGATTACTAAAAGTACACAAACATGTGGGTTGCTCTGAAAGTAATGCCTCCTATTTATTTCTGTGGAACCTACAACAGATACAAAGAGAACAATAACACTGCTTAATAGAGCAAATTCTNAAAAAAAAAGAGGAAACAGAACTAGGCAATTATTATTGAGAAATTCCTTGCCATTATCCCAGGGTGATAAATTACAGTGTATAATAATAAAACACATTTTTTCTGTGTTCTATTCTGGTATTCAAGATGTTAAAAAGCAGAAATAACAAAACATAGGACTTTGAAGAGTGATTAATATATATTGATTGATTGATTGAAATCAGTTTTGCAGAAAAAAATCAGCTTAATGTCAATTTGAAAGAGAGGAAAAGTTATGAGGATGTTTAAAGACATTTAAGAGTTTGTCTGGCAGTTCAGAGTGAAATTGTTCAAGCTAATAGGAATATTAACAGCTAAGACTGCAAAAGAGTTTAGTGAAGTAGAAGATATAATCATAGAAACACAAGGTTGGAAAGGACTTACGAGATCATCTAGTCCAACCGTCCTCCTGTCACCATTACTACCCACTGAGCTACTAAACCAACACCTCATCTAGACGCTTCTTGAACAGCGCCAGAGACGGTGACTCCACCACCTCCGTGGACAGGCCATTCCAGTGTCTGACCACTCTTTGAGAGAAAAAGTTTTCCTTATATCTAACCTAAATTTCCCCTGGCGCAACTTATGTCCATTCCCTCTCATCCTGTCATTAGTTATCCAGGAGAAGAGGCTGACCCCCTCCTCATCACAACCTCCCTTCAGGAAGTTGTAGAGCGTGATGAAGTCTCCCCTGAGCTTTCGCTTCTCTAGACTAAACAATCCCAGCTCCCTCAGATGCTCCTCATAAGACTTGTGCTCTAGACCCCTCACCAGTTTTGTCACCCTTCTCTGGACACGTTTCAGGGCCTCAATGTCTCTCTTATAGTGAGGGGCCCAAAGCTGAACACAGTACTTGAGGTGCGACCTCACCAGAGCTGAGTACAGGGGGATGATCACCTCCCTGTTCCTGCTGGCTACACTGTTTCTAATACAGGCCAGGATGTCATTGGCCTTCTTGGCCACCTGGGCACACTGTATCTTCTCCAGAGTTTGCCATGAATATTAGCACTTTATATGACTCTATGAGACAGTGATAAATCAGGCAAGATTTGGAAGTCTCTGGAATCTCTGTGTGAATCTGAGAATATAAAAGTGCTGATCCTACAAGTAGAGACAAATGCTGAAAGGGAGAATCTGCTACAGTATGTGAGGAAAAGATGTATATTAAGCACAAAGTCTTAGAAACCTAGTCTTACCTTTTTTTATTTAAAGCAAATGATGTAGTTTTCAGAAAACTAAGCATATAAAAAGGAGGGCATGAAAATGATTCCTCTCAGTCATTTGTATGATTGAGAGAGATGGAAAATAAAAGCTAGGTTCACAGTATTTTCAGCTATTAGCCTTTGCAATGCAGAAGCTTTCCCTCGTCTGCCAGAGCCTACACCAGCCCATGATACTCTGGAAATTTTCTTAGCTTTACCTGACTTCATTTTAATGCACAGTAACTTCTCTAAAAGAACTGTTAATGTCACTAAAAATGACTTAATAGGCTTAATAGTATTGCATCCCCATCAGCAATATCCATGGGCAATCACATTTGTCGTCTTCTCAGCTCTCTGTCACCAGCTGAAGAAGAGCTGAAGCTTTACCTGATGGCAGAATCAGTTTTTCCTGAACCTTTCTGGCAGCAGGAGAAACTGAGCTCTCTGCTTGCCAGATGTGCACTGTTTTCTCCGCCTGTGTCCAGACAACTAGATAACTTATTAGTGACATTGCCAAATTAAATATTGAGAAGTGTTAACCTCAAGCTGAAAGTTTCAATAGCTATGACATTTAATGTAGATTTTATTGAAGTGTGTTAGATGACAAATAAAATATCTATTACATTTCAAGGAGGGTGAAATCAACCACATTACTTTAATATATAAAGTAGACAAGATAATTTGAAGAGGTTATTATACAAGAGGACTACTTTTATTGTGAGAATAGCTATGGGCACTTCAATAAAAAGTCTTAGTTTTATTACTAGGTGTAACCGAATATCAGAATAGAGTCTAATATGCTGTAATATGAGAATTTCTGCATTATTTGATGTTATAGTAGCAATAAATATATTTTTTTTCTCACCTTTGTGTCTGATCAGCAAAATCCTGCTGCTAACCAATGGGGCAAAAATTGGACATAGTCATTTCCAATAGGGTATTGTTGCACACTGAAGATACTCTGGAATATATTTTTGAGATGGGAGTGATTTGAGAGAAAATGTTGGATATAATTAAGGGGCCTGGGTATCTTTCCTGGCAATTTATTAGCTGTTCCAAGTGGAAATATTTCCTGACTAATTCTGCAGGAGAAACCATCCCAATTACATGATGCCAGTTACATATTAAGGATAGAAGTGCATAGTAATGAGCATGATGGAATTTATTATCTGTCTAGTTTTTTTTTTTTTTTTTTTTTTTTTTTTTTTTTTAGTTCTCAAATGACACCAAATTTTGAATCAAATGAACAGTGTCACTAATCAGAAGTATAATTTAATAAATGTATCTAACAGTCTATGTCTTATTCAAAAGGTGTTTTGTTTCACATCACTTAGTCAAACAAGCAAACAAAAAAATCCCTGAGTGCTATGACAAGCAGACTGTATTTCCCTGAGTAGAAAGCAAAATATGCACATTTATTTCAGAATTGTGATAGCATGGAGAAACTTGACTCAAGTAACCCACTGTGCTAGGGATGTACAGTGACACTTACTTGAGATTAAAGAAGAGAATAACTATGAAGAATAAACGTAAAGTTTTCAGGAGAAAGCAGAATATATGTTTCTCTGTTTAAGATTTTCAGAGGAAGAGTACTGTCACTAAAAAGTGAAGACTGGTAGACAATATCTTTTTTCACTGTTGTGGTATAACCAGGACCAAATAGAGATAGAAAAGAATATGGAATTAGTTAAAAAAAAACCCTCAACATTACTTTCCAGTAAAGAGGGTGTTTTTCTGCACCTGGGGTAGGAATATTTTCAGTTTGGACCAGCCAAATGCAACAGCCTGTATAACCAACAAAGTGACAATGTGTATTATGAGTAGTTTGGTTAAAATCAGAAGTGATCTGAGCCTTTAGCTAGCCTTCAAACCAAATTGAACTCAAACCTTTGACATTTCAGCTACATTGTCTCCTGTCTCATCCTACATTTTTCATGGTATAGTGGCAAGCTGAAATGCCCAGAGGTCTGATATTCAAAAAGGGCAGCAATAGGCACCTTGCCACTTCCTGCTGGACTGTGGATTTGTCAGAGAAAGAAAGTTAGAGCTGTGGGAAGGGGCATTTTCTCCTTCAAGGCAAATGTTATTAGTAAGGAGAGGGTAGACCCTTTCTCCATGATGCATGATAACCTCCAAGGAGATCATTGATGATGGATGACTGTCAGACTTCACTGAAAGAATGTTGCTATGCCCTAAAGAATGATGCCACACTCACCATGAATTCACAAAAAGTTCATTTGGTTTGGATATGATAAACCTCATAAAGATTCCACCAATAAAAATATCAATGTATTTTCTATATTTAATTAGGTCTCATTGGAAGAAAATCAGTGAAATGTTGTACAATCACTTCTCACTGGATTAAAAAGCATTCAGTCATTAAATTTCCTTTCCCAAACAAAACCATGACATTTTTAGTTGGATTTATCAAAACAGAATTAGATCTGTAGCTTGCACTAACATGTCTTTTTAAGCTCATGAGAAGTATCGACTGGAAGGATACCAGGTATTCTGTGATTAAAAGTGTATTAATCATTTACTGAAGATTATTGAATAAATCAAGATGAATTGTCTGTTTATATAATTGATGCCAGTATGATTAATTCAGATTTCCTGCTAGGTTTAAGAGGACAGAATTAGAGATATAACTGTGAGAACCCTCTTGATCCACTGTTAGTATGTCAATAGCTGTTGCATCCTTCAGCTAAATGAGTGTAGAAATGTTGTGTGGAAAATAAAAGTACTTCAGTAATTTCTAAGTTCTTTTCACCACAATAATGGAGTTTATTTAAATCTTTAGGGGTATGACAGGTGAGAAGGATATAATATTTGTGATATACAGACCAAAACACACACACATCATTCTTCTAAGCAGAAGAATTTCTAAGGTCCATACTGACTTTTGAAATACTAGGGGCCTTGGATGCTTGGAAGTGAAAAAGAAAAGCTTTTATCTTTATAAGAGCTTTGTGTTTAAAAAATAACAACAAGAATTTGATCTTAAAACAAACAGAACATCAACACAAACACACCAAAAGACAGCTAGAAACTGAAGGTTGGTGCTATGAGAAACATCCCTACCTACATGTTGATTAAGTTCAGACTCAAAGTCTTTTTCTCACACTTCCTAAATCAGAATTTTAGAACAAAGTGGCAACTAAAGCATGTGACAATAAGTAAAAATCTGAATTCTGCTTCTGTTGTCAATCTTCTCATACAACTCAAAGCAAACAATTTAACAATCAGTGCCTCTTTTCTGCAACCTCTAACATGAAGATTGTAAAGTACTTGATGCACACAATAAATTGCTGATGCACATAAAAGATTTTGAAACTTCATCAAGGAACTCTTATAGAAGTAAAAAGTATTGATGGCCATGTGAAAAATTTAGGAGGCAGTTACCTCCCTAGTGAAGTGGCAAAATTGCTGATGGCACATTTTTTTATGTGGGATTTAGGCGCATTAGAAGAATAAATTAAAAGCTTATTATAAAAACAATTTAAATTTATAGACTTTGCATTTTACCTAAATTGTTATGTTTTCATGTAGAAAGTTCAGCATTCTTACTGAAGTAAGGAGTAAAAATTAACCCAAACATGTGACTGTCTACTGAAAGTGGTATCCTGTATGTCATGTTACTGTTTTTGCTTCCCTGCATTTTCTTCTGGATTATATTTGTACGCAATTTTTTTCTGAAATACAGTTATTAATAATTTTCATTTATTGTCAAAATGAGTATTGATTTACTTCTGAAATTTAGTTTATTTCACATTAGTGCTAGCATGAAACAAGATAACAGGATACTGCTGGCATTACTGAAAGACAAATGTAGGATTATGCCCACTTAATATCTTGAGTAGCCATGCAAGCTAAGTTTCAACTATTACAGGGAGTAGTACTCATATATTAAATTGGCATGCAGTCCAGTTACCACAAAAGACAAGTCATTTTAGTCTTATTTCCTGAAGAACAGCAATTTTTGCTATCACAGTATCTTTCTACCTATATTTTTTCCACCTTCTTTCTGCCTATACTTCTGCTTTCTTCCGGTCAAAAATTTTGACCCACTTTGGCTTTTGACAAGCGTATTCAATATTAGATGACCATGAAAAAGTGAGAGAGAGCTTCTGAACAGGCCTCATGACTACCCCAACCAGGGGGACAGTGGTCCCACATAACTGTACGCACTATGTCATTTAGCAGGAAGACAGAAAGATCTTTTCCATTTCTGTTCTTAACTTTTCTAACTAGAATACTCAAACCAGTAAGAAATTTCTAATTCAAGGATTTATTTCACTCATATTTTCTTTCAGCTCCCCTTGTAGATACAGATATGTCAACTTCTCTAGTTCTCTGAACTTTATAGTAACTTAGAAATAATATGGGAAATTAATAAATATATGTTTTAAATGTTAATATTTGAGACACCATAGAAGCAAGGTACAATATTGCACTGAATAGGATCCTTGTTCATATAAACTCATGCACTGAAGAGATTATGTTTTCCATAGTTTGTGTTTTTCCACCACATCCCAAAAATCACCATTATCGTTAGCAGAAACTGTGCTGCAATGATTAGCATGAGGGAGACTTCTCTTTACTCTGGCAGTCTCAGGGAGCAACAAAGCATTTGTATATTATGTGCTGTAAAATATAATACTAGCAAATTAATTTTCTCTATGGAACTATAACCCCAAAAAATCTACTTAGTACAGACTTAGGATCAATATTTTGATACAAAGGCAATTTTTTTTCCAGCACCAGTTCAATATTTTAATGATTGTTATGTAAGAGATAAATAACAGAGCTGTTTCAGCTTGTTTATTTCTGTGCTCTGATTTCAGTGAAAATACTTTCTCATACCTTTTTTTTTTTTTTCCTGATAGAAAACTGTTGTGCAGTGTGCAATGCTGTCTTGTCCCACTCCTCGGTGAGTTGCAAGGAAGGTGAATCTTTGAAATCCCATTGAATAAGGCACTCCCTGCTCGGTAGGGGTCGAAGGAGCGATGGAGTCAGATGACTCAGAGGAACAACATAAAACAATTCATTGAGTTCAACAACCACAATTGGTCAACTACTTTGAGGCAAAATTAGGCAACATTCTAACAACAATAATAAGCATTATGGATATACAAGTACTTTGGCACAGGCATCTATTCCTAGTCAACTACTTGGACTCACTTATAGACAAATTTAGGTAATGGCTACTAAAGAAAATGAATGAAAAGAGATCAAGAGAAAATAAAAGAGATCAAGAGAAAAATGAAAATAAAAGCAAAACAGATTTTTCACCACGTCCTCAGATGGATTCTTCATCCATGGGTGGTGGATCAACGAAAGCTTCATCCGTGGGTCAACAAATGCAAATCTTGCGTCTTCACCTTTATGTAGTCTGAATGATCAGAGACCTCCCTTGGAGTGGCAACTCCCCTGCATCTGCACAGCCTGGGGTTCCAGAAGATTTGAGTGTTTTCAGCAAAGGCGTGCACCCTCCTCCTCAGTAAGATGCCATGAAAGGAAGTGGGTAGAACAGCTTGCTGCCCTGCCTCCACATGACCCAATCTGCTCCCTCACCTTCCCTCTCAGCCTGAGTTGTTGAGTCAACTTTCCCATTGGTCTCTTACAAATGCAAATGGTCAATTTAAATTAAAAAATAGGACATGTGACAAGTATTCTGTATTTCAACCAGTGTTTCAAGAGGGATGAAGCTCTCTTATGGTAAGCCCTGAATTTGAACTGAAGACAACAACTCCCGTTATTATTTCTGTTCTACTAATATTCTTCTGCAGCATTTTATAGGGACAGGAATGTATCACAAGAGGCAGCACTGTGGTTATCTCAAGATGATTCAAATGACTCCTGGGTGTACGTATGTGAGAAAAGAGCTTTCTAAAAGTTCTCTTGAAATTCTTTTTTAAAGGGATATAATTTTACTATTTCATTATATTAAACACAAGAAAATGTCACATAGAATTTACTGTTGTTAATATGTGCAGTAAATCTTCTCATTTTCTCACTTAATCATTTGTATATTTTAGGAAATTAATTTAATCAAATGTTCATTAGCAGTAATAATTAATTATAGCAAAGTTCATCAGACAAAATATATGTGTTGCCAAATGATCGCTATGATGTTCTTTTGACAGGGTTGTTAAAGCACAAATGTTCATGCATTTTTATGCAAACATTTCACCAGCACATGACATGCTAGCTACAAATCTGCATCTACAACTCAATACAGATTCACAAAATATTATTTAAATGTGTTTTAATTTTAATGATTTTATAATTTTGGATTATAAATGTATATCTGAATACTATTTGTATTAGGTCTGTAGTGAAAATTTGACTATTTTCAATGTTAGATATTTCTAAGTATATCCTACAAATTGTCCAGAGAGTATTTTTTTTTTTTTTTTTATAAATTTATCAGTATATTGTAAATCACTCCTTTTCAGAAAGTCTGTATATTTTACCAGGAGTGACATGATGTGAAATTCTTGCTGCCTGGAAAAGAATAGCTTTGTAGTTAGGGCATATGGCTTGGGGGAAGAGTATTCAGTTACTTTGCCACAGGTTTCCTATTTTTGGGTAACTCATCTTCTCTGGCTATGGTTTATTCCTTTATTTACAAAATAGTGATAAGAGCTTCCTTTCTGAAATATTGTTTGCTTTACCCATTTACATTTTGGGGTTGGGAGAGAGATCATTACATTTTTCTCCAAGGCTTAGCAAAATGAGGCCATGTTCTTGGTTGAAGCTTTCAGATACTGCCATGCTATATAGTAATAACATAATTATTATTGCTCTGACAAAACCATCAATGTAATTGCTCTTTCTGATTCTTGAAAGCACCGCTGGTTCCTGATCATTCTGTGCTCAAATCGCGTGGATGAAAACAGAACAGAAATTTCAAAATAAACCCCTGCTAAAACTGCAAGAAGTTTCTGTGCTTCCTTTTCCCCAGTGTTTAATAAATTTCCATATGTTTCTGGCTGAATGTCACACATGTGCAGACAAAGCCTTGGTTATCTTTGAGCTATTCAAGAATATTTCTCGATGTTGTATTGGAATTTGTTGATGATGTTGGAGTATAATGACAGTACATAATTAATGTATCTGCCAAAAGTGTGTATGAGTAATTAGTGGCAACTACTAACCTGAGAGACGGCAGAACAGTTTTCTTGGAACTTTTTCAATTGCAAATGAGAGATTAATATCCCTGAGACATTAGAAAAATGTTCCAGAAAGACAAGTAGGTCCACTTCAGGTTGTGTGTACCAAAAATTACCAGAAGACAGGATAGAGCTAGGTATAGCCATTGGCTCGTAATGAAAGTGATTGGTCTTAGTTGTGCTTATCTGGTTTTCTTTTTGAGTCAAATCTCTGTGTGGACTTGAAGCTGGGAAAACTCCGTGTAGCAAATTTGCCTTCAGAATTTGTTGAAATTCAGCCAAAGAAAGACAAGTTTGTTTGGCTTAAACCTGTACTGTTCCTTCACAGTATAGTGACAGGTTCATCTGTAGTGGCACATTCTGACGCTGTTAGAGCTGGAAATTTAATATACGAATTTCCCTTAGCTCACCCTCACAGGGGCAAAGATACACATCATGGCTCTTCAGCAAACCTTTTGTTGTATCAGAAAATGTTGCAATACCCAGATGCAACATGGAAAAATCAGACCAGGGAGAATTCTTTGGCACTACGTTTTCTTGCTTTTGTTGGTATGAGTCAGAGCCTTTAATTGAGTGTAGGATTTTTTTGAGATGTTTTACGGTTCTGCAATGTTGTTTTTCATCTTGGAGTCAGCATACTTTAAGTGCCAGCCAAGAATAACAATTAGCTACTTAGCTTGTCCAGTTCTTATTCAAACTGAAGTGTTAGATCAGTTTTTCAAACAATGGTGACAACATATCTATTGAAGTCCAGGCCTGGTTCAGTAAAAAGGATCACAAGCATCTGCATTATGTTGCCTTGTTAAGTCTCTCCCTTTTTATTACACTTCTTGTATCATCCCACTGTCAACATTGAGCAAGCCAGCAGACTTCGGGTGTGCTCTCGGGAAATCTGCCCACTTTCACTCACCACAGTGATAGCATACAAGGACAAATCTGTTTCATTTTTAAAAGACCCAAATGAAAATTAATGACCAGGATTTTATGAAAATGTCAGTCATTCCTTTAAAATGATCTCAAAGAAAAAAACTGCAGCTCTAGAGCTTTCAAAAGGGGGGATGTTGCTCACAAATTGGATATTGTTCTTCTCAGGTTATCAGTCAGAAATCTATTCTTTCACTCCGGCAAGAGAATTTAACACTGTTAATTGCTATCATCTTTCATTAGGATTTCTCTGTCAGCATGTGTTGTACAGCAACTGTATAGACCAACTGTGTTTCTAGCCTCAGCAAAATGAGACAAACGTTAATTCCTTTCAAAGGATTTCAATCTTTACCTAAAATTGGGGTAGAAAGAAAAGTTGAGGAACCAGGCAGGAAAGTAGAAAGAGTAGACCTCCAGTCCCCTAAATTCCAAATTCAAATACGTACTTTTACATTAGACAGAATCTAAGATATTCCTTTTATCCTATTTTACAAACTGTGATAAGGAAGCATCTTGTGCAATAATTGAGAACCAACTATCTCAACGGTAGAGCGAGCCTAGTTAAATCAGCTTTTCAAAATACATAAATATATATATATACATATAAAAATCTATGCAAGATTAAAAGCAAAATGATCAGATGGCTTATTGGGTCTTGTCCTGCCTGACAAGTAAAAGTTCATAAATTTTGCAGAGTGAAAACAGAGTTAAACGTAGCTGAAGATCACTTTCTTCTGGCTGAAGACAACTTACTTTACTCCCTCTGAGCAGAAAGCCCTGTGCTGCTGAGTAACTCTTTTGATGTATTTCAGGAGCATCTGGTTGCCAGTTACTGGCTGAAGATAATGATCAGTTACATTTTTACCTGTTCCTCTTCCACATCCCTGAAGTTTCTAGTTTGTCCAATTACCAGGCTTTACTCAGGCTCCCATAGGCAGAGGATAAAGAAGCAGTCCTACCACCTGGGAATTAACACTTAAGTCACCTGTTTTTTCAGGCTGCATCTTTACTGGTTGTAGGTTATTAAAAATGATCATTTCCTCCCACCTTTGTTCTGATTACAGAAATCTCACATTTGATCACCAAACATCCTAGTGGGAAAAACTTGTGGCCTCATGTAAGAGGGGAGGGAAAGCAAAATGGGAAGAGATAAAGAAATAAAACATACCACAGAAGAAGAGACTAACCAACCAGTAAGCCTAACCATGCTTCAAATCTGCAGTATAGTATATACGCTGTCAAATTACCTCCCAATATATATATTTTTAAATTCTTTCATGTGATTTTGGAGGAAAATGCATTTTCTTTTAATAGATAACTGTGATTTGTAAGGGAAAAAAGATCAAGCATGAATGAAAGATAATACAAAGTTCAACATCCTATTATCCTTTCCATCTATAAACACAGACTGAACATCTAGAGTGGGCTTCATTCACTTAAATTGAACATATAGGGATAAACTTTAATATCCTAAACTATATTTTTACATGTGATACATTAATGTCATCAGATACCAAGCACTATGTTGGTGCTACATAAAAACTCCCAAGTGTCTGGTACCTTCTGAAAATTACCCCAACACCCTCATAGGTAGTGCCTTTTAGGAAGATCACACCCCAAGAAATGGTGCGTTATATGTTACCAATATTACTGAAAATATTTCAGATCTATCTGCAGGCTGGAGCTTTTTTGAGCATAATTCAACACTATTTGTTTTGTGCAATGACAGAACTTGTAAACAGCTCTCTGCTTCTAACAAATGAGTTAAACTTCTAATGAGTATTGCAGTAATGAATCTGTAGAGAAGGACTTACCTTATTTATATTGTTACCAAATTAAGAGCATCATTAAAAAAGCAGTTAAGTAAGGTATGTTAAAACTACAATTATCATAATCAATCACTTCCATTTGATGGCAAATATAGAGAGCATAAAGAAACTTCTATAAGCCCTAGAGACAAGCCTCACAAAGGCAGGTACTGATAATGAAAGGTATGCCAAGATTATTTTTCAAGGAAAACTAGATAAGAATTTCTGTGAGAAAATAAGTTTTATGGGGGATTAGAATGTGATAAAAGGTGGGCGTGGGGAGAACGTGAATTGCTTCATTGTAGCTTCAAAAAGGAGTGTTAAGAATGTAACAAAGAATTCAGTAACAAATAGGAATGTAGGAAGAATTTAAAAAAAAAAAAGAAATGAAACTGATGAGACAGTTTTATTATGTGATTTATAATGAAGTTTTGTGGGACCTTAAACAGGAAATGATCTTGAATTTGACGTTAAAAAAATAAAAGGAAATTGACAAAAAGATTGAAGGAATGATTTGATATGTTAGAAGTTAGAGATAATTTTATCAGTGATGTTAAAGACAGACACTCCCAGAAACAAGGTGATGGGAGAATAGAGAAGGCTGGTGGAGATTTTACGAAGTTATATCAGGCAAAATGAGAGAACATAGGAGAGAATCAAATTCTTAGCAGCTGATATTCTGAGATGAGAATGAGGGTCACTGATACTGGACAAGACAAAATCCCCAAATTAGTCAAGATAGTTTATTGCAGTTTCCACAGGGTCTAAGCTTTTTCTTCCTTCATTATTTCATCTGAGGAAGGGGGTTCATTAAATGCATTCACCAATATCTGCACAGTTAATGAAAATTGTGTGTTTCTTAGAAAGGCTTTGTAGGAATGTACATAGCACCACATTGCCCTTTCCCTTGACAAAGGAGGATTTAGTGAATAGCAGAGAGGCAAATCCTGTGTAGCACGCTTAATCTTCCAGGTTTTCTCTTTCTTTTCCTTTCTTTTTTTTTTTTCCCCCCCTGCAGGGAGTAGGAAAGAAAATAAATATATACTCAATTGAGTCAGGAACAACAGGTTTTAAGACAAGTTCTTTCCGTCCTTCATATTAATTTGAGCTACTTATGCTCATGATAGGCTAGGTATAGTGGTCATGGATTCAATGAAGAGAGAACTTCATACCATACTATTTTATAATGCATATTTTCTTTCATAATCACAGTGAATGTAGGAAATAGAAAGGTTGAGCTAGGTCTTATGCGTCATAACCACAGTGCAGAGCAGCCTATGTATGTGCAGAGCTTGTCATTCTAGAACTCATGACTTCACCTCTAGTTTTTAGGTCATATAGATTATTTTCCTTTTGTGTGTGTGTGTAATGCAGAGACTTGTGAAAAGTGCTGGAATGATAGTTCTAGAGGGCAAAAATAGGTCAGTACTGTACAGAAAGAACAATTTGGAAAGCACTCTCAAAGACTCCTCTGGTCTTCGGATATGTTTCAATTTAAGGAGGACCTCCAAGAACAACATGCAGAGGTCACAGGGGAATTCACCCAGCTGTTCCTGACCTCCTTGCTGAGGCTGTAGGACTGGCAACGTGGGGCTGTGGGGGAACCCTGCACTGTGAATGCCCATGCCGCAGCCTGCAGGCATGACCAGCTTGTCTCATTTTTGGCAAATGTTTCAAAGGATCCTTTTCGTAAGATGCAAGCTGAAAAGGAAATGGTATCAGAAAATGGCAAGGACATACAAGAAACCAAAACATTTTTGTTACCTTTTTTTCAGTAACTTTTTTTCATTAATGCCAACACAATGTCATTATGTTCACATCAAGCATGTGCTGTACAATTGCGCTTGTTAAGCATTTCATTTGGCAAAAATGCAGAGGAGGAGATGCTAACCAAGGACTCCTTTTCTCTCTCTGAAAATGAAGAGCTGAAGAACAAGTGGGATTCTGTTCATTCTGCTATATTAGGGCATGAGGGACTATACACATTTTTACTTTCAGAAGATTTTAACTTAAAAGTAGACAAGTGATAGGGGCTGAAGTCAGGCATTAAAAACAGACAAGGAAAATATAATGCAGCTTCTAATAGCACATTGCTGTGTGGAGCAAACTGATGTCTTTGTGATATCTTGACCAGTATTAAAGTGCCAGCTATTGGGAGCAAGGATAGTTACTTCAGTCAGAGCATATATCACAGAAAGTGGCATACTGATCCATGGCCTGAAACAAAAAGACATGACAGCAAAATCACAATTAGCTGAGAAGCTGTATGACGAATCATTTGCTGTGCCACATAATAATTACAGAGCTCTCTCCTTTCCTCTACCATAGAGGAGTAAAGTTATACTGCTCTATATGATTTAGTGGTAGTTTCTCTGTAAAAAGCGACATGTAATATGATCATTTGTTAAGCAGTGGCTGGAGAGAGCAAGGAGAGCAGTGCCAAAACCATATGACATTCTTGCAGCAGCAGCCTCCATGGGAATCCAAAAGCACCCAGGCTCCCAGCCCACCTTGGCCTAGTAAACTTCCTCTTTTTGTAAGGGAGTTGACACAGTCCTAAGAAACGTCTTGGCTGGACAACTCATTAATTTCTGACAATGGAAGTTTGGTTGAAATCTCCCTGACAAGATCAATTAAATGTAATTTCATTGGTGTCATGCCTGACAATACCAGCAAACTATAATTCTGAGACAGCTGTATCTTCTGTAGAAAGTATGGGATGACAATTTCATTGCAATTAGCTACAACAGGACGGGTACCTGTGATGCATATTAAACATTATTTTAATTTGAGACCAACTGTCCTTTACACTGGTTTGTCTTACAGGATTAACAATGCTTAAGTTTAGCCCCGAGTACTCAATTTAAACACACTCAAAGTTTTCCAAGTATTTTGCAGGGAAAATTATAGCACCTAAACAATAAAATCACAATAACAGTTTCTCACTTGGTGAGAATATAAAACATATTTATCTGGAAAGAGTATGAGGAAAGCACTCATTACTGTTAAAAAGTAATAATTAAACTGCTTCTGTTCCTTCTCGAAACACAGACTCATTATAAATAAAGATAAACAAGTGCAATATAAAAACCTCAAACATTTATTCTTTCTTAATGGATTTTTAAGTCAATTTCTCTAGTTGTTGATGAATATAATAAAATAAATTAAATTAAAAGAAATGTCAAGAAGAAAACAAATTTAAAATAAACAAAGCCCATCATAAATTTGCAATTAGTTGTCCATTAAAGGTCTTGAAGAAAGTTCATTTCAGCAAGGATAGAATTGACACTATTGGAGCTTTAGCAGTAACAATTATTATCATTGCAAATTACTTAAACTATTAAACTGAGAATAATTCAGAAATATCATTAACAGTCAAATTACTTAAAAAACCTTGTTTTCTTTCTCCGTTGTTTAATTTAAACTTAATGTCTGCTTATTCTCACACAAGCAGAAAATGCTGATAAATAATTCCAGAGCATGCCTAAACATTTCCCTTCACAGCTAGCTTCTAATTTGATCTCAGGAGACCCTTCTTGGTAGTTGAATAAAATATTTTCATTTATTCTAGGAGAGCCTACATCACCATACGTTTCTAATCTCATGTTGCTTGGTAATGCTGCTAGATGAGGTCCTCAGCAAATCATTAAACTTGTTCAATAACAATGTTACAAAACACAAGAGATTTGCCCTTAGTGAAACAAAGAAGTTTTTCAAACATGGGGGGGGAAAAATAGCTTTAATAAGCTAACTTGAGTTTCTAGGGCAGTTTCAGAGAATATCTAACATTTTAAACTTCCTGATATGCACAGTACAAGAACAAGGAGACTTCAATGCAATGTCAGAGTGGTTTCAAAAAGCCATACTTTCACATTATGGAAAGTACAACAGTGATATTGCGTTTCTGATAGGATCAAATGTTTTGTCTCGGTCAGCTCACTGTGTCCATTAGATGTTCCCTGCATCTGAACAAAGTATGGTCTTTTGAAATTTAAGGATTTAACATCCCTCTTATCTTTCTAACAACTAAATATATTTCCTGATGATATAATAACGTAAATGACTTTGCTATGGAATTCATGAATCATCAAGAAATGATTTGAAGAGAGGAAATTAAACACTTGATTCAATTAATCTTTTTTATTAGGCTAGAAATTCATGATTTGCACTCCTAATAAATATGATGTGAGATTGCATATGCATTAATCACATGAGACTAATACCCATTATTATTCTTTATATTAAATAACACTGGATTCAAGTGACCTAGACACCAGCTCCCTGATGAGGAGGGGATGGGGTGTACTGTAGAAGTGGTACATTCTCCCAGTGGAGAAAAGACTCTATTGCTTGACAGATCATTCATCTTCTTTCTCGGCTTTATTATATTTCTTCCATATTGATGGAATGACTTTCTCTCTGGGAAAAGTTTGTTTGGTCAAGTGCTTAAAGTAAAATCTAAGTTTGGTAGGAAATAAAAGTGCAGTGGAGTAAAGAAATGAAGCTAGGAGGCTGCATTAATCAAGGTCTGTTAAGCATCTAACTACCTAAATGAATATTTTTATTATTATTATCATTATTATTATTTACACTACATTTATAGAGAACATGTCATTTAAGGTTTTGTCCCGCTCCAATTATCGGAGTGAAGGGAGATTCTTTAATATACCCAGAGTGAGATCAAGACACAAACGAGGTCAAATGTTGTCCAACTAGTTTAAGAGAAATTCTGGTCAGTGAGGGAGACGTGGATGGGAAAGCAGGCGATAGTAAAAAATAGGAAATAAGAACAGGGATAGATACCACCATGGATCCCAAGCAGTTCTGTTGGTCTGAGGAAGTCTTCAGGCCTGTAGAGCAAGGGAGCAAGAGCGCAGGGGGAGCAGCAGCAGCAGGCTCGAGAGAAGCAAGCTTCCGGAGAAGCAGCAGCAGGCTCAGGTGAAGCAGGTGTCGGGAGAAGCAGCAGCAGCAGGCCCAGGAGGAGCAGGAACAGGTATCAGGTCTTGGGCAACAGGTACCAGGCACCAGACAAGTACCAGGCAGGTACCAGCTATCGTTCCACTGTTGGAGGGGTCTTCTTATCCTCCTTTGCTGCCAGCATGGCGTTCCTGGGCAGCCAGTATGTCACATATCGCACAAGCGGGCACGGATGGGCTTGTACGGCAGTTGCCTCCCTCAAGGCGCCAGTCTGAAAGGCTGCTAGATGGCCGTTTAGCGGCTTGTTTATCTCTCGTTTCCCCTGGTCTGCAAGCCTCCCGGCAGCAGGCAGGGGGGCAACCTTTGAGACAAAAGATTCAGAAACAGTCTCTTACAGGTTTCCATTATTGTTTGCAGATAGACAACATTCAGTCTATTTCCTCTATCTTTTTTTCTTGAGAAGGTAATTCAGTATAATTTTACTTACACAATGTGTAATAAGCAAATCATCCATCTATTCAAGAATCCAGCCATTCACTTACACATCCGTTCCTTTGGCCACTAATTCATACACCATATAAGATCAGATATTTGTTCAGTTCTTTTCCACCTCTGAATAACGAAATCAATTGTAAAGATGTATTGTTATGCGTATGGCTATTTGTACATATGCCAATGTACATATATTAAAAGATACTTAGCGAATTACGAAGGAGTAGGTAGATAACTATCTAGACATTTATCACTCATAACTCTTCTCCAGATTTAGTAAACAGCTGGCATGTTCTGATAGTGCTAGGTGAGGCACTGTTATCAGAGATGGTACCGCTGTGGGTTACAGCTAATAGCATCTACATTGTGCGGTTGTCAGGATCAGACTGTAGATATACCCTGGGAAAGTATCCTTCTTCACTAGTCGCCATGAAAGAGCTCCAGAGCCTTATTTGTTCCCCTTGTTAAAACTGTATAGGGCTAATTCCAAGTAAGGTTAACCAAAGTTCAGTTAAAAATCTGAATATAGCTAATTGTACCTTTATTAGGATAAAGCATATCTGTAAGTGAACTACATAAAGCTTATCAACCTTCAGAGTTGCCCTTAAATTAAAAGTGGATTAAAAATGACTAAAGATTTTTCTACGATTTTTGCTGGGATATTTTAAGAATCTGTTTCGGTTAAAATAATTTTAGTCTAGCTCTAGCTGGTATTTCTTATGAAAAGGAGCAGTCAAGATATGCCAGTGTCATTTTCACTTTTACTAGAGAGACGTTAGTACAAATAATACTTTTGGAACAGTAACTGTTTTTCAAATGTATAAAAATATAAGGAATTTTGCAAACATGACTTTGCAATATTCATTGTAATTGTGAAGTTACTTATTTTAAAAGAAATCATCAAAGTATTAAAAACCTTGCTGAAATGATTTTGGGGGATGGTAAGAACTTTACTTTGAGTCTTGAGAATTGGAAAAAAATCCTTAGCATATTAATAGCAGGAAATTGAAAAATTCCAGTCAGTTAGTTGCAATTTTGAAAAAGAATTTTCTTCAGTATTTTGGTTTATTCCATAAGTTCGAGCATATCCAGGAAGAGGCTCTTCTGTGAACAACAGAATATCCTCTTTCCTTCAATTAGATGGTGGACTCTTTTCTTCTATTTTGCATAACCCCATTTTCCTTTATGATTTAACCTCAACTCCTTTCCGCTTCTTTAGAAATATCTCTGGGTAGGGAGAAATCAACATTTTAGTATATCTGTATAATCATCGTTTTCACCATGACCCTTTTTATTTGTTCATTTTTTTCCTTTTCCAAAGGATAGCCAAATTGTCGTATTTTCTCATACACATAAGTTATCTTTTCAAAAAGGGACACATAAATGATATAGAGAACACATACAAAGACTCCTCAGCTTAGTCAGAATAGTTTACTTATCAAAAATCCACCTGATAAAGATCTCTGCATATGATAATGATTTCTGAAATTGTGCTTTCCTTTGAATTATATGCATATGTTTGAACTATTTGTCCCTTAACTGATTTTGCCCAAAGTCTCTGCCAGAGTAATATATAGGCCCATTTTTGCTATTTCTTTTTATTGAATGAATGTAGCCAATGCTGTGGCATGCAGGCAGTAACTGTGTGAATAAATGTAGCTTTCTGCTTGTGTCTGTCATTTCTGAGTTGGGAGTGGCATCTCTGTTTAACTTAATGATGGCTATCACACATAGAAATGACAATCACTTACTAAGATACCATTGTGTAGCTACTACACAATCATTACAAACAGATAACATCTCCCTGCCCCTGTAAGTAGATTACAGTTAAAGAGGAGAACAAGGAAGGACCTCTTTATTACTCCCATTTTTGTCTTTTCTGTGTAATATTATGTATGATGTATTTTGTAAAGTATATGCTTTGTCTGGATAAGCATTCAGGTCTCGTCAGAATTTGTGCATTGGAGAAGAAAATTTTGAATATAATTTAGAGAAAGGATATGAAATTGTGGACACATAATATTACTATATCTGGGATCTCTTGTTAATTATTGTATTTATTGTATGTTACTTGATATGGTATGTTGAAAGGTCTGCGTAAGTGTTCTTTCAGGCAGCGTTTATTGAGTGAGGGACATGCCTCTGTCTTTGCAGACTAATTAGCTTTGTTCTTCCTGGGTTGTTGTTTTTTTTTTTTTATGTAAAGTGTAATAATCTGAAACTGTTTTACAGCAGTTCTGTCCTTTACAGATCCATTACTTTACGCTGCTTAAAATAAAACTGGCTAGTTAAGCTTCAGTTCTCATGCATATCTCTTTCACTTTCTATTATAATTTAAGGTAAATTCTGCAAGGTAAAAGCAATGAGGGCATCATAGATGGAGATTCCCTGTAGCCTAAACTGGCAGTTTTGCTGAGCTCTAGCTACAAGTCACCTTAGAGCAATTTGGAGGGGGATTTTGTTTTTATGTTGCCTCTAACACTGTCTGCCAGAGAGTAATTTGAGACAAGAGGGTGAGCACTTGGCAACTTTTATCTTGGAGGTGACAACGCAGAAACTGCTAATTAGTGAAAGTTGTTTATACCAACTTGATGTAGTATTCCAGTCTTGCATGTGAAAAGTGTACAAATTTTCTTTGTGCCAAATTGGCCTCCATGTGAGGATTGGGTGGATCCAATTAATGTCAAAGAGCCCTGTGTACTGTGTTTGTATAAACTAAGTGTGATGTGCTTACATGTGGCATCCTTTTCAGGTGATGTCCTCAACTGTGTCTAGAGATAAGATAATGAGCACAGAACATATTTCTTTCATCTGAACCAGATAAGGTGTTCTGAAGTAGATCACAAACTACAACAGCCACCTTCTTACTTTCTTTATGTGCTACAAGATTTCAGCCAGCTATGGTCCACCAGTTTAGTTTGTTAGGCAGTTGTCCAATGAATTTCTTAATATTCTTCTGTTGCACGTGCAGCATTTTTGGAATTCGGAACTATTATTGAAAGTATCTGACAGCTTGTTACTCAAAAGCTCTGACTAGCACCCACTTTCTTGCTGGCTGCCAGAGAGCTCCAACTGTTTTATTATTTATTTATTTTTCATAGCTCTCATAGAAGAAAAAGGATTTTTTTTCCTTTTTTTTTTCTTTTTTTTTTCTTTTTTTTTTCATTAGAGGAAAAGGCTGGGCAACAAAAATCTAAATATATGATGCTGAGATCATCATTCAGTATTAATCAAGACAAATAGTACTGATGGGATGTATGGGCTCAAACTGTAAGAAAAGACAACAGACTAAGTACAGGGAATTTGAGACAAGCTAGAAAGCAATGTAGATTAATGTGAATATATTCAGTCACCCATAAAGCCTAATTCAGAGGAATTACTATAATATGTGAGAAGCAGCTAAAACAGAGAGCAACACTGGAACATATCTCAGAGTTGTAGAGAGGAAACATGGAAGACAAAGCCTGTTGAGGGAGAGCTTTTTCATTGTAGTAGAAGCAGTCAAGATGTAGAACAACGCTATGCAGGCCAGAAATCAGAAAAGAATGACAAAAGGACAGTGACACATTGGGTCAAGAGAATCCTTGGATCAGGAATTAGGCTGTGGGTTCCACAGTTCAGAAGTATGGAGAAACAAGTAGGAGACTCCTGCTTCCTGTGTCATACCATACATGGTTCTAGACCTTGAGCTTGTGCAAACATCACAATGCCATCTCAGAATACCAATGTCTGGTATTCTGTTCTGTATGATTAGATTTGAATACTTTCCAGGGAACATTCTCTTTTATTATTGATAGCCTTTTGCATTGGCTCACACATGATGAACTGACTTTAAATTCCAGCATGTTTCACACGCAATTGATTACGAGCTCTTTTTTTATGGGAGCCTTGTGCCATGTACATTGTATTCAACCTCTTAGTGAACCATTACTCATATTTCTGAAAAAAAATATCACCAAAACCCTTACCTTTGGGTTCAGTTTGTCCTGGGTGTGGTTTCATGCCTCTGTTTGTTAGATCAGCTATGTAATGAAACTCTATTTCATAACAGCCATCTCTGATTCACTGCTCAGAAAGCAATACTCTGCTAATGCAACTTGGAAATGCAAAACTTTACAGCTGGGTTTCCAAGTCATGCAGGACCTGCCAGCTTAAACACAGTCTCTCAGGAGACATCAGAGCATATTGTAGTCGTAAGACAGAGAATAATTAACAAGAAGATGGAGAAAGTTGGAAGTTGATTAATTTTCAAAGCTGAGTTGCTAAGGTAAAGTGGAAGATGCTTAGTACCTGGCCTGTGATCCAAAGTCAGGACCCTGCAATGGAGCATATTTAAGTGAGAAATGCCCTCTGAGTTTCTGAGTGCCAGAATCAGAAAAGTGTCACTTCGTCAATATGTCATATCCAGCAAGATCTAACCAGAAGGTAAAGCTATTTTTGAACTGCAGCTACTTTCTCAACATTACAGTATGCTGCACATTAGTGACTTATTACTGTAGGTTGGGACAGGCTGGCACTGGCTCGTGCCTTTGTACTGTACTTCACTGCACAGAGAAGGCATGTCCTACATCTGCAAAGAACAGTGATAAGGTTAATGCAAGCAGAATTTCTCCTGCAGATGAGAATATTTCAAATAAAACAATAATTAAACAGGAGATAAGATTTTTATAATTTCACATTACTTATGTTTTGTTTTTATCATTTATACATATATTATAAAATTATATGATATTTATTTTATTTATATTATTATAATACAATTTATTTATTTATTTAAATTATATTATATTTATTATTATATTATTATTATATATGTATTGTAA
Source organism: Penelope pileata (assembly GCA_013396635.1). NCBI lineage: Eukaryota > Metazoa > Chordata > Aves > Galliformes > Cracidae > Penelope > Penelope pileata. The sequence continues at coordinate 127,376 of WBMW01002728.1, read as the reverse complement.
AAGCTCTATTGAAATCCATAGGAAAATGATTAGCCAGGTAGTCCAAGACTGGTTCTGTTGATCATGATTTATCTTTCAACAAGGCCTTTAATAGAGCTGAGGATAATCTATTACTTCTCTACTGTTCTGAACAGTTCTGAAGTTATTGAATTTTGGAAAATAAACAGGGGAAAACATGACTTACATCCTGTATGAATCTTGAAAACATTATACATGCCAGTATACAAAATGAAAGTACCTACCTTCAATGATATGTTCACTATTTGTTATTCTAACTTATTAAAATATTAAAAATTAATATAGGAAGCCAGAGGAGGACACCTAAATTAAAAAGTTTTTTATAAGAAGAGATTATAATTGTACCTGTTTAGTTGATAAAGGAGACGGATGTGACGAGACATCATGAACAGATATAAAACAATGAGTTATAATGCAATTGTGCTGATATCACAAATTGACTTTTTGGTTTTTTCTTCAGTTTTCACTTCTAAAAAACAATACTCTTAACGCTGTTAATGCAAAGTGATAGCCATTTTATTTCTCCAGAATAACCTAGGTTTTAGCATTGAGTGGATTCATCCATATATATATGTAGCAGGTCATACATATCAATTTTCTAATGTAGAGTGAGAACTTACCATTTCATTTATATTCATAAAATAAAGGTTTATCTGCAGTTTAGAAGAGTTCAGCCAGTGGAACAGCACCAAAAACCCCATAGTGCACTTCCGATGTCTGCAGATTTTTCAAAATATTCTGTAGTGCTTCAACAGTCAATGCACATTTACATGTTTCCTTATTTTCTTTATACTGTTTTTGGATGGAGATAAAGGTTAATGTCATACTTGGTTCAAAACATCTGAGAAGGTTTGTACCTTACCAGTTTAATTTGCCGTGGAGTAACACTTCAGAGTCGACTAAGACAATGTCCTTTCTCCTGGGCATGTTTTTAATACGATGCCAACATTTAACAGTGAACCTTGTGGCTGACATGGGCTTTAAAATACGGAAAATAAATAAAACTTCCTTATGGAAGGGACATCAGGGACAGACATACATACAGGTTAGATGTGATAGTATCTGCAAAGACAAACATTTGCTGAAAAATGCATCATCAGTTACAGGGAGTGACCTGGGGAGTTCTTGTCTGCACCTGACAGAAAAGCTCTGCAACTTCTTCTAACTGACCACTGACGCTGGATTTCTGTTTTAGATAGTCAATATTCATTATTGTGTATTTCTGTAATTGCTTCAGTCTTTATTTCACAGTTTATTTAGCCTTTTCTGATGAGAATGTAGAACAAAGTGGCAAGACACAGGTTGTAGTAGCTTTTCTGCCAAACCACAAGAAAACCTCGCTATTTTGGGCTACTCAGAAAATTGTGGAAAGTCTGGCAATGAGTGCAAAATGCTTTTCAGACAAACCTATGATGCTACCTAAAGGTTCTTTCACCAATAAATACAAATGTTTTCTCTGAATGAAGATAGCCGGATTATAGAAGAATGAGAGATGACTTGCACAAAAAAAAATTGAATTGTGAAAGTTAACAAACATGCTTGCTCACTTGGTTCCACGATTTTTGTTTGCTTTCTGTCCTTGAGGCTTTGGCAAGAAGCTATCAGGTAGAATGAGTCTAAGCACTTGTGTAGATTTGCAAACTCTGATGCACTTAGCATCCATGCATGTAGGCCAAAGTAATTGTTCAAAAATATTCAGTGTTCATTCTAGAACAAAATGCAGCATACAGATGAATAACAGTGCCAATAAGAATGAAAAAATCCCTCAAAACTATATTCATTTTGTGCAAGAAATCACCTGCGTATTCCTTTTTTAAAGATGGTCAGAACGTGTTTTCGAAAAAATAGACGTACTTCATTAAGTTCCATGAATTTTCATTTTGATAATCTTTTCAGTTTTTCTTTATGAATGGAAAAGTACCAAATACATTCAACAACTGTTTCTCTGGAAGATCTCTGTAATTTTAGGAGTATTTTCTTCTCTAACTGTTAGAAAGAGTCTGGCTAGATCAGCCTCTGCGTAGTAAATAAATTCAAATCAAATGTATGTAGCTGAACTCAGTACCTTAATCCAACCCAAATGAGTTAGAGCAAAATATTCCATGTGGTAATTTTACATCACAGATCTTTATTTGGAGAGCATCCAGACGTTGCTATTATTATCTTAAGTGTGTTCTTGATAAGTGCTAATATAGATATCTATGCCTCTCAAGAGGAAGATATATAGATGTGAACACAATTTTCCAGTATGTCTCTCAATTGAAGGAGACTTACTTAACAACCATTTTTTAACTGACCTTTTAAAGTAGCATAGTGGGCAATAACCATTAACTGATCAAATATGAAAAATGTCAGGTGTGGAATAAGCACTGACAAGAAAATATTTCATCTCTTTAAACTCCTGAACAATCACTGACAAACCTTGGCTCCCATGAAGGTGATTTTTCCCCCCCAGTATATTTAATAATAGCTATGATAGGTTGCTTCATACAGCATTATTCTACAAAGCTACCAAGAGATCAAGCAGGCTAAAGTGTAGTATGATTCTGAGAAATTCATCATTGTTACTTACCCAGATACTCTCATTTTCATCACACATTGCCAGGTCTCATTTAGTAATACATTGAATAATTCTAACAACCCACTTATCTACTTTTCTTTAACATGTATCGCATAATAACTCTCAGATCATCATGTGTCACAGTAGATTCATTTCCCTTCTGTTAATCCAAATAATTCAAGCTGATTTTTTTTAAAAATAGACTGCTTTGTACTTAAAGCCTCATACATAACTACAGATCTTTGAATAGACAGACACTATATTTATTTCATAAGATTTTGCTAGTAAAGAAAAATATGATGTGGATTGGAGATCAGAAGTCACTATGTAGGCTGGAGGGTTGACTTACCTTTTCCAGTATAACTCTGTAGTGTTTTACACTGTTAAATTCCACTTATTTTGATGCACCTACTACTTGGGCTCCGTAAAGTTCTGATGAGACACAGCAGACTACTCTTTCCCCAGGGCAGTCCTGGGAAGCGCATGCTTTTCTCCAAAACCAGTGCATGTGCCTGAGGTCTTCACAGTGTGCTGGAGTTCTACCACTCCTAGGAACAGCCAATTCTTCAGAGATGTTATAAAAATAGAAAAAGTCTCTATAATAGTCCGGAATTCATGTCCATTTGTAGCTCTTAGGATTTGACTATATTTTGTGTTTCATGTCTGTTTATAATATATATGTATATTAAATTTACACAATGTAGGAAAAGCTAATCAAAAATTAGGTCTTCTCCTTAGCCCTGGCTCCAGCTGCCCTGTTTAAAGCAGCTGGTGAACATCCATAAACCGTCCATCAATGATTAACCCCAACAAACACAGGCAATTGATGGGGGCATAATTTCTTCATGCACAGCTCAGTATTAGCAATTAACCTACTAACAGAGAGATTAGATTTGTGAGTGGGGTGCTGAGACATGGGAGACCCAGAACCTAGCTGCTTTCGGGTATTGCACCCTTTAAGGCAACAACTTTCAGGCACGCTTTTCATTATCTGCACGTATAGACTTCGCACAGATGTGGATCAGGAACACTGTACACTTACAGTGCAGTAGTGTAAGTTCAGACAGATTCTGCATCCTGAAGAGGGGGCCCTTGCCAGAAGCACTGTGAACTAATGGTCTTTGGGGTACAAGTTTAGGTTCAGTTTTGGCATCAGAAAACACAGAGAAGTGAGCAGTAAAAATGAATGGTAACTTGAGGATATTTTAATAACAACTGTTCTGTTTTCTTTCCTAGTGCAGTTTTATTTTATTTGCACTTTTGTAGTTTCATCTTGATGACATGGCTATTATTTTATAGCAGTTTCAAGCAGTTAATTAATGAACTGCACACATGTGACATGACACCACCTTGCCCAATTATCTTTGGCATCTATTTTTATGGTGCAAAGCACTGCAGCTTTGTGAATAATTTTAGATTGTAAATTGGCTCTGGAAGCTGTTATTTTAATAGCCAAAACAATGCAAGAGCAGTGCTTGATGTCAGACATGCAGCAATGACAAATTGCCATGCATGATCTCATGAAATTCACCAAAGGACTTGAAGACGTTTGATAACACTTCTCTTTTCTTTAGAAGTAAATATCTCTCTTGTTAAATCCACCAACCTTATGAGGTCTTTTAAAAATAGATTGCCATATTGCTGACAACCTGTAAATGACTGAGCAGTAGAGAATTAGGTAGAGAATGTATAACACAATTTTGAGTAGATTTTTGTCAAGATCATTTTTCTGTTAATAGTAGACCAAAAGTTTTGTTTTGTACTTACTAGAAATTAAACATGAATTAAAGACAAATATTTTAAGGCCAAGTTCCTTCTGGCACAATATTTCCAACTCTGTAAAGGCAAATGCACAATACCTATGGGCACCTTGGGCAGAGATCAAGTACTTTTTCCTCCCTTTCCCACTCCACAAGGGAGAACTAGAGGAACAAGGTAAGTGCAAGTAAATCCCTTCATCTTCCCTTCTTGAATGCATCAGAAATGAGCTATGACAGGTTATGCTCTGTCCTCTCTAAAAATGAGATATTCCAGAAACTTTTTGTATGAATCATTGTCTTGTTACAAGGCAGTAAGTCACAGATGACTGTACTGCCCATCCAAGCTCAGATATAAAACTGAAGCTCACTCCTTTTGTGGGTCTTGTATTTGCTTTGAAGTTCTTATACCAACATTTTTTTTTTTTTTCCTCTGCATTTGTTACTTCAGGATTTCTCAGCCTACAACCAAAAGTCTTCCTCCAAAAGCAAACTTTGGCCTGAAAAAACTTCCACGAGATGTGAATATTTGGCCAAATTAAAATACTTTCAACTTGTTCCATACTCATTTGACCAGAACGAACCCTCACTTTCAAATTGCATATGCTATCAATGAAACCCATAGTTCTAATCTAGTTTTTTGAGATGCTACATTATAAACACATTAGTCACTTTCTGTGTATATTTATAGAAAAGTCTTTGCTTAAACTTGATGAAAATATTTCCCCCAAATTAAATACATTTTAATTTTGATACAAAAGTGCAAATTCCCTTCCTGCAACTTTATTCTACAAGAATATGCTTTTAGAAATTAATTTCAAATATGTGTAAAATTGCTGATTTAAGTTTAAGAATTCAAATACATTATAACTGAAGAACATATATCTCTCTTTGCAACAAATGCAGAGAAAATGTTCTATCTTTCTCAAATGTCTCTTCATGCACAAATATATACATATATTAGGATATATTCACACACAAAGGACTCTGAGATAGAAGGAAAGGGAAATAATGTTTTCAGTTTAGAATGAGATTTTTTAAATAAGATTTTGCCGTTGTAATATGATTCTGTACTTGAATATGTTGACAGAATAAAAAGCAATATTATAGATGCAAACATCTATTCACTAAAGCTAGCAGTGGGCAGAGACAAACTTAGAGAGGCTTGAGACTCATTGGACAAGCAGTGATGAGTTTGGGTGCATTTCTTCATCTTTAAATTCTTCTCTCTATCAAAAGAGATTCTTTAACTCATATTCATTAGCCTTTCCAAGTCCACAGCAGTCCCTCACTGCCTTTTTCCATTTCAACAGACTTCCAAGATCTACTCTTATCATTTTCTTTCTATTTTAGGCTTTTTTTTTTTAATAGTTCCCATTACTGTAGTATCTGAGCAGCTCGTATGTTCTGCTGTACTCATCCTTATGATACCCAAGTGTAACTGCATGAGAAGCAAGGCAAGTACTATTATCCCCATTTTATACCTCAATAATTGGAAAAAAGAAAGACTCAGATCCATATCTTTAATGATACTTAAGTGCCTAATTCCCTTTGAAATCAGTGAATGTTAGATACCTAACTAGAACTATAACTGTGATGGAGAGAGAGCTGGAACCAGATCTTTGGCTAATGACCTGTTCATTAAAACATCTCTTCTTATAACACTCATTCTTTAAACTGGGGAATTTCTGAGCCCTTTTCCTATTTGTCCATCACCTACAAGCAAATTATGTAAAGGTGTTTCTCACCTGCCTGTGTTATATATGCACATGAATGTGTTTTATAGCTATTTCTTTTCCATATTTTTTGTGCCTTGGGCTGCAACAGAATTTGGAATGCATGAAGTAATAAACTTAACTGAAGCAATGGGAAAAGTAGCTACGGAAACCCCTGAGTCCAACCAAAGACAGACTGCTACTTTTAATTACTCTTTGGAGGGAGGAGAACTTAAAAGTCTAGAAGCAATAGTGTAATGACTCCTAAAACTTGGAAAAAAATTATACTGGCGCAGAAATTATGTAGATATTTGTGAAAATGAATGGAAGAGAAATAACTATGAAAAACACTGCAGTATAGCTCACATATGATACAATACTCTCTCTTATCTCAATAAGTTGCTAAATTAACACTGGGTGAAGTTTGCCTGGAGCCAAAGGAGAAGGTAGACAAGCTCTAGAGGTGGTCATATTGTCCAGAAAAATAAAGGACAAAAAAGCTTTTGAATCAAAGAATCTTCAGATTATTCTCTATTCCTAAACAATGGGTTATACAGACAATATTTCAGCACAGAGCTAATTATGGTACTCTTCAAAGAACTTTTGAGAAGATATAAACGCATGACTGGAATCATTTGGGAAAGGAAAATCAGACTATTTTCATAGTTGTGTTTCTAATGCAACTGTTTTAAAATAGCAGAAATAATACGCAGTACAGATGCAACACATCTGTTCTGCTTTTCAGCACATTAAAGCAATTCAGATGCTCTAAATTATGATCTACTGTTGTGCTTGGAGTCATTTGAACAGGCCCCATGGCATTGAAAACTAGGAAATCTGTTTCAGCCTTACAGATTTTGGTTTTAGCAATGTATTACACTTAGCATCAACACGGAGTTATATTTTTATTATTTATTTTATTTTATTTTATTTTGTTTTATTTTATTTTTATTTCTCCCCTTTCAAGGTACTTAGAGTACTTTGCTGCTTTTTCTTTACAATAACAAAGGGACATGCTAATGTCAGAGATGCTGGACAGACAATTTAAGAATGGAAAGCAGTAAGATGAGAAATGTCTAATGCAAAAAATAAATGGCTAGGGCAAAGTTTTTTTTTTTCCACACACAATTTCAAGTATCAAAGAATAATATAGATTTAGATAAGCACTCAGATATTTCAATACTTAAGAGATATCTATCCAACTAAGTGTCAAATGCAACAATGATGAAAATTAATCTCCTTATACTTGCTTAAACAACCTTGCAAGACTTCATACTAAGTAAGGTATCTTCTGAACTAAAGAAAACATTCCAGATTGGTGTGAATTAGACAGAATTATGCTTGTAAAACTCTTACTAAATATTGGGGGTGATTTTATTGTTGAAGGGTCAACCCATTTTTAGTTGCAAGTTGAAAATGTGGAATTAATGTTGGAAGGTGAGGAAAAGTTATGAGAGCAAGTAGTTACTTCAGGTAGAATTAGAAAAAGTTGTCAGAAAGTGCACATAAGCCTTACTTTGAGAAAAGAAGGAAAACTAAGCACAGAGGAGGGAAAAAAAAAAACACCAAAAAACAAAAATAACCCACTTTAAGTCTGTGGAAAATGTTTGAAGATTATTCAAGTTCATACACACAAGAGCTTAGATAAGATCAACTGGATAAAAACTGTGATATTTGTCATTTCTTATTCCAGTAATTAAGTGTTGTTCTACTTGAGAAAGCCTCAGTGGGATTATAATAATGGCATAGTGATGGAAACGAAGATGAAGAAGGGATGAGAACTACTACAAAAAGAAAGGATATTGAAAAATTCATGACACACTGACGGTTGTCCTTAAAAGTTTAACCTCTGCTGACAGTTTCTGTGACAGAGGTGTCCAAGATACCTTGTTCCCTATGTATTTTCCAAAAAAAAAAAGAAGAAAAGACAGAGATAATTGTGATACATCCCAGTCACATTTCTTGTAGCTGCTACTGATCATAATAATAATCATAATCTCTTTTTGAGATGGCTGATTTGTAAGGCACTGGTCAAAATGTGCCTGTTTACTGAGAATAAACATATCAGCTTTGAAAAGCACTGTGAGAGAGAAAAAAAGAGAGGGCAAAAGATAAAAGTACATGACTTCACAATTAAATAGTTTATCAGGACTAGCATCAGAGTTGTAGGATTCAAGGTACAAGTCAAGTCAGAATTTCACAAAGCATGAAGTTTGACCTTGATGACCTGCACCACAGGTGACCCTGCCTGATGCTTTATACCCTTTCTCACTGGCTCAGGAATGTGTACAACATACTGAACTCCAGTAGGGAACTGCTAAGGTGACCAAATACTGATATTTAATTACTCAATTAATCAGCGTAGGAGTGGCATTCATATCCTTGTTGTAGTGAGAGTTCTTTAACTTCTCCACATTGTTTCAGTCTAACTGGTCTAAGTTCATCTCAGGGAAAGAAGGAGAAATTTCAAAATCTCGGAGACTTTGGCAAGCAGGAAAATCATTTTTCTTTGCCAAGGCTGGTGTAGAAAGGATTCAGACTTTTGTTTGCCTCTAAGGACCTCTGGAATGGACCCCCCCTCCCTCCAGACCTTGAAAGTCATATTGCTTCCTACCACTGCATTGCTAGAAAGCTTTATTATATGTAAATTTCCATCATTCTTATTCCACATTTCTTTCTTTCACTCTATCCAAGTTATTTTGCCATCTCTATGTTGAACCATTATTCAATGTCCCATAGAGGGTATAATGCACAGTCCTTATTAAGATACACATGTTCATGGAATAACCCAAAGCTCATTAAAAAGATAAACTTATATTAGAGTATTCGATGCTATTCTCAGAGCATTCACAAAATATGGAGCAAATATTGAACTTATAATTGTATTTTAATTGAGCTGTATCTAGTATAAAAAGATAGTTGCACATGGACTGTCAAATTGAATAATATTTTAAGGTACATCTTTTAATTTTACTGCTTTTATTGTTACTGTTACAGTTTGAGAAAATTTCCCCACAGCTGTTCTTATTTTGTGAAAATCATTCATCCCATGAGCATGACTGGAGCAGTGTGCTGTATACATAAATCCTTATGATCATTAAACACGTATAGTTAAGGACTCTTGTGTAGCCATACATGTTTCATTTTCTTACTTTGTGTTTAATTTTTCAGTGACTCTCCTTATTATTCCTATATCTCAGCTATAGCACAAAAGAGAGATCTAGAATTAGCAAAAATATCTTGCTGCCTGTTCTGCCTGTTACAGTCTTTTTTTTTTTTTTCCTCCAAATTATTTTAACTTGCCAGTGTTTAACTTTGTCTCAGAACCTAGATGTGCTGCTTCTTCCTCATCACTTTCTCCAGGCATCTGCTCCCTGGTGACATAGTCCTGTCCCACCACTACAGCCTGCACATCATTCTCTCACAAAACATCCCTGACAGGTCTCTGATTTCTAAGTGCAAGTTGCCTCTGCCTCTCGTACACAGTTTTGGTACTGTCACTATTTTCTTCCCTTTGCAACATTCCTAATATTTTTCTCTTTCATCCTGCTGCTCCATTGACTGGTTTCTCCCAGCTCTCCCAGCTTTTGTTCCTGTTCCACTGTGCACATAAACACCCTGGGCTTCCTTCGTGCTCTGCTTCTATCCCCCAAACAATCCCGATTGTTCATCACTCTTCCCAGGCTCTCACTTGTCGTCCCTTCCTAGAATTCCTAACCGTTAATTGACAATCCTCAGGCTGAAAATGATCTTGACATACAAAGGATTTTCTAAGCAACAGCCAAATCAGGGGAGCTAAAGTTTACCAGTCTTCGCATGAAACCCAGGTAGCAATTTTTTCCTGATATCAGTGCAGAATTACAAAGCACTCCCAAAATTTCCCTCGTGATGAGACAAATGAAAAGAAACAAATCTTTCTGTGAATGCAGTCTGAGTTAATATTGAATTCAGGTAATTTTGTGCTTTTTCAAATTTTGCAGAAAATATTTTACAGAGCTTTCCTTGATTATTTTCTTTTCGCAAATATAGTCATTCCAGCCTGAAGAACTCTATTTGGCTTAGGCTTCACTAATTTAGCAATTAACATTTAACTACCAGATTGTTTTCCCAAGCCCAAGGGCACTAGTGCAAGAAAATATCTTCTGATCTATAAGCTCATTGCAATCTCAGAGCTCCTAAAACCTAACTTTTTTATTTTAATCATTTTTGCTGATGCAGGAGCCAGTCATAACTATACTGCAAGTAGCAAAAAAATACACAATACTCCCCCGTCAGACAGCATTTATTGTGCTGTAATTTGGTCTAAGACAATAGGGGAGATGCAAATTCTAGAGAGACATATTAATCTGTAGGTCAAACAATAACAAAATATTGAAAAACTGTCTTAATGATTTTTTACATTGTGGTGGAAAAGAGTGTAATTCCACAGAGGAGTGCTGGTGATATCATAAACTAGGAGAATAAAGCTGAGAAGTTTATTAATGCCACCAAGGCACTCAAATAGAATTTGTTTTATATCACGTACAACTGTAGAGATGTTTATTATTTATAACGCATTCTTCTTTTTTAAAGGTCTCCATTCTAAGCCTTCTTCTGATGCTCCATATCTTGCTTTTCCCTGTTGGTTTTAAACAGCAATTGTATTCCAGATGCAGCTATAAATGGTGCTGTGTTAGCTGCTACCTTTCACTTTTTATGACAAAATTTAGTCTATTATAACTGCAGTATTTTTCATTGAAAAGTAAAAGTTAAAAACTGCTGACTTCTTTGGGGGTGTGTGGAACGAGGCTGCTCTGTGCGTGCCATATGGTGCTCAGCACCTTGTAGGATCCAGCCCTTAAGGCCGGTAAATTGCCATTTCCTGGCAGTGTGTATGCGCAGGCGGAGGCCATAGACTGCTCCTGCTCAGCTCTGCGGTGAGCATCTTCTTCAGCTTGAAGTGATCTGCATTGACACTGTGAGCATGGAACAGTTGTCACTGCTGCTCCTGGCAGGCAGAACTGCATGGGGCCAGGCTGTACAACAGTGGGGTGTGGGGGTGTTCCCAGTGCCTGTGTGGAGACCGTCCCATACTCCTCAGAGCTCGGAGTTTGCTTGCACATTTGAGCAGAAAGCCTAGCACTGACAAAAGTCCTACAGAAAGGGCAGGAAGGAGGTGGTAGGGTCACCTTTGCTCACTGAAAAGTGGTAGCACAACCACAAGATACAACATACTCCAGCTGGATGTCCGGTTGCTGCCGGTAGCCCCTCTCATGCAGCTGCCCAAAGCCTGGGTCATGCAGGAGCCTTTCTGGCAGACCCTGCGACACGAACAACTCACCCTGTCCATGACAGACCTTCTGATGACAGAGCTATGGCCAACAAACACTAGGGACGCAGGGCAGCCCCTATCTGCACTCTGAGTCTGACCCCAGCACCGCACACTGTTCAGACCAATTGTGAGTGACTGCTTCTTCTGTCACCCCTGACAAATTAACTAATGATTGCACAATAATCCACCTTTATAGGAGACAAGATAAAGCGACTCTGCAAGCACTCATGCAAGTACTCCTAAAGGACCCTGCAAGTACTCCTAAACTCTGCTGCTGAGTTGCTCATGCAACAGCTCCCTCCACAATCAGACCCTGGAAATCTGATATGTTACTTGGCCTCTAGTAGCTCTGATGTGCCTTGGAGCCCAGCTGCATGGTTTGAAAAAGCTGAAGAGGCTGCAGCCTCCCTGCAGGGCCAGGGATTAGCCAAGAAAGTCAGCAGAGAGCAGAAACATGCTGCCACTGGCCCAGCAGTAGCAGCATTAGAGAGGGTAGTACAGACAGGCTGGAGATGTGAAACATGACTGGGCAGGGAACAGGGGGCTCTTTGATGGAATAGTGTTTTGATCTCTTAATATTCTGAATATGTAGAAAAGTAGGGCGTTAATTTGTCCCGTGGTGATGCTTCTGCTTGATGAGAACTTCCCTCCACAGGGCTGACAGCTAGTGGTTTCTCTCAGGACCAGGTTGTTGCAGATTCAGGATGGGAGAATGAAGTGCTTCATCCAGAGCCCTGGAGTAATGCCATGAAATATTCAGTCTGCTGGAGATGAGCTCAGGGGGTAGTGATCAGTGGTGCAGAGTCCAGTTAGAGACCTTTAACAAGAGGTGTTCCCCAGGGGTCAGTGCTGGGTCCAGTCTTGTTCAACATCTTCATCAATGGCCTTGACAAAGGGATAGTGTCCACCCTCAGCAAGTTTGCTGATGATACAAAGCTGGGAG
>WBMW01002728.1:3233-113498 GCA_013396635.1 Penelope pileata | reverse complement strand
TTTTTTTTTTTTAACTTAACACTCTTGTCTACTTATAAGAAATGCTAGCAGGGCTAAAAAAAAACATGTGACCTATTAAAATGAAAGATTGCCCATTCTTGTAATTACAAGTAACAGGAAGCCTGGTAGTACCTTGTTTGTTGAATTCCTCTGACCTCTTCCAAAAAAATTGTACAAAAAGTCACAGATATTAGTACATCTAGAGCTAAGGTCCTGCTCTATGCACATGTGTTAGTCATTTACTAGATTTTTTTCCCCCTTCTTGCTAGAACTGCGATGAATTGATAGCTTGATATTCAAACACTGGTGGACAATCCCCTTTAGGCTGCTTTGGAAGAACTTGCTAATAACTAACTGCCTTCCTCATCTGGCTCGGGTTCCCAGTCGCAGCAAGCTCATAAGGGGACCATTTCAATCCGGTTTGTTAAAAGGGACCCGTGGAGGAGACCTCAGGATGAAGTCCTGAGGCAACATCAGTTATAGGCCTAACTGTCTGTAGGGGAAAGGAGACTGAGAACTCTCTGTTTTTTGAGATAGATTCTCATGTGAAGGCTTAATGTGAGAACACTGTATTTCCAGGGCTTTTTTAGACCACGATGGAAGGGGCTAAGCCTGCACAATGTGTGATCCCCAGGCCTTTGTTAGGGTCTGTCAGGTGTGAAGATTTAGCTCCTATTACAGGGAGTAAAGGGATCAGTTGCAAATAAAATATATGCTGTGGATTAGACAAAAGCCCTGTTCCTTTGCTATACACACATCTATGCCAAAACTTAAGTACCTTGGAGGACAACCCTCAGTGCTGCTCTGTGACTATACAGTTGCTCCTAAGCCCAATTATGAAGTCTTCTCTTGTAATTTACTTTGCTCAGTCTTGAGAACTGAGGCAGTTATCTTACATGGACTTTCAAATTTGAATGATTGATCATATGAAAATGAAAATTGCCATCCTTTGTCTCCAATTTATAGAAGCAAATGTAGTCATTACCACAGTTATGCATCAAAATATTAGCTAGTTACAATCTGGGCATTGTTTTGGTGTCTTTTTTTCCTCCTAGAAAATAAACTATCAAACTTCTGTTCACATTTACAGTGTAAATTTTCACAAAAAGTTTTTATGTTCTGTTTCTGAACTTCTGTTTATAGGGAGTTATATGTTAGGAATGCTTAACTGCAAAATCACCAGAAAACTTTCAGAAATCTAGGGGAAAAATAACATAAAAAAAAGGAAAAGAAACTTTAAGAAAAGTACGTGAAAACTGCTTGGTCCTAAAGGAAGCAGAGATTTTGGTCCCTCAAGAGAGTTATTAGAAGGACTGTTTACTTATTCAAGTGACCTATACCTGTGTTAGTAAATGTCAATACTATGAAAAGTAATTCATGTGTATATGTATACGTACATGCACAGTGAATCGATGATCTTTATGTGTGGTGAAACTTTTGATTTCTCATATTGATTTTCTAAGTAATAACATTATCATATCTGGAAACTTCACCTGTATTTTTCTTTTTCCCAAGAGAACTATTCTTTCATTTCTCAGACAACCTGCGCTTTCTCAAATGACTCAACGGCTCGTTGAAAATAAATCCATGGATAACCTGAATTGTCAGACAACTGTGTAAAATTTCATTAAAGAGATAAATATAGTGAAAAGGATCATAGGTGGAACAGTTACTAGAGAGGAGAAAAAAATGCAGAGGAACTTGGTAAAGTGAGGTCTCCAGAGTAAACTTTCCCTTACACATTTGTAACCTGCAACGCTACTGAATCACCGTTAATGGCTAACCTGAAGGTTCTGTATGTGAAAATGGAGTAATAAATAATATGAAGATGATTGGCTAGCAGTTCTTGCTTCATTGGTTTGAAACACTGCTTGAACTGGGAACTGGGGAGGAGACTCAGGTTGAGTATTTGTGCCACAATTTCTGTGCGTCTCTGGGAAATTGTCATTCATATCACAATCTTTTCTTTAGATCAGTCATTGCATCCTCTTGGGTGCTTGTTGCTAATGGAGACAGAAATAGTATTCTAGTCTGAATTTAATACATTTCACACATAGAGTCATTATGCACTACTTTTTTTCAGCTGAAGTAAAATTTGAACACTTTTGTGATTTTTGACACACTGTGACTCAGAATGGGGTCTTGCTTCCAGGGAATAATGAACATATTCTTATGCCAAATCTGGGGATGTCTTGTTCACAAACAATATCTGTAGTTTTCATGTGACAAAATCAAATAGCTTCATGCAAGGGAATGTTTATGAATAGTTGTGCCATTTCTCTAGCTTCTAACAGGGCTTCTAATAACCTGAAAATCACTTAATTATTCCTATTCTCTTTCTGGCTAGTGACATGAAATTTAATACGCATGTAAATATTATAGAATAAAGATGACTGCATGAAAGCAAAATATATAACAGATTTTTGAAACTTAGGTCTTCATGTAGACCTAAATGCATGGCCTGACTGCAAGAAATTGTAAGTATTGCCTTAAGTTTAATTTCACATTGTGATTTCATCAGAAGCCCTGTGTTCCTTTCTATGACTTCAAGGATATGTTTACATACAGGTATGGACATGCATATGAAAGTATGCATACCAGAATAAAGATTTCTGCTTAGTTAAGATGCTCATTGAGAAGTCTAAATTAATATTTCAGTGTTTGTAAAGTGATTCATCTCAAGTACAAAATTTGTTGTGTTAAGCTGATTTTGCGTGAAAAAGAAATAGGCACCAAAGTGCAGTTTGAAATAAGTCAGAGCACAGGTATTTTAGCAGGCAAAGTTCGCTGCAGATGAAGAAGGGGAAATGCATAGGAGAATGAATATAAACCCTGTAGCACAATGAGCCTGAGGAATTTCTGCTTGTTTATGAATAGGGACAGATCTTTTGTGGGTGTAAGTGGGAACAGCTGAGTTGGAGAATGGCTGAACCGGGGATTAATTAGCGCCAAACAAATTTAAAGTGATATGAGAACTACAGCTTCATAGCACAGGCTGTGTATTGGATCTGCACGTTTATAAAGCTTAAAGAGCCACCTAGAACATCCAGGTTTGCAGTCTCCCCTGCTTTGGTGAGAGCTTATGAGTAGCCCTGTGGTGGCACCAAGCTACTGTTTATGTAAGATCTCATGAGTGTGAATGAGATTTTTGCTTCTAGCCCCAGGAATTTTTGGAAATATGTTTTGTTTTCCAGCAGGCCTCTGAACATCTGGAAATGCTGGCATTGTGCTTTCTGTACATAAATCATAAATGACTGGAACTAACTTTTTTCACCTAAAACCGAACCTTTTAAGCTTCATTACATCACAGCGAAATCAAACACAATTCTTTCCCTTTGCTGTAGGAGGAGGAATACTTAGTCTCTGGGGAGATCTTTTTTTTCCCTAACTCACACCCATCAAATGAGGAGATAGAGAATTTCTTGGGCTAGTACAAATAGAGGCCAAATTTTGAATCTCTTCTGGTCAGGTAAAATTGCTGCTACTGCTGTTACCACCTCCATTCTTAATAATCATTCTGTAACTTTCACTCCTCATCAATCTGTTCCTGATAGTTATTTTATTTGTAGCTTTCCCTCCAGCTTCCTTCCCCCATAAAAGACAGCTGTGCTGTTTTTCAAACACTGACACTGACTGAGCTTTCCAACGATGTCAGGGGCTTCCTGGCCCTCCCACGGCAGCATACTGAATGCTGTGCCTGGGATATGTTTGCGTGTCTGGAGAGCTGTACTGTGCCTGGTGTTGTTGGCAGTGCTACTCATGGTTGCTGCTATGCTGAGTCAGGTTTTCATTTGATAAATCTCCTTGCATTGTTTACCTGAACAGATTGTGATAATCTCGTATTACCCTGAGAAAAAAAATTATGTGATGGAGTATCTGAGGATACAGTCAGCTTGGAAGTGAATGGCAAGTACTTCCAATAGTATGTTACTTTAGCATAAGAAGACAACTAAGCCTTTCACCTTTTCAAGCAGTTGTTATTCTATACAGGGAATCTAACAGAATATTGAACTCACTTTCAGCAATGTAAATCTGGTGAAGACTCTGAACTAGGTCGGATCAGAAGACTCCTGAGCTCTGGAGCAGCTCCAGCCCCAGATTCTGTCATGAATGCTGCAGTCAGCCTTATTTCTCACTCAGTGCTGTTAAACTTGCAGGGCTGCTTTTCTAAATGTCTTAATCCTTCCATTTTTCCTGATTTGTAAGTGATGCCAAACTTGTTTTTTGATAATAAGCATCCAGTAGTTTCTTCCATTTGCACATCTTAACAAATGTGGGAATCTGTCTTCCTGCCTCTTAGAGGGCACCTCAACTTCTACAGAAAACTTAACTCAGAGGACAACTAAGAAAAATACTATAGGTATACTAAGATGACTAAATGGTATTTGGTTTATAATTACATGCTGACAATGATTAAACTAATTACAAGGCATACTGTGCTGAATTGTTAGCTCTTTGTATACTTACAGTGCAGCTGAGAGAACCAGAGAGGCTCTGGTTCTGTCTGTGCATTAAAAAGATTCTTGCTAAGATCACTTGCAGAGTTGTCGCGTGTACATGCACACACATGCACACGGCTGCATGCATGTGAGACACCTGTGTTTAGAGATCTAAATACAAATTTCCTTCAGTCAGAGAGTATTGCTGTGTTCTGTTAAACAGTTGCTGTGTTTCAGTCAAGATTGCTTCAGTGTGAAGAAAAGTGATTAGTATGTGTTTGTCCTCTACAGTCTCAAGCTAAGAACTATGCAGATACAAACTAATTCATTGGAAAAAGTAGGACACATTTCTACCTTCCAAGAGATAGTATCGTTTCTGTCACTCAGGTATATAGAATGACAATCTTCATTACATCAAACAAAGTAGCTTGCTTAGCACATATTTATTTTTTTGGCTGCCACCTGTGGGCTAGACAGGAGAAAAGATGTTCATTTGGCCACGTCCTTTTAGGTGTGGTTTGATCCTAGAGGCCACTATCCAGGAGCATTATTTGTATGCTGGTGACACCAGCAAAGGCCCTTTGTGTCTGTCTCCTCTTCTGAGCCAAGCAGAAGTCACCAAATTACAGTGGAGTTACACAGGAGAAATACCAGTCATTTAGTGAAATCAAAGAGTTTTTTCACAATGATGAGAGATAAAGCTTGCACCAAAATGAATCCTTCTTAATTTACCTATTACCTTTGTTTTTGCAACAAAGGGATTATGTTTGTGATTTTATATTTGTTGAATATCTTTTATGTGCTATATTAAATGTTATATATCAGGTTTTGTATCCTGAGGCTTTTGTGATGGTTCAGTATTTACATTTGCTATATTTATTAATTATTGGTATATATTGATACATTCTTACTATCTCAAGTACATTATGATCTGAGCATTAAAACTAGATAAAAGCAAGGAGCGATCATTCTTCAAATAGTGCTGGTAAAAAAAAAAAACAGAATCCTTTTCAAAACTAGAATAAGAAAAATTGTGTTCATCCACAGTTGTTTACAGAAGAGGCTATCTTCCAGCTTTTGGGTTCATTCCACTTTAAAGACATGAATAATGTCTCAAGGAAGGGGATTACTGTCAAACTGATGGCAATC
This sequence comes from Penelope pileata, assembly GCA_013396635.1. Taxonomy (NCBI): domain Eukaryota; kingdom Metazoa; phylum Chordata; class Aves; order Galliformes; family Cracidae; genus Penelope; species Penelope pileata. The sequence goes on along the minus strand of WBMW01002728.1, from coordinate 107,910 downwards.
AGCTGGCATATGGGAAAGTTTAAAGGAGTGTACACATATGTACTGAGATCTGAATGTATTCTGTGTGTTGTAAAAGTGACTGGTAAAAGCACAGCTGTAGGAAGACAACCTGGTGTCCCTGAGAACAAATACCGCATAGTGCCAGGAGATCAGGGCTCTGCTCTCTCTAGAATGAAAAAAATCAGATATCTACTGCAGCTTTGACTTGTGAAAGATAAATTTGAATTTCAAGAAATTTCTCACAATATTGAGAAAGTATTCAACATAAGGTCTGTCAAGTTCTCTTCTACATCAGGTTAATTCTGATAAGTGAGCCTATAAGCATGTGCCAGCCTTCATCATGACACTGAATCTCTGTTCTTCTCACTGAGTACAGCGCATTCAGTCTGATTTCTGTTTGTTAGACAAGTGTAATGTCTCGATATGAAAATTACCCCTTTTCAGCTGAACTCCAGATTGTGGATTCCCACAGAGTACTTAACAGCGTGGGAGGCCAGAACTAACAAACGGTCAGACACTTACAAGCTGGTTCAAATCTTCAAACTTAAAAAAGCAAACAAAAAACAACAACAACAACAACCCAACACTAACCAAACAACAACAAAATCACACACATAGACACAAAATTTGTAAACATAATGAAAACGTAATTGTTTTCCTGTTAGTATGTTATGTCTTAAGGAAAATTTAGAAAATTGAAGGTAACCAATGTCAGTAAACAGAAATAAAAAACAGAACAAGCTGGTGGAATAACTGAAAAATTAAGCTCATCCTTGAGGAGAAATAAAGCAAAAAAAAAAAAACTTGTAAAATATGATTGTTGGAATTCTTAAAAGATGAATGGGTCTAATTCCTCTTGAACCAATAAGATGTGTGTGTTGTTCTGTGCATTTTGTACTTCAGAGTTACAGGAAGTCCACTGCAAACCCTATGCCACCTCCACACTGTGCATGAGAAACAGAAGCATCCCACACACTGATGCTCAATCAAGCGCAATTTGGCTGCAAGTTGAGCCTTTTGTGTTTTTTCATCTAATCTCGGATGCTGTCACTGAGCATAATGAAGGAAAGGAGTTCAGTTAGAAGTGCAATGTGGCAAATGGTAGCCATGCACTTCTGAGAAAGGCACTCAAGTTGAGCTCTGTGCAGAGTTCATGCAACTAAGTGATTCTGAAGTGATACAAACAAAATCATTCTCTCACCGATGAAGAATGGACAAAAGTGATGTAGCTGAAAGGTGTCATGTTCTTTCTTAACTAATAGCATGTTCTCCAACAGACAAGGGCAGCCAGTTTGCCTTCTCCTGGAGTTTCCCTTCTCCTATCCACTTTTCCAAAAGCACTGTCCTGAAGGAAACACGAAGCAGATACTAGATTGTGGCAGAGACACATTAAAGCAATTTACTGGTAGCTGCATCAGAAAACTGATAGGTGGGACACAACAAACCAAACTGCATCATTTAGTTTTATCACATCTGCAAATAAGGGGAATGCAAATGGTGAGCACTTATCTGTCATTTTTTTCACCAAGTCACTAATTGTGTTTTAATGATATTTTCTCAACAGAATCACCAAAAAGACATTGGCTTTAGACTGGTAGATTCTGAACATCTTTGTTTTGCCAACAAAATCTGACCATCGGGGAACTATAATTTCTTTGTAGTTGCTGATAAAATAATGACAACTCAAGCCATAAATCAATTAAATGGAGGAGATTGTTCTATTTCCTTCTTGTATGGGAAGAGAACAGGTGTTTAATAATTTATACAAATTATGCAAAATCTAAAGCATTTACGGTAACCAAACACTTAGCAAGAGACATGAATGAAGAGGTAAGTTAGCTGATGATGCTTTGTATTCCAACCAGCACTTCTTTAGCACTACTTCTGTAGTTATAGGTCTGTGAGGGATTCTGTTATATGTCCTTTTTTCATGGATTCATAATTCAATCCTAAAAAAATCTGGTTTGCATTTGGCAGGCTAAGATCTTAAACTGGGACTGGATTTTTTTTATTAGGTTATGGGAAAAACGTCAGTTTAATTGTCTGTAAGTTATGAATGTATAAAAATGGAATGTATTGGTTTATTTTATGCTGCTACAACTCAAAACGGCTTTGTTTTTTTAAGGCAAAACTTTACAAGCCATTAGTCTGAATACTGGATTATTGCATTCAGGAAACCTGGAAAAAGAAATGTAAAAATGCCTGATTTCTTACCTCTTTGTAAGGATGTTTGATCTCTTCATACACTCTTTTTCTCGAGCCAAACTTACTTCAAGATGGCTTTGCTCTGCCATCATTTATGTAAGACAGATCCCAGTTTCATACATTTTATATGCTTCAGATGAATGGCTTGAGTCTGTTATATAGAGTACATGAAATTCACTGTCTACATTTCCACAGGTCTTCCACATTCTTAAAGAACTTGGCAGGTACACAGGTACTGACGGGAATGGTTGAAGTTATCAAGAAAAATCTCAGCAGATTGTACTACATACATTATATATAAAACATTGGAGTCACCCTAAAAGGAAAGAAATTTGTGGGTGAACAGGCAGTCCTGACTTCTTTACTCACTATCTTTCCTAAGAACTGTTAAGTGACAGGATTTGGAGACATTGTTCCTCTTCTACTGCTAAACTTGCAGGATTCATGGAAGGTGTGATTTTCTTGTAAATTAAGTAAATCAAGTGCTTTACATGTGTTTTGGTCTATTTCTAACTAGTAGTATGCCTCTTTGTAGACAAATTGACACAATGCTGCAGAAAGAACGTTGTTCCTACCCGGTTTGGTATGTCAGAACACTTCATCCTATGCTAGACTTCTCTAGTAGGAAGGGTCTATGTGCCCTGCAGTTTATTCTGCAAATCTCTGTTGAATCATGTTAGGAAAAAAAATGAGATCTCAGGGGAGTCAGTACACTTACAAGATTCATTTAACCAAATACTTTCCGATCACATGGAAACTTTCACTGATGCAGATGTACGTACACTCTACGTACACATTATATGTGAGGTTTTGCAAGCATATAATCATATATGGACTTCACAATACCTATTCATGCTGCCAGAACTCCCAAATGAGTAAAAAATTGCACAAAACATTTTGTAAATTTGTTTTACATTTCAATGAAAAACTTATTTCATAGTCTGTGGCAGCAATTTCAATCTTTCTTTTTGCTTCCAAGACCTCAATGTGAAATAAAACCAAAAGTAGATTACAATTACCAAGAATATCACTGCAAAAATTCTTGAGAAATGATTAAGATGTGATCTGTTCCTCCTGTTCTATTGTTCTCTTTATACCTTTTGTATAAATGCTCATAAAGCAAATATGTAGAGATTAAATGGACCAGCAGATTATGTACATGTATTTCTCCTTAAAGGTCAAAGAGCAAAATCACAGTATCACAGAATTGTAGGAGTTGGAAGGGACCTCGAGAGATCATTGAGTCCAACTCCCCTGCCAAAGCAGGTTCCCTGGTGCAGGTCACACAGGTAGGTGTCCAGACGGGTCTTGAATATCTCCGGGGAAGGAGACTCCACAACCTCCCCGGGCAGCCTGTTGCAGTGCTCCGTCACCCGCACCGTGAAGTTCTTACGTATATTTGTGCAGAACTTCCTGTGTTCCAGTTTGTGGCCATTTCCCCTTATCCTGTCCCCAAACACCACTGAAAAGAGTCTGGCCTCGTCCCTTTGCCTCTCACGCTTAAGATATTTGTAGACATTGATAAGACCCACTCTCAGTCTTCTTTTCTAAAGGCTGAATAGACCCAAATTATTGAGCCTTTCCTCTCATAGGGGAGATGCTCCAGGTACTTTATCATCTTTGTGGCCATCCACTGGACTCTTTCCAGGAGATCCCTGNCCTCCCAGCTTCGTATCATCAGCAAACTTGCTGAGGGTGGACACTATCCCTTTGTCAAGGCCATTGATGAAGATGTTGAACAAGACTGGACCCAGCACTGACCCCTGGGGAACACCTCTTGTTACAGGCATTGGGTAAATCTAACATGAGTGTTGATGTTGAGTTGATTGTTCTCTGTCAATTTTTTAAAAATTGTTGTTATCAAATGGTTCTTTCAGTAGTTCTGAAGTGTGCTTAACCCAGTCTTGCTAAAGGCTCAACAAGTTAATAGGGAAGGCTGACAGAGCCGTCAGATAACTGCCTGGTTTGGGCCACCTTATGTAGGATGAATAAAGGACACTTACGTTGATCTAAGCAAACCTATTAGAACTTGCAATAATATTCATAATGGAGAAATATTTCTGCTAGAATATGGATTTTTTCTATAGTATAATAAAGTGTATGTGGAGCAAGGGGTCTAAGAAACAGAGATTTTCTGTAGGTCCTAATGGCATTCTAATGGAGATTTCCTTGATTCCCTGGTAGCATATAGCTGACTTAGCAAATCTGTAATTGCAGGCCCTGAAGGCAAACTGTACTTTTCAGCTCTCTGTACTGGATATATGTGTGCATATATAATTCAGTGATTCCCTCAGGATTTTAAAAAAGGATAAGAATAAATGTCATCTGAATACCAGAGGCCATAAAGGAATAGCTAGTGGAGTCCAGTGGCATTCAGTTCTCCCCATGATCCCAACACTCAATTTCATATATTTAAGCATACCTGAATGTTAATTCTTACTGCATCCTGAAATGTATTGTTGTGAAAATGCCATGTTGTTCCATAGGACTCTGTAGGCAACTGGAAAAATGATTTGGTTGTTCCTCTTTAAAACTCCCAAGGCAAGGATATTTTCACTGTCTGGAATACCACTGTTATCTTTTATCCAGTTTTCTATAGTTTTCCTACTTAGCCTTATTTTTCTACATTTTCTTCTTCTATAAACTCTCTCCTAGTTTTCATATTTTCCTCTTCACATGTTTCCTTCTTTTCTATGTCCATCTGCCTTTCATTCTAGTACTATACATAATCTCTGACAGGCTGTCTTTGGTGTTAGCAGTCAGATCTTAATGGATTCCTGCAAAATATTGTGCAGTCTCTTTTGCAGAACAGGGACAATGGTTTTTCAAGATCCTTATGTGCCCAAAAGTGATTTTAATGGAAATTAAAGATTAAATGCAAACATGTTATGTCCCAAAGTATATCAATGGATTAAAAGTTTTAAATAAATATTTGCTATATATCACAAATGAAGAATATAGGAGAATGCATGGAAGTTTTATCTCTGTGATGAAGATATGAACATTTCTGTAGTGTATCCCAAACACAGGTTTGTAAAAGTAACATGACAAGGTAAATTCCAGATACAGTACTTCCAATCCAGGAAAAAAAAAAGTCTTTTTAAAGGAATTATGTAGATTTATATGTTTTAGAGACTTATTTTTCATTTCCCCTTCCTTGGAAGACCAGCTGCCTTGGCTACAATGAGCCCACCAGAGCAGGTCGCAGAGGGAGCTGTAAAAAATGACATGCTAATCTGTACTTCTTTGAGCGTAAACCTGTCATGGTTTTAGAGGTTGTTATTTTGGGACATTCCAGACCTGAAAGTGAGTGTTGGAAATTAATATTATTCACTGGTATAAGGTATCATTTGAAAAATTGTGGCTTATGAAAAAAATGGACTTTGGGATCATGTGGAAAAATCTGTGTTTGTGAAGGAAACTCATGTTTAAAAGACAGAGGTTTATCCAGAGTAAAGGAGAAAAATATTAATATAATTTTGGGTAGCAAAAGATGAGTTTTGGAAAAGTAGCAGCTATCAAAAAGTATGCCTGAAACTCGAAAATTAGTTTTTATGAAGATGAGCAGAGACTCATCTGATAACTGTGGGAAACATTTATAATATTAATAGCTTTAAAATTGAAAGAGAGGTAGTTTAGTAGTTAGAATTTATCAGTCCTAGCATGGACAAAGACCTGAAACATGATCTTGGAATGATCACCCTCCTTATGCCTTCCCTGCTGATTTAATTTTCCAGAGAGTATTTTGTTTCTTCTTGTGTTTCTCCATGTTTTTATACATGTTCTTATTCTCGTGTAAAAATCACACTGGCAGCGTGGAAAGGGCACAGGGACCTGCATTTGTAAGATCTCTGTCCTACCTTTGAGCTTTTTAACAAGTCTGTTAAAATATAGCAATGACTTTTCCAGGACAATTTGATATATGTGTCCATTCAGTAGAATAGGTGGTTAAAAAGCAGTCTCTAGAGACTATTTAACATTCGGTATTGTCTGAGGAATAAGAAAAAGAAGAGCACCTTAAATTGCATCTTCTGTTCTGTACACGTAGCTACAATCACTTAGTATGACTGAAAACACTCTTTATCACAGCTCAAATAATGGTAATAATGACAGACAGTCTTTAGTGATCATGACTGCTGAACCTACAAATATTCATATGATTATCCATGTTATATGTACTGGATACTAAGAAGTGTAACGGATTTATTTTGGCTCAGAAGTTAACTGGACTTTAGTTAGTTGTCAATGTTTCAGGAAGTGCCTTCCTTGCTGAGGGGACTTACCTTAAATAAACAGTGATACTTCTTGAACTTACTTCTTGAGTTACTTGTGTACAACTTATGTAATGTGTACCTGCCAGCAGATAACAAGCAGCTACAAAAGCTTACCTAAAAAAATGAGTAAAAATGTCCTGCTGCTCTGCACTCCTACAAGGGCGCTTTAGCAAGTCACATCCATGGCTCATTTCTAAAACAGTGTACACTGATGTACGCACCATTTCCCTAGCACTAGCTAATTTTCAAGGATTTTCATGACAGGCAAAAAATAAGGCATCAAGATTAAATGTGTCCTCAAAGGGACCATTTTTGGGTAAAAATGAAAGTTAGAACATCTTCGTTAGGTCTTACAAATATCTAAGTTTTATGACACCATACCAAGCAGTTGAATCCATTTTATTTTTTTGCTTTATGAAACATAGTTTATATGATGTGTGTAAAACAGGAATATAGAATCTGATCCAAACACTGTCATTGAAAATACAGCAGTGGCCAAGAGCAGAAACAGAATAAAGTAAGATTTAGAAAATCTGTCATAGACCAATTTGCCATATAGATCTCATTTGGATCTCTTATAATTATTACCTATTTCAAAAAGTTTATTCATTAACAACAATTCTATATAGTCCTAACATTTGTGTTGCTATCTAGTTACTCTGTTTGTTGCTGGTACGCTATATTACTTCCCAAACATTTACCTCAAATCTTTTTCCATGCTCCTGAGCTACTGCTGTATTTCTTTGTTCTTCTTCTTCTTTTCTTTTCCTGTCATGCAATGTTCATGTCTGTGTGAAGTCATGCAGGAATTGCACAAATAAGAATCTTCATCCCCTTGAAAATCGTTAGATTTCACATGCCTTCACAGTATTTAATTATGATAAATATTTGAGGAGAAAACTTGCTTTCAACGTAACTAAAAAGACATATACAAGTCAAACTTGATGTTTTTCCTCAGAAATGGAAATGTATCTTTCCAAATGCTCATCTTCGTTACTATGGAGTGGGTCCAGAGGAGGGCCACAAAGATGATCAGAGGGCTGGAGCACCTCCCTACGAGGACAGGCTGAGAGAGTTAGGACTCTTCAGCCTGGAGAAGCGAAGACTGCGGGGGGACCTGATAGCAGCCTTCCAGTACCTGAAGGGGGCCTACAGGAAAGCTGGGGAGGGGCTTTTTACGAAGATAGGTAATGACAGGACAAGGGGTAATGGCTACAAGCTGAAAGGGGGTAGATTTAGACTAGATATAAGGAGGAAATTCTTCACAGTGAGGGTCGTGAGACACTGGATGGAACAGGTTGCCCAGAGAAGTTCTGGATGCCCCCTCTTTGAAAGTGTTCAAGGTCAGGCTGGATGGGGCTTTGGGCAATCTGGTCTAGTGGGAGGTGTCCTTGCCCATAGCAAGAGGGTTGGAACAAAATGATCTCTAAGGTCCCTTCCAGCCTGAACCATTCCACAGTTCGATGGAAATCCTCCTTTCAAACAGTATTTACAGCAAGTGAGAAGAGCACGTATTCGTTTTAGTGCAGCCACGTTCTCTACATAGTCCATACTACAATTGTAAGACAGTCATATCAAAACCTGTGAGACTTTGGAAATTCAAGGCTGCAATTTTTCAGCAGACATATAAGCAAGTGGAAGCAGCATGTGGGAACAAAAACAAGATTAGTCATCCAATCTACTCCTCCACACATATAGTATTAGTAAATAGAGTTGTGTGAATAATTGATTTTTTCACTTTGCTATCCAGACTGAACATTTAAAACAAACTATTGTCCCAGATTTCTCTTTAGAATGAAAAGTGAAGAAAATGGCTTGAATACTATATCTTGTTTAATTTGCATTTCTTGGTAAAAATTTATGTTTTGAAACAAAATGTAAATGTTTTACTGATTACTATTTTTTAGATGAAACTATTAACTGAATTTGACATAACTTCTTAAATTGTTTGGCCTAAGATAAATCTGCATTATTCCATGCATAAAATCATTGATCAAATACTTCCTGCTCTAATATAAAATGTGAAGCCTTCTAATTGTTTTCTTCCTTCAAATACACATAGTGAAAACATGTTAATGAAGGTGTTCAGTATGGTGGAAACATAAATTTCATCACATCAATGTGCTGTATTTTACATTTACAATTCGTTGTTGTTGCTAGGTAGATTTAATTTGTAGGTAAGAAGCAGTTATGATTATAGTATTAAGAACTTGTTTTCTCTTCGACCTTGTTCACATATAGGCAGTTCTTCACACCTGTCGGACCACACCTTTCTTTATGAAATTTATTGGTTGAACTCTATAAGAGGTTAGACTTACCTAGAATGGCTATCCATTCTGTAAGCAAGTCTCATTAGATAGAATCCCTATGAAGTTTAAACAATTGCACATACAATGTTGTATCTTTAATTTTTTTTCCCCGAAGAAATGTTTTCTATCAAATTCTATTTCAGCTGGAGAGATGATGAGAGCAAATGTTTGCAACTGCCCACTGCAGCACAGAATTAGGATACAGGTATAAAAATATATACATCAGCTGGTGTACAATAGTACTTTTGAAAACATTGTAACTCATAGTCAGGTGTCAAAACCATTTTAGAATCACTTTATATATACTACCCTACATTTCAGATTGATTGTCAATGCTGCTATTATTTTTTCTGTTTTTTTGTTATTATTCCGTGAGGCCCTAAAGGCAACAAATAATCATGTTGAGTTAGATTCTGTACAAGTGGAAGTCTCTGCCTGAAGAGCTCACAGTCCAAAGAATCTCACAGTGGTTTAGAATTGGATGAGGTTTAAGAAGCTAGATTGGAAACAGAATTTGAAATGTTACAGTAGATGCATATATATGTGTATCCATCTATCTATATATTTTTTTCTAAAGGGTAATATGTTTCTTTGGTAAAGAACTTAAAGTTAGTTTTAGCTAACAGAAATTATTATAGATAGCATTGTACATGATTTAGCCCTTCCTTCAGTCATATTATTTTAGGAGCAGCAAATGAATCCATTACAATCTGATTGGCCAAAAGAAAATGTTAAGTTATAGCATAGTGCTAAGCCCTTCCACTCTGGTAATGATTCCCATTACAACACTTCAGGACTTTTTGTTCAGGAACAGTGTTTGAAATTAAAACTGAATTCTAATCAACATTTTAATTTAGATGTGCTTTTGAAAATTTATATAATTTTTAAAGTCTATTGCATCATTTCAGATAGTTAGATTTAGTCTTGAATTTTGTTGGTTTTTGCAACTCCCACGGAAATCTCTGAATATTATAGATTTCTAATATCTTCAGAATATGGTTATTTTATTGTGTGTACATATATTTGGAAGCATATAGTGCCTTCTTTAAACATTATTATTGTAAAAAAAAAAAAAAAAAAGTGAGGGGGGGTATTTTCAAAGAGCTTTCCATTCTGGTTAAGATACCGTTGTACAATTCCTAAGAAATTCATGCCTTTGTCCAAAGTCGGAAATATATTCCTGTACAATATTTTTTCCTGATTTGGTTTGCAAGTTTCAGCAACACTGAAGAGTAAGATTATACAGTACTGCTTAAACTAATACATGTCTCCTAGACAGCTGGTCCATGGACTCAGTCCTCAGAGGAGACCCATCCCACAGCTGTAACATTGCTCCACAGACCATCTCTGACATCTGAACTCATGTGCAGCAGGTGGCAGACTCTAGGCCAAGACAACATCAATATAGCACATATTTCTTCAAGATCTGGAAAATTTTAAGAAACATTCATATTTCAAGTATAAAGAAAGCAAAGGGAACAGTTAAAGCCTATGCAATATGGAAATTCTGAGTCTGTATATCATAGTTTAAGCTGATTGCAAAAGTGATGGAGGAAAGTTAACAAGGCAGTAAGACATTGGTTTTAGCCATTACAGAATAGAATGTACACCGATTTATGAAAGACTGTAAGTGTACATTTTGTGCAGAAATAAAGCACTTAAAGTAACCTTAAAACTGGAGAATAAACCACAGCAAGCTCACAAAATAAATAATTAAATTCAGAAAAAAAATTCACCATGTCATTCAGCATGTGTGCTTGGGTGAACAGTACAATCTTCCTGGATAACTTGCTAACAGGTCATCTTTTGCATGTAAGTTCTTGAAACTGTTTAAAACGTGTAGAACCACAGTCACCAGCAGAGTTTAAGGAGACCAGATGTGGGAAGCATTGAGAGCTTGTCTGGGTCCTATGATTCCATTACTTTGGCTTTCTTCATTAGTGAGTGCCTACCTGATTAAATCACTGACTCATAGAAAAAAAGTTAGAAATTCAGTTAATTTCAGCATGTTGATTTGAAAGCTTAGTCTAGCTAAAATGGAACAGGAAGTACTTCTTAGAATTACCAAAGCTAACTACTTAAAATAAATCTTAGGTGTGTTTTACAATATAGTTTTCTAACAGTGTTATTTAAAATGGATCTGTGTTGGTTTATGCAAGGTGAGAAGCTGGATTCCTGTATTTTGTCTGTCTTTTTAGAGACTTCTTAAAAAACAATTCAACAAAGAAACAATTAGCTGTTTTCTCATTATAGCATTGTGCTACCATTATAGTAGTTATGGTCGAAAAGGCATTTCCATTATTGGTTTCTATTTTCAGCTGTCGCTAACTATCCGAAACAATTATTCTTTTAGCTGAAATTTCTCATGCTTGTTCCTAATCCCAGAGGTGAATTGTTTTGTAAAGTTTGTAAAATTATTTTTGGCTGTTTTTCTGAAGTATCTAAGCATGGAAAATTGGTATGTTTCACCAGTTATTGTATTTGTTATTTATATCATCAGTTCTCCTGGACAGGGATTTGGTTTTATGTTTAGTGTATTTTATTACAATAAAATCCAGACTGTAGTTATGATACTATATAAATAAGACCTAGCTTAATTTTTCAAAAGCTTTCTTTAATGGTTTGGTAAGTCAAGCACACTTCTATTTCAAACTTCAGGGGATATGGATTTTAAAAAGTGTTAGATGGTTTATTTACAACATTCTATGTTATAAGCAATTAAGAATAATGACCTGGATTCTGAGATGAAATGAGCTTTGTGAAACTCAATGTAAAAGAATAGTTTCCCTACACTTAGGCGTTTCTCATATTTATTATCCCTGGATTAAGACTGTTGTCATGTATTCCACTACCTGCCATTTCTGGTAGTAACTGTGGATTCATAATGTGAATGAGCCACTTTGCAAGCAGTGCTCTTGGAGTTTCAACAGCTGGCCTAAAATGTGCATTTGAACTTTCCTGGGTTTGTAGTAGCTGAAAGTCTTGTCTTGTTAATGACTATCGGTCCTCACTCAGAAATTTCACACATTCCCTTCCATTTTTTTCCATTTACTGCAATAACTGTGCCAATTACTGCATTAAGAAACTCTCCAAGCTCCTCCTGAACAGTTCGCTTTCTCCAGCCATAGTTTCACCTATATGCTATTGCTCATTTCTTTATACTTCTACAGATAAACTTTCCATCAGTCATCTCCAACACTATGACTTTTAGATCATTCTCAACATTTTCTTCTGTCTTGTTTGGACTTCGTGAAATGGAACTTGAGACTTTCCAAGCCACTTTCTTCCCCATTTGCATTTTGCTGTCTTTGCCTCTGATCTTCATGAAGAGCATCTTCATTAATGCTCTTTCTTTTTCTCGTGGTTCTTACAGCTCAATCCCTTTACTACTGCTAAGAGATTGTTAGAGAGTAATCTGATTCTTGTGTAAGCCCAGAAAGAAATATTCTTCTGCCAAAGTTATCTGCTTCTTACTCAAGATGAAGTCTGTTTCTTTTCTGGAGATCTATCATTAGTCTCCTAATAATCACATCCTCTTTTCTCCAAAAGGCAAAGACAATATCTGTATATGGAAGAGTAGACTGTGTTTCTCCATTGAGTACATCCATGTATTTTAGGTCTCCTTTACCTTTTCCTTCTTTTAATTCTCTTTTCCTGTGGATCCACAATCACTTGATATACATCTACATATGATTCTGTACTAACTTTTTAAACCTCTAGCCAGTTTCAAGCACTTTTAAAAGAAAAATGTAAATAAAAAATTTAAATCCTTAAAATTTTTACAAAAACAAATATAGTGAGAAGGTGTAGGAGAAATGCTAGGTCATAGCCTGAATCTGTGATTGAGCACCTGGAGTAAGGGCTGTGGCTGGTCGGGGGAGCACAAATTGTTTACAACTGTGCTCCCCACCTGACTAGAAGGAGTGGACTCAGGGTGGGGCTGGGTATCTATCTCAGAGACCAGATGCTCTTTGGAGGGGTATCAATCTTGGTGGGGGGTGGGTGGAAATTGCTGACCATTAGTTGTATGAGTCAGAACCTCTGTGAAATTCCTGTTTATGCTTATTATTAAGCTCTCATATACTTCGCCTGGGATTGTGAAAAATCTATCTGAAACAATTTCACTACTTTGTTTGCAGAACAGAAGGAATAAGGTTCCTGTAGTGTTTTGTATGAGTAGAAATGTTGCAGTATGGTTCTACAATGGAAGTTGCACATAAAAATCTTTTGTCTACTTTATGGGAAAAGCTTCAAGGTGAGCATTCTTTTTGCCATAATTTTCCATCTGCCTTGAAAAGATTCAAATGCTAGTAAAAACCAATTGAGTCGTATAGTCATGTATGTATTTTTTTTGTCAAATATAATTGAAACGATTCTTGATGTTATCGGCACCTTTCTGCAAGTTTAGCAGTAACTGGAGAAGTATGGATACAACTGGAGTTGCATAATACTCTGTTTGTACAGGGACAGATACATGGGTTCCAGCTAAGACTGAAGTCAAAAACTTCCAGCTCTAGATCACATCAGGGAGAAGTAGGAGCATGGAAGTCACTGTGAAGTTCCTCACATGGAACTGTTATACTGTATGAGACTTGAATGCTTTGAATGCAACAGAGCATTAAAAAGAGCTCATCATTAGGTGTGGATGTGCACGTAAGTTTCCCTGGGAGGGTATTCTCCATAATATTAGATTGCTTGGGATCTAATTACTTTAATGCCTATTATGCTCACTTCTCATGCAAACCACCTGCTAATAATGCAGTAATAGTATCACTCTCAAGGATACTGTTGTTCTGTGGGTAGAGAATATATGTATATTTATGAGGTGTAGAGTCCTTTTCATGTGACAGTGTTCCACAATGACTATTTTCATCTCTATTCACTCTGTGGGCTATTTCAATAGCATTTTTTATAGCATTATGGCTTCAATGGAACCAGCAGTATATGTTTTTAAGACACGGATTTTTTTAAAGGCTTTTGTGCATCTTTGTGGCTAAAATTACCATTCAAAAACATTATGAAATTCCTTCATAATTAATTCCTTTCTGATTGCATTTAATGCAATATTGTAATGTTGTCAGGCTGCATTGCCATTTAGTACCATTTTAGCTAATATCCTTTCATACAGGAGCATGAATCAACTTCTGATGGTTGACCAATGTGAGGGGAAGTGCAATGTGACTAGAGTGGACTAGTTATTCAACGAAGGCTATTTTTTAACTTTTTGTGGGAATTGTAGAAGTGGATTACCATAACTTGCCTAAAGGCACCTTTGTTGTGGAATAATAAGATTCAAAAAAGGAGTAAGCACTATTACACTCTAAATTTATACTGTGGTCAGTTTGTATTAACTTCTTCAGTATCCTCACATATGCAAGCTGTATACGAGAATATGATAATGGTATTGTGACTCTCTTTTTATAAATAACTGTGAAACTAGGAAACTGTGATTGGGAAGATGAATTTGAATTAAAAATATTCAGAATTATGTTGTAAAATTACCAATAAATAGATACTAAATATTGTGCTTTAAATTATCATTTCTAAAATATAAGTAGTGATTAACTGTTGGCATTATAATAAAGTGATATTACTTTAGGTAAGCAAAGAGAGGGAAAAAAACACTTCTTTTTGCAGTGCTCTATGACTAGCAAGTATCAGAAAGGATCAGTATTTTGTAGCAGCATTTTTGAAATAAATTTCCAGCTGGGTTATGCAATTTAGATTCTTGCTTCTGCTTTGTTTGCTGTGGCCGGGATTTTAATAGCCAGAGAAGTATGACTACACAGTTTTCTGATTACCTGAATGTGAGATCATGGCTAACACCTAATAAATCTTCCCTTGTCGCTAGTCTTGTGTGGCCCATGGCAGCTTAGAACATCTCAATCAAAATAAAGAATAAAAAATCACAGATCTTTTCAGCAAGGAAGGCCCTTGCCTACTTTTTTTGAGTCTACAAATTTAAGAGCTGTTTGGCTTTCTTGTTCTTGAAGAAGGTGCCCAGTATAGGAACAGTGAATGTAAGAAACAGTGGGAATTGAAATGGTGGTCTGAACCAGAGCTGGGGAATTGAATGCTGAAGGCCAAATGAAGTTGGAGAAAGCAAAGGGTGGAAGGATAGAATGGGACATAAACACTTAACTATACTAAACCACTACATATATGGGATTTTCTATATTTGGTCTTTCTGAATGGAGAGACTTTTTACAAAAACATAAACAGTATTTTAGGGATGTAAAAAATCATTAGAAATCTAATGTAAATAGCATAATAGCATAATTTCATGTGGGCATCCTGGGATAATATTCAGATGTTTAGCAGACAAATATGAAGACATGTCTACATCAAAGTTCTTCTGAACAGTTCAACAGTAGATTCTGCACAGAATATTCGACATGGATGTGCATGTAGGTCTTCAAACATTAACCAAAAATTTCTACTAGACATACTAAGACAGGAATTGCTTATTTTCCTGCTTGCTAGTGTTCTAATTATTTTCAGATGTTATGTTCCCATTGTGTTTTCATATTTTGAATGTGTGTTTCCATGTTCTGTGTATTTTTATGTGAATATGATGAACATTGAAATTCTTTTAAGAACACACTTTCATGATGTAGGGACCACTAACAAATGATGTTATAATTCAGTACTAACATCTAAAATGAAAGAAGGCAAAAAGCCCTTTCTTTGGTGGGCACTCTCTCAAGTTATTCTACATCCATGCATATTTGTATATGTATGGAAGTATGTTGGGACTCCTTGCTTCTGTTTAGTCTAGATTAATTTCCCGCATCATGTTTTGTAAATACTACCAATTGGTTACATCATTCATGGTTAAATAGTTGGATACATGTGCATCTACACTTCATTCTGCATATCCTGTAATCATTGGGGAAATATTTTAGCACAAAATATAATGGATTAAGAAAGCTTTTTCATTAAAATCTCAAGAGTGGGAATTTAGACGTGATTATGTTGTATATGATCAGTAGCACATAACCATATAATTTTACTACAGACTAAGTTTGGAAGTGAAGAAAAATCAGAGCTGTTGCTAATTTATGATGGGAATATGAAATCAGAGGATCCATACAAGTACACATCAATTAGAATAGCTACTTTTCACAGTAAAGAGAGAAAAGCATTGTTATGCTCCAAGACCAACGAAATCATTAGTCTGGATAAAACCTCTACTCCTTTCTGTGATTTCAGACAATTGAATTCCTATTCAATCCTCTTTAGAAGTGACAAATAACACATGCATTCTATGTTCTACTACAATCTACTTGTAAATAACTAAATTAGTCTTGAACCATGGCATGCAGCCTTTTATCAAAAGTGAGGTAGTCAAAGGAACAAAAACTGCAAAAGAACTGAAAAATCTGTCATGCTTTGTAACCTCAGACTATGTTTTCTAGATAGAAAATATGCTAGAAATTACCCTTCTGTTGCCTTTAAAAAGCCGAATAAGCTAGAACTGGTTTTCTAAAATACACAGCAGAAGAGCATGATCCAATTGGTCTCCTCCCAGTAACTCTGTCCAAAATTCTTGGGTCTACAGTCAAAACTTGGCAAGAAGTGGACAGGATCACATAAAATGGAAAACCACCCAAAAACATCATGACATTTATTGTACTTTGGAGAATATGCAACCTCTATCTGAACCCCACTGAAAGCGAACAAATACTCTTTGCAATAATGAGTCAAGTTCCCTGACCATCAGGGTACGTAGAAATACAACTGAAGCCAACAGCCAATGAAAAAGTGCAGTTAGCACTCCGGGTCAAGCCCCTTTTCACATTCTAATTTTACAACAGGAAGAACAGATACCAGTAGGCATAGGAATGAACAAAGTCATCCCTTAAATGTACATGGATCTTTTGCGCTCACATAGGAATGGAATATCTTGTCTAGTAAAGGAATTCAAACATCATTAGGAAAATTATATTGTAAAGATAGTTATTGTGCCTTTGTCTATAAAATTGACTGAAGGTTTAAAATGTTACACTTTGTTTTAAAACTTTTTAATAGTGCCTAAAGCTTTTTATGTCATGTAAGTATTAAATATGCAACCAGCTCAAAGTTTGTCACACCACCATCAAAACAGAGCACTGAGTGTGAGGTACTTGTTAAACTACGTACTATATCATCCTCATTTCAATAGCTTATGATCAAATTCTACAGTCTATTGGAGAAAAACATCCATGGCCTTCAAGCCCCAAGTCCTGTTCTACCAAAACATCCTTCTCTTGGCAGTTTGCCTGGGCCCATCCTGCTAATTCCACCCACAACAATCTTCTTCACAATGCTTCAGGATGGGAAGCGTTACAGAATCACGAAATTGTGGGGGTTGGAAGGGACCTCAAGAGATCATTGAGTCCAACTCCCCTGCCAAAGCAGGTTCCCTAGAGCAGGTTGCACAGGTAGGTGTCCAGACGGGTCTTGAATATCTCCAGGGAAGGAGACTCCACAACCTCCCCGGGCAGCCTGTTGCAGTGCTCCATCACCCACACTGTGAAAAAGTTATTTTGCATATTGGTGCGGAACTTCCTGTGTTCCAGTTTGTGGCCATTTCCCCTTGTCTTGTCCCCAAACACCATTGAGAAGAGAATCCCCATGTCCCTTTGTCTCCCACACTTTAGATATTTATAGACATTGATAAGATCCCCTCTCAGCCTTCTTTTCTAAAGGGTGAACAGACCCAGATTCCTGAGCCTTTCCTCTCATAAGGGAGATGCTCCAGGCCCTTTATCATCTTTGTGGCCATCCACTGGACTCTTTTCAGGAGGTCCCCATCTTTTGTTGTACTGGGGAGCCCAGAACTGGATGCAGAACTCCAGGTGAGGCCTGACCAGGGCAGAGTAGAGGGGGAGGATCACCTCCCTTGACCTGCTGGCAATGCTTTTTTTAATGCACCCTAGAATACCATTGGCCTTCTTGGCCACCAGGGCACACTGTTAGCCGTGGCAAGAAAAGGGATCTGTTCACTCTTATCTACTCATGGTGTGAAAGAAATAATTTGAGCTTCTGTGGTCAATGTTTCCGCCTTTTCTGTCCTGATTCAAATGGTTGTGGACTACTACTTCTGTCAGTGACTATAACTGTTACTCTTTTCCCATTCATCTGTTAGGTTAACATGCTGTGAAAAGTATCTACCTAGCGTAGGCAGGTGCTTCATTTGGAGAAACATTATTCTGCTCCATTTATTTATTTATATATATATATTTATAAATTGGAAACAGGCAGCTGATCCCATGATTATATACATTTTGTGCAGATGGACTGTGCTACTGAAAGCCTTCAAACAGTGCTTTCAGATGATCAGCGTTGTATTCTAAATTGTATTCTCCATCTTTCCACATCCAGAGAAAGATAGCCTGAATAACTACACAATTCCCAATGTTGCAGCACCTCTTAGAAGTTGATTGCAAAACTGTAGATCAAGGCAAATTAAAGGATAGCTTATATAAATTCCTAATTTATGAGACTTAAAATGGAAAGAGAAACTGACCTTCAATTCTGACATTACAAATCTGTTGTGCTAAGAAACGTAATATTAATTCTTTATCTGTACTGTCTCACAAGACATCATGAAAATGTAACATTTGCTAATGCCACATGTATAGACTTGAGCTGACACTGTTCTACAGCTTTAGGACACATCTCATTAGTACTTCATCTACTTCTGTGAATTAAATTAGTAAAATAATATAATTTCACATCATCTAATACAGTAACATACACTAGGACTCCAAAATACCTCCTTTATTTGAGGGAAGTTTAGGAATAAAAGTAGCGTATAAATTAGATTAGTCTTTATCTGAAGGCTCTCATCTTAGTGTCTTAGAAAAGACTGTTCATTCTCAGTTATCCACCATGTTGCAGGACCATAGCAATTCCAGGTTATAAATATAGTATTGACTCATCCAAATGATACACTTTCACATTCTTCTGTGTTGGAGTCTCTTTGTGGTCTGTATTCTGTAACAGCTCCAGTGATATTAACACTTGCCTTGGATCTAGGTTTGATGGCTTATGGTTACCTACAACATTTAAGTTTTACTATACTGGCTGGATTTTTGCTATTCTTGACAACTCTATCTTGCTCTTATATCTCTGTGTTTTGTTTGTGTGTTTGCATCATCAAATATCTTAAATTCTGAATTTTCTTTAAGGTTTTAAATTGTTCAGTTACTGAAATCAAAATATCAGAAATACTATGAAGGAATATTAAAAGCTTCTGTGGCTTACAAGCCTGCATTCAAAAGGAGGTATGGCATTTTTGTATTATGTTAAGACAGGATTACCCTGACAGATAACAATTCTTCTGTCTACTCATAAAAAAAAAAATGTACCCTTTTTCAAAAAATGCACGCACCTCAGGAGAATCAGAAGCAAAATATCTGAGCTGAAATCCTGGACATGCTATAGTTAATTTCAGCCCAGGACTGGAAATTAAGCCTGATTCTGTCATCTGGAAACACAGTAAATTTCTGAAGTGGAACTGGCTTTAAATGTTTGTTGCCCTATTGAAAAAAAATACACTATTCTGAATCAGTAAAAATAACAAATACAAAGATGAATGTTAATGGTAATTTGATTACTAATGAGACCCAATGCTCCTATCATATGACACTTCTGGGACCATTCGGGTGGTCTTCAGCTTAGCCTTGGAGTTAGAGCTCCAAGTTATTTAAAAACTCATTATCATAACAGAGCAAGGTCCTTTGATGACAAAGAATCAAGAGTGAATGATTAGAGATTTGTATTATGTTAGCTAGTGATTAATGAGAAGTCAGTGTCTGAGCTTATAACTAAGACAAGTCCCTAATTAAACAACAGGTTAGCTAACAAACATCAGAGGAAAGAGGCTGTGTGAAAGACTGAAGCCGTGCTTGCACTAAGACTGATTAACACATATCTAGCTGATTGGCAAAATGTTTGTCAGAAGGCTTCAATGGTATTTAATTTCAGCCAAAGCCTTAAAGGGACAGATCAAGGATGATTGGAGGAATGTTGGCATTCGTCCATAGGAGTTCCTTCTATATTATTCAGGTATTTTCTGAATATATCATTTGGTTAACATAAATGAATATAGTATATATTAAGGAACTGTAAAGTCAGCATTTTAAAAATTAATTTATATATTTGTAAATTGTCTATTTTTCCTGTGCTCTGTCCAGCTTTGCCTGTGCCAGTTTAGGAAAATCAGTTTTCCTTTATTTTTCAGCAACAACAAAGTCATTAGCAAGGCTTACAATATGAACTTATTTTCTGTTGCAGTCATTATTGTTGATGATGTATGAAAGATTTCCAATGAACAAAAAATACCAACAGAAACAAATTGCTCAGTTGGAATTTTTTTCAGTCTAGACAACAGTAATTCTCTCTCAGCTGCTGGTCATCCATGGGCACATATGATACCTACTAGTTGTGCAAAATTTTGCCTTTGTTTTTCTCACAGATTCACACTAGAAATTACCACTTGTACATTTAATCTACTTCTTTTTTCAGAGTCCATAATTTGCAAACAGATTTTTACTAGTATATGGCTGAGGTCTGTTCCCCAAAATTAATAGATGGCCCAGTATTGGCAATATTTAGTTGTTTTCATGTAGAGGTTTTCTTTTCTTCCATTTTACTCCTCCAGGTTTTCTCTTTTCAACTGATGAAAGATTTAAGATAGATTGCATATCATTAGAAAATAATGCCCAATCTTTGAATCTGAATGTGCTCCCCAGTCTTAGAAACATGCAACGATAGATTTAACAATCCTATTTGCTGCAGTTGGGGATGCTTTTCAAATGTTTATTATTACTGTCACAGGAGATTCTTCCTACTCCAGAGTAGATGGCAAACACCGTATAATTGTTGTTCATTGAGCTAAGGACACAATCTAAGATCTGAATTAATTGCAAATATTATGTGCCTGTTTAATTTTAAACATGTGCCTAAGCTGAATGAATTTTTGTTGAATCTTTGCATCATGTAGCACAGGCTAGTTGTGTGTTATATCTGAAGAAGTTTAGAATAAGTTATCTTGGGAACGGCCAGCAGGGTTCTTCATCTGAGCTTAGCAAAGACTAAAGATGCAAGGGTATTTTCAGCTCTTGGAGGACTGGGGAGGAAGAGACGGTGGCTTAGCCCAAGTTCTTGACTGGCGGTAATTGACCACAGTGAACCCAGCTGACTTAAAACCTTCTCGGTCACACCTGCATGAATTGTGTCTGGAAACAAGCCTTTGCTTTAGTACCAGTTACATATTAAGTAGATGGCTTTAGCATGAGCTTTGGGTACTGTACTCAGAAGAGAAAGGGGAATACCTTTCTTGTTAAGTCCTTGACTGGAAACTCAGAGATTGGAGTCTAATTTGTGTTTAACTAAAGAAATTCTGCTTCTGTGCAAAATCGTTCAGGTTTTTATTCCAGGAGTTTTCCCTTGTTCATTATTGTCACATCCACTTACCCTTTCGTATAGGGAAACAGGCTAGCAGAGACATGGCAAAATAGTTAAACCAATCTAACTGTGCCAGTGCAGCTCTCCATGTGGTCATTCTGAAAGTGATTATATGGAATGCACGTGTTTTTGTTCTGAATAAGAGTGACCAGATGGAGGGCTCCACCAGGAAAGCCAAAACAGACTAATTCAGATTATTTTACTTCCCTGTCCTGTTATAATATTACTAGCAGGCAACCAACCTTACGCTGCTCTAGGGATATTAGACACAAAATAATTACACCATTTTTCTGCTCTGCACCTATGCTGCTTCATGTTTGCACATGATAAACCCATTTGTAAAGCCAGAGACAGATGTGTAACTGGTTTTGGATGTCTTGATCATATGGAAATGTTACTGAGAATATCATTCAAATAGAAAACTGGATGAGTGGATGATTTTTTAAAAAAACATGTCTTGAGTGTAGATTAAAAACTTCACAAGTTCATCAGTTCTTTGGGAATTTATGACTGTGTTCATGGTCCAAGACACATCTGACAGACACCCATAAGAACACAATTTTTTTATTGGTTTGTGTACTTTAAATCTACAAACTTTCTCTCCTTTTAATTTTGAGAGCTATTACGAAAGCGCTCACATTACTCCCAGAGGGTAAAAATCTCTTTAAAATTTGCAAATCTAGAGTAAATTTCAAGCACACGTTTTGTGAACTCGTTACACAATTCTCTAGTAACTGAGCTATTAACATTCTTCTTTTTCAAACCATGTAAGTGGGAATGTTTATGAATATTTTGTTTGAGAAAGTAAATCTTAAAAATTAAAAAAAAGCCAAAGGAAGTGTATAGACCAGTATTGTCCCAGCTGAAGTACAAAAAACACTCCAGATGCTAGGCTCTGGAAATATGTGTTTCTGCAAACTTCCCTTACCTTCTACCCTGTTCTTCCCTGGTTCTGTGGACTCTGCTAGCTTATTTAAAATCTACAAGCCAGATATTCAATTTATGTAATGATCTTCACATGCAACAAATAAGAATTTGTCCCATAAGATATCTAATCAATAAAAAAGTACTTAAAAAATATTCTAGGAGACAAAATTAATATGCTGGCTGCTTTCTGTTTACTATTGGTGCTGTGTGCCCTTTTCATTTTCACCGTGTGTCCATTTCATCATTTATGACACAAAAAGATTTTTTTTTTATTCTGAAAAGAAAAATATTGGGAAGGAGCTCATTTTGAAGTAATTGGTTAAAATCTAGTAATGAAAACAGGGAAAAGGTTTTGATTTTCATCATGTTTAGGGTCATTCTCAGGTCACATTTAACACAGATTCAATGTTCGTATAAACTTAATAAAATCTGTAAAGGAAATTCAAGTAACAGCTGTGAAAAGAATGTGATCAATAGGAGCCAAAATAAGTGTCACTTTGAAATTTGCCAAATGCTGACGGATAGTTAAATGAATAAAACTGTAATATCACTACCAACTTGTAGGAGCAGAAAGCCCATGGAAATCAGTCACTTAAATGACAGAAACTTTGCATAACAGTAACTGTAATAGTTATTCTGTTAATTTTATATCAGATTTATTACTTGAGGTTTAAATCATACTGTGAGTTATTTCATCACACTCATGATGTTTTGATACCAAATAACGATAAAGTTAATTTAAATAGCTTTCCTACCAGAGTGGCTGATTCTCCAAAAACTCTTAAAATCCACTCCTTAACCTATGGACTTAGATGAGGTATTCATCTTCGTGTAACAGTACTAAACCTTCACCTTAAAAGAAAAAACAAATCCCTTAAGCAAGATTTCTCCATTTCCAGGTGCCTCTGTGTTATGCTGTGGTAGCGCTCAGTAAAATGGAAGTATCACAGCTTAGTCCACAGCCTGGATGGCAGTAAAGAGCAGAGAAGCACGCAGGACAACATGGTCCTGCAGGAACAATCATATCAGCATAAAGGTATTTAGTATCAACCAGACTTAGAAAAGAAGGGAAACAACTATACTGACATAATCTTTCACACAATACATCTGCATTTAAACCTGCTTTTCACTAGTATAAGTCTACTCTTTAAAGTGCTATATCAGCATATTTATAATAGTGAGACGAAATCTCCTCATCAGTTTTAAAGCAGTTCAGCTGTGGTTCAAATGCAGTAAACTATTGCAAGAGTCACTTAAAGCCCAGAGAAGTTAAAAGAAGTTTCAATGACTTCAGTGGATTTTGACTGAGGAGTTAAAGCTGTAACACTCTGGTTCCTATATTAATGCTCTGCTATGTTTCTTAAAAACACTTTTGGTTGGTCTTAGGTGAATAGAAAAGGTGATGGTAGGCTGTGGAGATGTTGCTGCTGTAATAGAAATAATGTGTATAGTAGCAAAAACTGCTTGAATTTAATTTCCCTGTGTTTCATTCTTTATTACTTTTGTGCTTATCAGTTGTTATCATAAGCCATTAGATACTACTTGGAGGTTTGCTACTTGCGATTGACGCTTTTCAAGATATAAAAAGGCATTCAGCTCCAGATGAGCTATCTTAAATTCCAAAAATGCAAATGTATGTGTGCACAAACTATAGTGACCCTAGCAAGCTTTTTTCAAAGAATCAATAATATTACCAGAACTACCCTCAGGGCCCCAACGTGTGTGTTTGTAATATGCATACATCTAGCTAAAATCAGCATCTGAATTACTGGAATATGATGCATTACCTACTCAGATAATGTAAATCAGCATAACTCTGCTAAAGTCAACCTAGGGAAGCTGATTTACATCAGCAGAATATCTAATGTGCTGCAGGTTTCTCTTTGCTTTCTGTTTATTAATCCATTGGTGCATCATACTTTGTCTTCTTTAGTTTCAGAAACTTTTTTTCATGTGCTTATTGGACTTGTAACCATGAAAAAGAAAATTGGCATACTTACAGAGCAATTGACTAACTTCTCCTTCACAGGAGATGTTAGAGAAATGAGTAAAGCTCAGTCAACAGCAGCAGGCAGCGCAGCACAGCAGGTGAGGGTTGGAGAACAAAACTCATGATACATTTCAAGAAACTGCTTTGGACTATGTCTAATCTGATCCTGTAAACTGAATGGGCACCTGGACCACATTTGCTGCAGTTCTGGAGTATCCCTTCCACTTGAATTTGACATGAAAAAGATCCAGTTCCTGCACCCTGAGGCTGTACTGCAATATGAACCACAGGAAAGTGGCTGGTTGGCTGAGGGAGATGTATGCTTCCTGAGCTCCCTCATGAGTGAAACAAAAATGGTTATGTAGACTTCCTCTAAAATCTTAGTCATTGTTTTGTTCCTCTTCATTTTCCCCTTCACTTTGTTTTACTATCAGGATTAAAAAAACCCCACACATTTGTATTATATTTAGAATGTCATTGACTCCATTAGAGGCTTGACTCTTTCCTCTTAGAACAGAATCATAGAATCAAAGAATTATAGAATAGTACAACCCTGCTGCAATAGGCAGGGACAATTCCCACTAGCCCAGGTTGCCCAAAGCCATGTCTAACATGGTCTTGAACACCTCCAGGGATGGGGCATCCACAGTTTCTCTGGACAACCTGTTCAGTGCCTCACCACCCTCATAGTGAAGAATTTCTTCTAATCTAAACTAAATCTACCCTCTTTTATTTTAAAGCCATTAACTCTAGTCCTATCACTACATGCCTTTGTAAAGTGTCCCTCCTCAGTTTTCCTGCAGACCATTGTTAGACACTGGAAGGCCACAGTGAGGTCTCCCCAGAGCCTTATCTTCTCTGGGCTAAGCAACATCAGCCTGTCTTCATAACAGAGGTGTTCCAGCCCTCTGATCATCATCAGCCTTCTCCTGGACCTGCCTCAACAGGTTCACACACTTCATATATTGGGGGCCCTAGAGCTGAATGCAATACTTCACATGGGGTCTCCCAAGAGCAGTGCAGAGGTGGACAGTCAATTCCCTTGATCTGCTGGTCACACCGCTTTTGATGCAGCCCAGGTTGTGACTGGCTTTGTGGGCTGCAAGCACACATTGCTGGGTCATGTTGAGCTTTTCTCCAATCAGCATCCCCAAATCCTTCCCTTTAGGGCTTCTCTCAATCCATTCACTGCCTCGCCTGTATTTGTGCTTGGGATTGCCTCAAACCATATGCAGCACCTTTCACTTGGCTTTGTTGAACTTCATATGGTTTGCATGAGCCCAGCACTCAAGCCTGTCAAGGTCTCTTTGGATGGCATCCCTTCCCTCCAGTGTGTCGACCACACCACACAGCTTGGTGTTATCTGTAAACTTGCTGAGGGTGCACTCAATCCCACTGCCCATGTCTCTTACAAAAACATTAAACAGTGTCTGTCTCAATACTGAGCCCTGAGAAATGCCACTCATTACCAGTCTGCACTTGGATATCAAAGCATTGACCACAACTCTCTCAGTGTGACCATCTAGTCAGTTGGTCTAGTCAGAGCACCTACAGAGTGCTCCACCCATCAAATGTGTCTGTCCAATTTAGAGACAAGCATGTCATGTGGGACAGTGTCAAAGGCTTTGCACAAGTCCGGGTAGCAATGTTCACCATGAAATCTCTGGAAGCTTATGTGACTTTTAAAGGAATCGAGGGCTACGCAGAGGAACTATTTGCTGCAGAGCTCATATCAGTATGTTTGTGGCTTGACAAAGTCTGCTCCTTTTACTCTATAGAGATACTAGCTGCCCTAGTAGTACCATTTTAAAAAGTGTTAACTAAATCTACTTTAGATATGACTAAATTATGGATGGATGGACTGGAATGTATGAAATGATTCAATAAAAGTACACTCAAGCTGACAGAAAAAACATTTAATAATTGCACATAATATATATGTATATAATATAGACATGAACATAGGGCTCTCTAACTCATGTTTCAGGTCTTTGTAAAAAAAAAAAAAAAATGCTTAATTTAAAATATTTCTTTCTCCGTGAAGTTAGTGCTGCATAAAGTATGTTCTTCAAGGACTACTACCAACTTTTTGAAGAGAATCTTAGCAGTTGAATATATTGGTGTGATTAAACAGTAGCAACAGAAATTGCTGAGGACTGTGTACATGTATTTGGAGTCCCTTTAAAGGTGCTGATCTGGAGAAGAATGATGGCACACATTCTTCTGAGCAAGCCATCTGGGCATTTACCCAGCTGCTTCAGTGAGTTTGAGAGTTCATAACGAGCTCGCCACTGTTGTGGCGGATAGTAGTGGTGGTACCAGCAGCCACATAATTAGCAATATCTTAATTAGTTGATTACAGAATGCTCAGGCTTTCCAAGTTGGTCTTCCCTCTCTTGGGCTGCATCTGTACTGTTCAGAGTATGATATATTTATAACTCTGTCCATGTCCTTTCTCAGTGTCTTATCTAAATGTTTGCATTGCTGGCAACATGAAGACAGCTTTGTCCTTGGCCTGCATTTGAAGCCATCTTACTCTTGAAAACTGACTCCAGCATATCCATAACCTGTGTCTCTAATTGTAGAATGGAAAAGAGAAAAGCAACCACACTTTTAATGTCGTTTTACCTTTTCAAATCATTGTTATCAAATGATATGTCATTACTAGTTTTGCTTTTTAGAACTCAATGTACTTGTCAACCAGTCCTTTGATGTTCCGTGAAGACTGACAGGGTAATACCACTTATAGCTTCTGTTGTGCTGTACTTTTCTGAAGTTATGCTATTGCATAACTTATTGCATCTTAAAAGTCTCGAAAGTATGCAATATATGAGCTAAGTGAATGCACAGTAGTTAATTCTGAGACAAGATACACTCTGTTTTTAACCATCTACAGAAAGAGAGCTCAAATTTATTAGGAAAAACATCAAAGCAGAGATGGACAGAATTAGTTTTTACATATCAATAGATAACAGCTAATAGCATTTTTCTCCAATCTGTTTTCCTATTGAATGCAATGTAAATGGAATCAGGATTAGGCTGAATTTCCCTCTTCAATCTATTCATTGCAAATCATACAGATGACAATGGAATTTGCATGTCCATGCTCAGTAGCCCATGTTATAGTAGAAGGCTGAATGATTGTTGAGTATTGGTTAGATGCATTATCTGTGCAAGATCATGCCAAGCCCGAAGTGAAAGCACAACGGAGAATAGTGTGAATAGGATTTCTAAATGGATAGCTCACAATATGTCATCTTCCATGTTCAATTATATCGTTGCTTGAGATGTCACGGACAAATATAAAATGGAGTTAAATTAAAGGATTTAACAGTTTATAAAGAGATAAATATGCATTTTATAAAGGAAATCAATCTTTCTCCTCTTTGATCTTCTGAAAATTATCCCAGAAGGTTCTGAGTATTTCCTATGAAGTGGCAATTCTCAGAGCATTCAAGTTTTTTTGCCTACTGAACCTTTCAGAGGAAATTGGAAGTCATTGGGATTGTGATCAGAGAGCAGTGAAAATAAGAAAGGTTTTTCATTTTCTTACCTGGATACACAAATTGCAGTGCAAGAACTTACACCTTTATCCAGACTTTTGAAGTTCTTAAAAGATATAAATCAAAGATTTATATGAAATCAGTGGACAAATGTCTGCATGGCTTTGCCTGAGAGATGTCAGACTGCATGATGTTTGTAAATCTAATCATAGATTAAGTAACTACTTGGAGTTGATATTGCAGTCAACATGTTTTATATATAAGCATTTGCAAATAATAAATATTTTAGGTCCAATCAGGATTAAATTTATTACCAGTCCTGTTGTCTGCAGTGTAGACTGTTGAGGGAATTGGTAGAAGATATCTTATTTGTAGTGCTACATATTAAGTGCTCTTCCAAAGTCTCCTTTCATCACACTTTAAAAATCATTCCCCAATTTAACAAAGATACTATGCTATGAGAGTTCTTTTGCTCTGTTCAATTATGTAGAAGCATTTTTTTTTTTTTGTTTCCAAGGGGGGGGGAGGGTTAATCTTCAGGGATGAAACAGATTACCAGCTTTTGAACCAATTTAAGTAGAACCTCCAGAAACAAAGCCAAGACAAATAGTTATTGGCAGTTCACAGAAGGCATTCTGTGCCCACAGCTCTGCAGGATACTGTTAAAGCCAGTTCGCTTGTCTTAATGGGAAACACCTGTAGTCTGGAACACAGGAAGAAAAATCAAACTAACTATGCCTGAGACATTCAAAGTAAATTCTGAAAACAAACTTCTTCTTCTGTTCTTCCCTTCCTCCTCCTTTCATCTTCACCCTCCAGAAAGCCTTGCCAGACTATCACTGGTATCCCTTCCTTCCCCTAAAACTGATGTGAAAACCTGACTTCAAAATTATATTCAATCATAGACACTGAAGGATGTTAAGCAATTTCAGTTGCAACATTAAATCAGAAGAAATCTTACTACAAACAAAAACATGCTTAATAGATGCTCAGTTGGAGTCCTTCTTTTAAGTAGCTATCAAAAGTGAAAGCAAAACAACTGAAAATAAATAATGCTTTAAAACATTATAAATAAATTAATCTCTAAAATTCAAAAAATTTTTACTTTTTAGTTGCTTTCTCAAAGTATACTGAAGACAATGGACTTCTGTAGGTATTTGAATAGGTTACTGAAGCTCTAATGGGACAAAAAGTACACACAATGCAAATTTATTCAACTCATTTCATTCTATTTGGAAAGTCCAATAATATAACAGTCATATTTAATTGCAAATATAAATTCTAGTTGCTGAACTGAAGCATAATTCACAGTTTGTAGTGGTCTGCAGCCTTGCTAGCATTGGTCATAGAAATCATAGTTTGAATTAGTGATTCAAGAACAAACTTTAATTAAGGTAATCCCTGGTGAAATCCATAACTACATTTTTTGCCTGTATTTTATATATTAATTTGTATATGCACAGCTTTGATATTTTTCCTTTCTCCATTACTTCTTATTTTATAATTTCAACAGAAATACCAAGAGGAAAAAATCAGAGAAGAAAAGTTGTTTTTAAACATTCACAGTTGCAGAGAAGAGGCCATGACATGGCAAGATGTTGAAAGAAGGCAATTTCTGAACCCAAAATCTGTAGAGTTCTAAAAATACATCAGACTGTGAGAACTAGCACCTACATTTGCAACGTTGTTCAAGTTTAAAAATGTCACAGCGCATAAAAAACCATCTTTTCTCCCTTAAGACTAATAGTTGTTGTATTTGTGTCAGTCAGGCTACTGTGGTAACTTGAATACTTTGAATATGCATTCACAGTATAGAAATAATGTTAAATATGGCTTTCATCTGACTTCTCATGCATCCAGGAAACATTTATTCCACTTTTTTAAAATACTGATAGGAAATAATGAAAATGGCTTGAACTTCAGAAATGCTTTTAATCTATTTTTCCATGTTCAAGGTGACTGTGTCATATGTTGATGATGACTGAAAAAAATAATCTGGAAAACAGCCAACACAACAGAGGAATGATCAGGGAAACTAATTCCAAAATACATAAAAATACCCAATTTCTGAAGAATATAGTGATTCCTGAAGCTAGCCTGTACAGCCTGCATGCTTTGCAGTCAAATAGGTTTCCTTTCCTGCATTGTTCACACTATACCTTGATGTTAAAAAGATGTTTATTTTGATTATAGGGACACAAAGAGTGCTCTGTTCCATGTTGTGCTTTGATACAGCTCCAAGATTCATTAGGTTAGAAAGCATCTGCAGAGCACCTTGCTAAGTAGTTTCTTGTCTGATACATCCCATTCCCATCCAAATATCTTATACTAAGAGGTTCTAGGTCACCCAGCACTGCTATGCACCCATCCTCCCAGCAGCTTGTACGCAGTGTCATGGAGCTCCTTTGGCATGCTTTTTCTCTGTCTCCCACCAGCCACCATGCCAGCTCAACTGGTTGGAAAAGGTAACAGCATTGTCTACAATTCATTTGCAAAAAAATATCCAAATAGAGAAATGAGGCATAATGTGAATGTAAACCATTTTCTGTGCCTCTTGGCTCCCCTTCTCTCCTTCCCTTTTCTTACTATCTCATCTAAATCCCATCCTATTCCCAGGTGTCTGGCCTGAGACTGTAATGCCAACATGCAGACAAGATGCTTTCCCACATCATGTGATAGATAGCCACATCTGTGGGAGTGTCTTAGAATCAAGTAACCAAACGCAGCCAGCATGGTCTATGAGAGGCGGGTCTTGTCTGACTAGCCAGATCACCATTTGTGACAAGATGACCTGCTTGGCAGATGAGAGGAAGGTTATAAATATTAGGCGGATTTTAGTAAAGCATTTGACATTGTTTCCCACAATATTTTCCCAAAGAAACTGGCTGCTGATGGCTTGGACACAGCAAACTGAGTGGGGGGTGGTGGTGGTGAAGAACTGGTTGGATGGATGAGCTCAGAGTTATAGCAAATGCAGATCAATCCAGTTGGTGGCCAGTCACTTGGGGTGATCCACAGCAAAAGGTTTATGTTCTGCGTCCTGAAATGATGCCTTTATGTCTAAAAATCACTTCCCACATCAGCACATACTCAAATCAGTGGAGGTTTCTCCTGCTTGTTGGTGCCCACCATGGATGGTGCCTTCGAGACAACAGCCACATGGGTGGAACACACAAACTTGTCAAGTATACCTTAAGCTTAGTGGAAGAGGCACGGCACTGTCCCTTGCAGGCATTTAGGTGGCTGGGTATAAAGGACAAGTGCTTTCTTTGTGCCCTTTCTGGGCTTCCAATAACTGGTTCAAACCCTGGTGAAAATTATGGAAAAAGACCATAGCTCACAGAGAGATTTATTTTGTGAATTCACTTCCTTTTTTCTACAAACACAGATGGTTACGACACAAAATCAGGTAAATCCTTTTTTAGCCCAATGTGGTGAGATCGTTGTAGGACAGTGCAGCCAAGTGAGGACAATGCTATAAATGTTTTGTTAGGCACTTGCAAAGATAGTGTAAGACAATGATCCTGATGAAGCATGCAGTGTAGCTGTGCCAGGATCAACTGGGGACAATTTTAGGGCCCTTATTTTCAATGTTTCCAGGCATGTAGGCATGAAATTCTATTTCCAGGTTTATCTCTAATGTGATCTTATAGACAGGGAAACACACTACAGATGAAGAACAAGTACAAAATTCATTTGTTTGAGAACAAGAGTGAGCCATATATTTGTTTATTTCTTTATTTAATTATGGACTGTTTGTTTCTGTGCTATGTTCCCTTTGTTTTCTACCACTTCTCTCTTTTCCCACCGGAGGTGCAATAGTACAGTGTTCAGGTCTGAACAACGCTGAGAATGCTGGAATGCTGCAGTGGATATTTCAAAAACTGCATGTTAACACTAGCCTAGGACAAACTGTTGCGATAATGTAAGATCCTTCATCTCCTTATAGTTTATGCTTATATTATATACTATGCTTATAGTTTACTTTTGTAAGCGGGCAGCACCTTGTAAAAGTACTCTCAGATCTGTAACATCTATGCCAGGATCACCTTACCCTGAAACTCCATTGTTTTTTGAAAGAAGAGGGAAAGGAGGAAGACAACGAAAGGAACAGCGTTGTTAGTAGGAGGATGCTGGTCACTGTTGCATCAGTCCACTTCTAAGCAATGAGCGTTGAAAGAGTTACGAAAGGCTTAGCTGTGACACAAATCAGGATTATCACACTAAATTCAGCAGAGTTGCACAGACAAAACAGCAGTGTGGAGGAAAGGACAAGTACACAACAGTTATCTAGATGTAAAGATTTTATGTAAAACTTCTTATGAAAAGTCTGGAGAAAATGCTTAAGAGTGGCTAATTCACATGAAAGGCTAATCTCCATAATATTTAGGGTTAAATATTGATGTATGTTAAAAGATCAGTGGTGTAAATACAATTAATTTCAAAATAATTGAAAGTCATGCTATTCCAAGAAGTTTTACTGAACCAAGGTCCACTTTTAAATCAGTAATATAGACATTGCCTTGGCCCTAATTCCTCACCCCATATGGTTCATGTTCACAACTTCTACAGAAGGCAATACAGAACTGTAATTTGAGTAAATGAGCAGCCACACTTAGCACCTCTGTGCATTTTAATTAGCTGAAACTGCCACCTACCTTGTGCATTTGGACAGAAAATAGTTCTTAGCTAGAAAAAGGTAACAGATCATGCCAGAAAGTATAGTTATTTATAAAATTATTTTAATTTCTGTAAGAACTGGAGATAAACAGTAATTGTATTCTGATTCAATAGATTCAATTTTTTTGCATTGAAAAATGTAATAAAAAGTAAAAACAAAGTGCAGACAAAAAGAAATTGTATTAATACATTCAAAAGCTTTCATTCAGGCTTTGACATTTTGTATTTTCTGATAAAACATACTGAAATTAGAAAATAGAAATAATCTGTCTTGAAAGTCCCAGACATAAAATTTCAAACATATTAGAGCATATGTGCCCAATTTTTGTTCAAAATTGTCCCATTAAATTCAAGATATTTCTGTGATAGGTGTTTTATTTAAAAATGATTAATCCTCCAACAGGTAAATGTAGGTTGATATATAACGTAAATCAATACTCAACACTAAATAAAACATAAGAAAACAAATATTTTAAGAATCAGGAAAATCAGGATGACTTCAGTTTGACGTACAAACAGGTGAAACAAAATGCTTTTTGCTTTGTTTTTCCCCTTGATATTCCTCCGAGTGTAGAGTACTGTGGCATTAGATATCTAGGTTAAACTCTAGAGCTTACTGGATTTGATCAAGGCTTTTTCTGTCATTTTAATCTTTTAAAAACACCATCAAACAGATATGGCAAAAGATTACAGACCTAGTTTGTCTGTTACAGTCTATCCTCTTCTGTTAAGATATCCTTATGCTTCAAAAGTTGAGCAGATTCATCTCAGAACATAAAAAAGATTACTGTGATGGTATTTCTAATTGTGATTTGTGATATTCAACTGAAGAAATTATAAATCATAGAATTATACATAGTCAATCTTATCCAATCACAAGGCACACTTTAATTTTCAATAGAGATATTAAACTCTTGCTCCTCTTAGAAGCAGCATGTGCCAGCTTCAGGCAGAGATTTGAACACTGGCAGTGATCCAGAAACAAAGAGGAACTTGAAATTGAACTACTACTGAAATACATGCACAGCTTCTTCAGACAAGATGTCAGCAGCACTTGTTCTTATGTCTGATAATGAAGTTTTATTTTTCTCAAATGATGAATTACAAGACACATATACATAAGGCATTTAACTCTTCCACGAGAGGCAGGTACTTGTAGCTGTCAGTGGAGAGAAAACATTTAACTCAAGGCATAACAGCACAGTTGGTAAACCACAACTTCTTACACTGCCACTATAATTAAAATTAAGTAGAAGCCTAGCTTTTAAACTCACACTATGACCCATACTTTATGGTCCTTTTATATCTCTTGGGTCCTGATCACAATGAAACTCTCTCAGTCTAGAGCAATTTAATGCAAACATTCCTGGGGCAGGCTATAAAATGTGATTTTTGCAGTCACTCTTTTATGGGTATTTTGGATGAATATTGTATGCCTGTTGAAAAAAAAGGATGATGAATGTAGACATTACGACATATGTGTGGGGTTTAGCTGAGTCTGTATTTGCACATGAATATTAACCCTGGTAATTGAGAAAACCTGTCTCTCCACACATCTTGTTCATTTCCACAAAAAGCATGTACATAGATTTAAGAGAGAATTAGTGCCTTGCCTTACTTAATTGCAAATTTACTGGCTATGAGACTCCCCAAGCTTGCTTCTCTTTGAGGGCAATGGACTCAGCAGATGCCACGTTACACCTACTAGATGGGAATCATTCTACTTGGTACTAATCACTAACAATAACACATGGAGATGTAAGTTGTGAATTGAGTTCAACAGACAGCATGGTTTCCAATTCTT
This sequence comes from Penelope pileata, assembly GCA_013396635.1. Classification (NCBI taxonomy): domain Eukaryota; kingdom Metazoa; phylum Chordata; class Aves; order Galliformes; family Cracidae; genus Penelope; species Penelope pileata. The sequence continues at coordinate 73,762 of WBMW01002728.1, read as the reverse complement.
GCGCATTTTACAGAAAAACTAAAAAGCACCATCAAAGATGTTCACAAGTGATATCATTGAAAATGTTTACTAAACATGAAAGGAATGGTAAAATACGTGCTTAAAAATGTACATGTTGAGATCTTGAGAGAAACGCATGAAAACACATGGCGTTGAGAAATAGACTCAATTTCTGCATGTTGCATCAAGAAATTGCGTTTTTAAGCAGAGATGGCGAATTCATTGTTAACAACATTTTTACAGGTCCCTTACACATTGATGAATTACCATGAAATAAGCCAAACTAAATTTATGTTCTGGCTCTCCATTAAGTAACTTGTGTTTGCGATCCTGTTGATACAATTTTGAGAGCATAAACTAGAAAAAGTTGCACAAATAAATTCCTGCCTGATATGGAGCAAAGGCTCCCGGAGAACCAACCATGAGACATTTTGATCTCCTGTTAGCAGGTATTCTTTATTGATGTGCGTGGGTAATGGCAGGGATTGTTCTACCTAGGCATTCCCAAAATAGTCCAGCAGGCATGCTGATTATATTACAGTAGGTATTACATATTCACTATACCCTATTACATGTTCATTATATTACGTGCATATTCATACAGTCCTTCCTTCAGGTGATCCTTCTTCCATTTTTGGTCATCGTCTTCGCCTCTCCTCCAGTCAGAGGCCAGCCTTGTTTTTCTGTGGCTTCATCTTCAAGTTATGGGTACATTCTATCTTTTTCCCTTGGGGCACATGCTGATAAGCTCCGCTAGCTGGGGCAAACATCCTGCCTATCCAACTGCTTCTTTCTTATCTCCTTGTAGGCCCTATACACACGCGGATGTGAACATACTCTGGCCATTAGTTCCCTTCATTATTCTACAATTCAAAGCTGTGCTCCCTCACATGCCACCTGTTCTCTCTCATGCCCACTGTGCTTTCTTGAGACAGTCCAGAACACAAGTGTTGCCGCCTTCTAGTGTGTCTCTGGAAAAGCAAAGGGCAGCTGCAGTCTGTCACAGCTTCAGGTGCAGCAATGTACTAGAAAAAGTTTCTATTTCAAAATCTTAGTAAGAGTCAATTCAATGAACAGCAAAAATATATGAAGATTACGAGGAAACATAATATTAGTCAATGGCTATGCACCAAGGTCTCTACAGCTTTTGGTCTCAGACTAATTCTTATTTCGATTTTCTGTTCTGTTTCCTCAATATAGTAATAATCTTATCACTCCGTTTACTCTTTGCAGCTGGCCTGCAATTCTTCACTGGTCTTCTGCTGCAATTTAACCTGCTCATACATGGCTGAGACATTTACTAGAAATCAGAATGTGCCATTTACAGAATGCAGTCCCATAGCTTCAGGGCCGATGTGCTCTGCCTAGTCAGGCATTACCTTCAAGGACTTCTTTCTTCTATTTAGGAAGCATACTGAGCAAAGCAGTATTCAAACAGAAAGGGCTCTGATAAGATTTTGGCCCACTGACAAACAATACGTGAGCGGCACTCTAGCCTTACCTTATTCAGCGGAACCTTCTCTGATTCAAGGACTGAGTCTGTCATTTTCTGCTGTTGGTGTTTTGCTGGCTATCATCTAGGAGTGTTGGAAATGTTCTTCTCCCACATAACCACAGATCAGCTTGAGATGGTCGTTTTGTCTTTTCCCCAGCAGAAGTGATATGCACAAATTAAATTCAGACTGTTGGTTGATACCTGCCTGATTTATGACATGAAGCTGAGAGTGTTTTTTGGTGTATTTTCTGCTGAAAAGTATGGGGAAAGATTTAGAATTTCTCAAATTTGGTAAAGACAAGAGGCAAGAGTACTTCCTTCTACTTTTTTTGTCCTCCTTTGAACAGGAGATACTAACAGAATTGGAACTGGATTTGGAAGAGAGACAGCTGATGCCTGAGGCAACAGAATGAGGTGAGCAGAGAAGGTATCTGCCTACTGTGTGTTACTGCTTGATGATTCCAAGTGTACTATGTTTAATATCCATCATACCACTTTTTTCTTGAGCTATTGCTGCTTTTCTATGTCAGTAACGCAATGCCAGTGCAGTAGATATATTAAGGAAGTATAGTCTACTATGGCCAGACTCAGACACTTTGAAGAGTCCTGTTACTCCATAAATTGCTGATATCATGAGCTGGACCAAGCATATTGCATTAGGCAGTAAATCCACCCTAATCCTCCTCAGTGAATCTGTGCTTGACATAACTCTTTATACTGAAGCTTGAACATAGACATCATATGCTGAATCATTCATTTAGGTATAAAAGCTTAATTGTGTACATTGATTACAAAAATGCACAGTCTACCTGGATAAAAACTGTAAGGGATAGAAACAGTTATGTTTCAGGTCATAATATACTCATTAACTGATGAAGTTAATCAAAAGGCTACAATGCAGATAGATAATTTCATAAATTTTCACTGTAGTTTTACCTTTATAAAAACACAGGGAAGTGACCATCATAAAAATATTTAATGATGCAGATTGTTAGTTGGTATGGTTATAGCAATTGTATTCCTGTTTGACTAAGTCTTACTTGTATGTGCAACTGCTTAAAATACATAGGATCTTAAAGTAGATATGAAAAGCTGTTGGTAAAATTCCCGATCCACCTACAGTCAACAGCTAAAGAACAATTGACTTCAATGGGAAAAGAGTAATTCCTTTCCTCTAACAGAGGTTCAGACCCTTCACAGACTTGAATGCCTTTTGTACAGTAGGTCATGGGAGTTGAGGCTGTGAATACTCTGCAGAATAGGAGCCTAACTGTGAATATAACATGCCTTCCTTCAGTGCTACCACAAGATTATGTATTTGAATCCCCAAAACCTTTTAAAAATGTTGATGTCATATATTATGAATAAAATAAAAACTATGTATAGGCAATCTCAGAACTTAATAGCTCAGCAGGATGTAAAACTCCATTCACCACAGTTTGCTTGAATGAATCAACCCGTTTCCTGAGTGAAGTTATAATAGCACTAAATGTTTTAAATAATGTCTGAAGAAAGCTAGTTTCAAACCGTGTTTAGATTTAAATACAATATTTTGATTCTGAAAGAAATGTGTCTCATCTGTCAAAGACACAAATAGAAAAGAAATTATTTGGTACCATAGGAAGAAAGACTCCAACAACTTGTAAAAAGCGATAAGAATTAAAATAGTCTGCAAAATTTTAATAGATACTAATTTTACGTATAAACTTTGTGATTTGATTTGTTAATTTTCCGGTTTACAGATCACGTAGTATGCAGGGTTGAGCAAAATTATAAAGACTTAAAAAACATTTGCAATTTTATTTGACAAATTCATTCCTGAAAAACTTGCTTTCAGTGACTTTCATGCAGTGAGGCCTCTGCACTAAAAGTAAGTGGACATTTTTCTCCATTTGTTTGCAAATCTATTGCCGTTCAAGGAGAGAACTAATTTCATTTGCTGTTTTTTTTGCTTTTATATGTTAACATGGCTTACATTCATTTCAGTTATTTCAGTGCTGTGTCCATTCAGCACTTGCCATTCAGCCAGAGGCTTTAAAGGACACCCAAGGTCTCAAGAACACCTCTGTGGTACAGGCTCTGTTCACAACAGATAGTTTTAGGCTGAGACGGGGTTTGCTATACCCAAGAGTCTGTGGTTCAAATTCTCTCCTGTTTGCTCAGCTAATGAGGTCAGAACACTTTTATTAGCAATGAAATGATTTTCTCTTGTGTAACTTGCCTCTAAAACAATGCGGTGAAAAGGAATATAACTATACAAATTATTAACACTGGAGGCTTCAGTGTAGGATTCAGGAAATTTAGTGAAATATACAGAAATCCTGTTAGCACAAGAAAAATTAGCACAAGGTCATGTTACAGGGTTGTTCTAGGGAAAGATTAATGAGTAGTTCAATTCTGGTACCTAGGTGTATAAAGATCACTACAGAGCTTTTGTCTGTTTCAACCCCAGAGTCTGCCTAGTCCTTAGATGATTAGTTGGCAACCATTTTTTATTCTGATCCAAATCAAATGGACTAGGTCCACAGTTGAGCCAAAGCTGAGCGGGGCACATCCGAGATGTCTGGACTGTCAGGAGGAAACAAAAGTTTCTTTAATCTACTATTGCTTTCTGATTTTTGAGTCTGTATTAGCCAAAGGACTCCCCTAAACTGTGTGGGCTTGTGATGGCTTCCCAGTCCACTGCCTGAACGGAAATCCCTAGAATATGCAGCTCTGTGACTTCCCCTTGCCCAGCTAGGCCACTCTGTTGGTCAGGTATGAGAAACAGTCCTGCTCATGCAAATGTCTTATTCACCTGAAGCAGCTTGAAGATCAGCAGAAAGAGCCTTCAGGTTTATCCCATGATAGGCACTGATGTACTGTTCAGGTCAGGTATGTCATAGAAAACTCTGGTCCTGGACTCCTCAATTTCATAGTCAGTAACATCATCAGACTTTAACGAAAATCCTTTTCTTTCACCTCCAACTTTTAATCCCAGAAGTGGGTAGTGTCATTGAATAGGAACTGAGAAGTGGAGGGACGGTGGTGTTGAGGAATTAAGCTGGGAAAGGCAGAGGCAAGCCCTAGCAGCAGCGCTGGGCAAGGGCTACAAAGGCCTATAGTAGTTAGAACATATTGCTACATTGAACTTTAGTTAAAATGCTAAGACTACCATTTAATTGTGACTTTATTTGATTATAATCTTAACAAAGATCACATGCACATTCTTTATCTATGCGTATCATTTACTCGTAAACTGGCAGGCATTTTCTGGTGATTGCATTTTCTATAGGCCCACACAAAAAGATAAGAATGTAGATGCTACCAGATGCTTCACACTGAAGGCCCACATGGTATGGAAGTTCAAACCAATCACAACATCCACAGCACTTGAATACACAACTCTGGAAGGTGAAGTAGTGACAGTAGTGATGACAATGTTGAACCTGTACAACTCACAAAGCAGGGAGCTTTTGCTTTCAGCAGCATCCCTGTCAGAATCTGGAATTCAAGTCCATTGAGTTTTTATTGACTTCTAAGCGGAACTATCAACCATACTTGCTGTCATTTTTATCTGAGCTGTAATGTGATGTCTGGGCACATTGTTTTTGTTGTGCTTGGATCTTTCTCTGGGTTCCATGGCTGCAGCCTCTCTTTACCTGCAAGTGATTTAACTTTTGTTATCTAATGAGGAATCCAGAGTAGCCTTAAAAACTTACTCACCAGTCTGGTCATTATGCAGTTTTCAGTGTACTGTACTTTTATGAACAGATGTGGAGCTAACTGAGAATTATGAACAGTTATTTCTTAGTTTGCTACCTTTCCTTTAGTATTTCATGAGATCAAATCTTTGTCAGTGACCAGTCCCAAGTAATAACATAATTTATTAATTGTTGTAATATATGAATCACATATTTAAATTTTACAGGACATTGAACAAAAAGCATGAAGTAGTCTTTGCAAAAACAATTCATAGCATTCACAAGCCTTTATGGAAAAAAAAACCCACATTCTTTATATTCAGATTCTTCAGTTCTATGTACTCTTTGATCAAATCATCCAAGGTTAGAAAGATCTTTTCTTCTGGCCCCTTGATCATCTAGGGTAACACATCTTCATATTAATTCATCAGTGAACCAAAATTCAATATATAATGGATTCTAAAATCAGTATTAAGAGGAACTCTGCTGAACATTATGATCTATTTGATTTATTTGTTTTTTCCCACTATGTGTGTAGGGATGTGAGGGGGTAAAGAGGATGGAAGAATCCATGGAGTCATGGAGTGAACTAGGTTGGAAGGGACCTCCAACGATCTTCTCCAGAATTCTTCTTAAAGTGGAACAGGTTGCTCAGGGCCCTGTCAAACCCAGTTTTAAGTATCTGCAAAGACGGAGATTCCACAGCCCCATTGGACCCCTGTTCTGATTGCCTTTATGGTAAAATAAGTGTGTATTTATATATGAGATTGGAATTTTCCATTTTCAGTCATGTCTATTTCCTCTTGACCTGTTGTTATATACTTCCAAGAGGACCAAGGCTCTGTTTTCTGTATGCTCTGCCATTAAATAGTCATATACAGGGATCAGATCTCCCTGTATCTTTTTCTTTCTAAGATGGAACCACTCCATTCTCTTCACTGTCCTTGCATGTTATATGCACCAGTCTGCTGACTGTTATGGAAGCCCTCCCTTGGACTCACTCCAGTACATTGATACTTAATCTACACAAGTAAACCCAAAACTGGGCACAGTACTCAGTCAGCAATCTCACATATGCTGAATAGAGTTGAAGAGTACAGCTTATCAGCTGCTGCCCCAGTTTGTCATCGTCTGCAAACTTGCTGAAAATATGACCTATTCCATTGCCCGTGTCATTAACAAAGCCATTAAGTAGCGTTTGTCCTAGTAATGATCACTGAAAGGTGCTACTAGTATCTAGTTGGCATTTGGACTTTGTATTCCTTTACACTCAGACATTCAACTGATTTTCCTCCTGCTTTATAATTCACTTATGCAGTTTGTATCTCGCTACTTTAGCAGTAAGGGTACAATGGGAGACAGCGCTGAAGGCTCTACTAAGATCAAGGTACACAGTCTCTACTGCTCTCATCCACTGAAGTGGCCATGGTAGAAGGCAGTCAGTCTGGTCAGGAGCAATTTAACCTTCATAAACCCACTCAGGCTGTTTTCAAGTGCATGTTTGTCCTTCATCTGTTTATAAATAGTTTCTAGGAGGATTTTGTTCCATAACCTTCCCAGGCACTGAGGTTAAGCTGACTGACCTTGAAGGCAGGTGCGATGTTTGCTTTTTTCCAGATAGTAGGTGTCTTTGCCCTCTGAAAGTTCACTATGAAAGGTCACTATGACCTTTCAAAGATGATTAAATGCTATTGTAATGACATGAGCCTGCACTCTCAGCCTGCTGTTATGAAGCTACTACTAAATTATTACCTGATTGTGAAGAGTTTTGAGGATTGGGAATCGGAACAATGAATGGGGAAAACACATCAAATTTTGTAGAATGTCCACTTGTCTAATTCAATGCCTGTACGTTAAAAGTGAGAATTTTCCCTTTTTATGCCTGAATGATTCAGGAGTAGCTACCTGTCATAACAAATGTGTAAACTTGAGTATCACAAGTTACATGGCTGTATTCACCCAGACCTTTGCCCAGTCAAGGACACTTATCTTGGAAAACTAATACTAATGTAGTTCTATTACTAAATCAACTCTCTTGGAGATGACTTACACACCTCTCCCTGCCACTTCATTATGACACAGCCATGGAAATGCTGATCTAGAAACAACAAGATTGCAATCTCCCCTCATGTAAGGGGAGAAAGGAAACTAAATATTTCATGTTTAGTTGATGTTTCCTAATGAGGCTTGGTAAAGAAAGCCCAGAAAACTGTTTATAGACAGAAGGCAGCTTTTTTCTTTTTAATTTGTCCACTGGGCATTTTAGAAGCTTTTGTGCTTTGAAATTGACTTAATATTTTTTGAAAAAATTTCAGCCTCTTGAAGGGTCCAGAGACTGAAACTTCTTACTTAAATAGCAATAACAGAGCCCTTTTTTGAGGGCTGAAAAGACCAGTGTATGCTATACCCTATCAAATACATGCCAGAAAAACAGATGTCATGTATTACAGCAAAAATTGCTTTAAGTCGTGGAAAGCTATCTAAATTTGTATGGCTTAGACCTACAGTCCAGAAGGTACTTGATCTGTGCCCTGGGGCATGGTGATCAAGCTTGGCAGTGGAATCTGATTCTGAAGTACTCCAGACTGGAGGTGAACGATGTACCTTTTGTAGATCCGGGAGTAATTTGGTTGATATCATTTCGGGTAAGTATCACAACAGTTCTTTCTTGTGTGCTGCTGGCACAGAAACTGTTGTCACTCACATTAGCTTGCTAGGCTTGACTAAATCAAGATGGATTTTTTCATTTGATCAATTTGACTCCCAATTCTCTTCAACCACCTTCCATTTGGACACTCTTTCCCTTTATACGGAACCATTTACTTTAGTTCTGCCATTTAAGTAAACAAATTCCAAAAGACCTCCATCACAGTGAATGAGTAGTGAACTGCTTTACCAGGCAGACATCTGATTTTGTAGTCTAACTAGCCATCATTCTCATGTTTTATTCAACTGGGAGTGAAATGATTGGCTCATAAAAAAGCATAATGTTTTTTTTTATGTATTAAATATAACTGTATTTATAGACCTTGCAGGTTTCAGTTAGCAAAATTAGTAATTATCTCATTTAATGATAGCAATAAATTTTAAAACATCATCAATGACTTTCTGTGGACAAGTTTGATGTTGAGAACTTTCTTCAAGTGTACTCATAAGTATAGCAAAAAAAAAAAGGTAAAACGAAATTCCTTTTTATTAAAAGTTAGAAATTTACCTTCCTTCCTATCTGATTTCCCAGATGTGACAGCACTCTCCATTTTTCTATACAAATTTCCTTTTGCTGACTTCAAATAAATTAAATAAGGCATAGTGTCTCAAGATGGCTATGTGGAGATGTTACTCAGATTCTTTGAATTCTAAGGATTTGTCAATGTATCTGTTCAAAGATCAAAATTTAATTATATTTCAATTTTCAGATGAAAGTTACTTTTTCAGTGAAGTATTTTATCCACAATTCTTGGTGAAATTAAAACATTTTTCTACAAAGCAAATATTTATAGAAACACATATCTAGATATCTATCTAGACTATCTATAGATAATCAACATTTCTAGCCTGGACTATGAAATTATGTTTGTTGACTGGATTTACAATTTGGAAATTTACAATTCGCAGATTTACAAGTAATTATGTTATTAAAGATGTATGTAGGCTTATTAGGACTACAAAAACATCTAATCCGGTGGACTACAATACCGTCTAATCCAGTAGACTACAATAAGAAATCCTGCTTATGAACTAAATATGTTTGCCTTTGTTTTCTTATACACAGTTTGAGTTTAAGCATATAATTTTGTTTTCCATTATGAACGATGAGAGCCAAAATTTTGATGTGTACAAAAATTGTACTTGGAAAATATCTCTTGTTTGGAACTTTGCATGCATTCCATTCAAAATTTCCTCTTCATGAAAGCATGACTGTGAAAAAGGAAAAACAAAAACATAGAAGCAAATTTGAATAAAAACAAATGGACTGAGTATTTGATTGGGCAATTTTGGAAAGACAGCTGTGAAAGAGTCCTCATGTCTTTTCATAGAAGAGTTAATACATTACTATAGCCAATATTTCTGATCTGATCTTGTTCAGATTGGATCCACCTCTACCAGCAAAATCACTATAATTCTTTCTATATGAAAAATCAGCAAAACTTATGAGATTGTTTTACTGTAGCAAAAGTTGAAGGAAATAAAGTATGTGATCTGCATTTTATTAAGGCCTGATCAGATCTCTTCATTGATTTCATAGGGCAGATCTTACAAACAAGCAGCCATTCTGAACTTTCATCTTATGTTCATTCTGAAATAGTTAATAATTAAACAAACTAAACAAAAAAACACATAGATTTCCCATTTACCTAATCATATGCAGATTGATATAAGAACATAAGATTGTCCATATGGAGTCAGACCACACCTCTGTCAAGGTTAGGATTCTCACTTCAGAACTTGCCAGTACCAGATGCCTAGTGAAAGTACATGAGAGCGGAACAAGTAGACAGGGATATTATATACTGGGATATTCTGCAGAATACTTTCCAGCCATCTGTGGCTCAGGTAGCTCCTGAATTACAGAAATGGTGGTGTCTGCATCTAATTGTCCCAAGCAGATTTTCTTGTCACAAATTCATCTGAAGCTATGTAAACTTTCCCATCTGCAGTATCTTATAGCAAGTAGTGTCACAGCTTAATTGCAACATTCTTTGCAGAAGCACCACTTGTTTGTTCTGGGCCTGCCACCTGCTAACTTTATCTATTTCACTTTTTTTTTTCTTTTTTTTTAAAGGCAGTGTGAGCAATCATTTACTAGTTCACCTACTTGATACTACTTATGATTTCACTGATCTTTCTACAGCCTTTCAGGCAAGGGCTCCTAGTGTATTTAATGATGATTCTTCCCTGGACAGAAGCTGCTCCACAACTTTCATCATCTTTCTCATCTTTCTGTGCAAGTTCCTCTATACAATTTCTGAAGATGGAGGAGTAATACAGAAGGAAACTGTTCATACTTAAGATATGGATGTTACTTCATGTTTTCTTCTCTATTCCTTTCTAAAAATCCCGTACATATGATCCAATTTTTGAATACCTTTTAAAATGAACATGCTTTATGAACATGCTGAACAACACAAACTTTCACTTGGGATTACTCCTCTCACTCTCCATAAAAATTAATTTTTAACTTGTTTTCTATCTGTGTGAGAATCTGCTTTTGTTAGCTAAGTTTCCTTAATAGCTTTTGGTGAGAGGCTGGGTCAGATACATCTGGGATACTTTCTGCCTTGTTCAGTTAGCATATCTTCTAAAGCACAATAATGTAAGTTTAATATAGAACTGGATTATTCAAACTTTACTGAGTGACTGAAGACATTGCCAACCTTGGTCCAGTTTATAATACATAATAGTACATAAATGAGAAAAGCTGCAAATTAGTGACTCGTTCTTCTCATTTATGAGGAAATAAAATCAATAAGCTTGTATTATTCAAACACAAGACCTCTAATTGTGAGTTATTCTTAGCTGAATGCTTGACAACATCGTATGTGTTATTGCCAAACCTGCGGGATTATATGTTGTGTAGTACAATTAAGAAAAAAAAATCCACGACCAACAACAACAAAAAATCGTGGGAGTTTTTCTTGGTAGACAATTCAAATCTTGGTCATACATTTTTATTAACCTTTTAGTATGTGAAATACAAAATATTGAAGCATTGTGTTCATTAACTGTTACTTTCCTCCATAGGTGTGCAAATTGAATTTATTCTAAGTAGGCGACATCCAGATTCAGTACTCCTCTGTCCTGCAAGGGTTTCCCTGAGCATAAAACTATGCATTGGAATGGTAAGAATATAAATGGTTTATACTTCAACAAGTTGCTAACAAACGGTACAATTATGTAAATGACTTCCAAAAACATTAAAAAAAAATGTGTACATTAGGAGTGTTTGCTGCTACTATAGAAAAATAACTGCATAGGAATGCATTTATATTGTAGTAAGTTTGAGATAACTTTATTTAATTTACAAAATTTGAGAAAGACAGTACCTTGAAGAAACTCTGTCAAGATCTTCTATATTTGGCTAAAGCAGCAGAATTCACATGGGCAGTTACTTTGGAAATACCTAATATTTAAAAATATGTTATGATAAGGTTGGCCATACCGAACCAAATTGACTGTCTTAAACACCTTAGAAAACTATCACAACTCCTTTGAATTAGCCTAATAATACTCAATCTCACCTTGGATGAGTCCAGGCTCCATCTATCACATTTTCAAATGCCTGTCTGTCAGTACCTCTCACACTTTCAAATGTACAGTCTGCTTGTTTGTATGAAGCTTTCAGAGTGTGATTTGCACCAGATTTATGTTTAAAGCTTCAACTCTTCATTCGTGTCAAATCCTAAATTAAATCCCTTGGTTACTTCATGGTAACTTGTCCATGTAGCCATATTGTATATCAGCTAACAGCTTTTCTCTCATCAGATGCCTTGGACAGAATATTTATTCCTGCCACAAACTGTTTCTTTGAACTCTGTGCATGAGTCCTCAGCCACATGTAATATCCAGTTTGACGAATTTCCCTTCTGCCTGGGTAGATGTTTGAGATCCACAGGCATTTTATCCTTTGATGAAGACGTGTTGGACAGATGCCCAGATGTTTTTGAATATAAACAGAGTTTATAGGTATTATGATAGGAAAGACAAAGCTGATTGTAATGGAAAAAATCCACTTGAGAAAGTTAACCAAGTAACTTGTGACTAATGAAGTGAGAATATTTTCACCAGTTACAAATTAGTTTGAAACTTTTAGTGTTGGCAGGGTTTTATCTGAATATAAATAGAATATAATGGATTTACTCTGGATTTACTCTGGATTAACACCAGGACATGTCAGAACGGAACTTGGCTTGTTATTTTTACTTATGTATCATAGTGATATGTTAATAATTAATTTAAATGCTGTGCTGGTTCAGTTTCCATTTCCATCCCAATCTCTCAGCTCTTGTATGTCATAAGAAAGTCACATTTATCTTACACCAAACTAAATGTTTTGCTGCAGCCCAGCACAGAGATACCACAGGGCAGGCATGGGCTAAACAGCTGGCTCTTCCCTCCTACAGGGCCCTTACAGTCTTGTTGGCACTCTCATAAGTTATTCTTTGACAGAAATTATAAAAAGGAATTTCGAGAACTTCATTGACTGTACAGATAACAGTAGTGGTATTGATAGAATAACAGGCATTTCAAAATCTTTGAGTCTTCCTTCAAAGGCTGTTTTATTAGCTTGCACAAGAAGATAAGTATTAGGTCATGTCATAAAACATTGTTTTCTTTTATTTGAATCTGTAATTCAAAAAAACTCTGTTAATCTGTTTGATAATATGTCATTTATTTAAAAATATCTGGTATATTTATTTTTTTTATGAAAGCCAAATACATAAAAGGAGTCATTAGGTGGCCCAATAACATCAGTGAATGTGAAGTATGGTGCACTTGTTTTCTCTGAAAGTTATTAATTTTCTTTTAAGGTCTAATGGAGTTGTTAAAAGACAGGTTCCCTGTGCTGTCTCCATAAGGCATTACTCTTGTTTTCTTACTTCATTTAAACTAGAAAAAAATCTAATACTAAATGAAATACATACATGTGGTTGATATTTTTTATTTGGAAAATGTAAGAAAAAATGTTTGATAACAAATATAAATGTATTTTAAAATAATTAGAATAAGGAACAGGCTGGCTGATGGAGCCAATGCAACAATCACACATCATTTCTCCTGTGAGACAGTTTGCTTTTGCAGCTCAGTCAACTTAATGCAGCTCAAGCCTTGTAGTACATTCATGTCCTGGAGTCACAGAATTATAGAATCACTTGAGCTGGAAGGGACCTTTAAAGATCATCTAGACCAACTCCCCTGCAATGAACAGGGACATCTACAGCTAGATCAGGCTGCTCAGAGCCCAGTCCAGACTGACCTCGAATGTCTGCAGGGATGGGACATCACCACCTCTCTGAGCAACCTGGTCCAGTGCTTCAACATCCTTACCATAAAAAACTTTTTGCTTATGTCTAATCTAAAACTTCACTCTTTTAGTATGAAACCATGTCTCCTTTTCACAAGGGACCCTGCTAAAGAGTCTGTTCCCTTCTTTCTTATAGCCCCCCTCTAGATACTGAAAGGCCACTATCAGGTTACCTCAGAGCCTTCTCTTCTCCAGGCTGAACAGCCCCAGCTCTCTCAGCCTGTCCTCATACAGAAGGTGTTCCATCCCTTGCATCATTGTTGTGGCCCTCCTCTGGACATGCTTCAACAAGTCCATGACTCTCCGGTACTGAGAACTCCACATCTGGGTTCAGTACTCCAGGTGAGGTCTAAACAGCGCAGAGTAGAGGGGCAGGATCACCTTCCTCGATCTGCTGGGCATGCTTCTTTTGATGCAGCCCAGGATACAGTTGGCTTTCTGGGCTGCAAGGGCACATTGCTGGCTCATGTCCAGCTTTCCATCCACCAGTACCTCCATGTCCTTTTCAGCAGGGCTATGAGCAATCATTTCATCCCCCAGCTTGTATTGATAGTAGGGGTTGCCACGACTCAGCTGCATGACCTTGCACTTGACTTTGTTGAATCTCATGATGAGAACATGAGATTGTCTTGGGACCACTGCTCAAGCCTGTCTAGGTCTCTCTGGATGGCATCCCATCCCTAAACTGTGTCGACTACTCCGCGTAGGTTGGTGTCATTTGCAAACTTGCTGAGGTTGCACTCGATCTCACTGTCAATGTCATTGATGAAGATGCTGAAGAGTATTCGTCCCAGCACTGATCCCTGAGGAATACCACTCATCTCTGGTCTCTGTCCAGACATTGAGCCATTGACCACTACTCTCTGGGTACGATCTTCCAACCAGATCCTCTTCCATCAAATGGTCCACCCATCAAATCCATATATTTTCAATTTAGAGAGAAGAATATTACGGGGGATCATGTCAAAGGCCTTACTGAAGTCCAGATAGATGATATCAGTGGTTCTTCCCTTGTCCACTGATACAGTTGCACTGCCAGAGAGGGCCAATAGGTTAGTCAGGCAGAATTTGCCCTTGGTGAAGTCATGCTGGTTGTCTTGTCTCACCTCCCTGTCTCGCATGTGCCTTAACATCTCTTCCAGGAGGATCTGCTGAAGGTTGATAGTTCTCTGGGTCATCCTTTCTACTCTTCTTAAAAATGGGTGTGATATTGCCTTTTTTCCAGTCACCAGGGATTTCACCTGACTGCCATGACTTTTCAAATATTATTGAGAGTGGCTTGGCAACTACATCAGCCAATTCCCTCAGGACCCTGGGATGCATCTTGTTGGGACTTGTAGACTTATGGACGTTCAGGTTCCGCAGGTGGTCACAGATCTTTATTTACAATGGGAGGGACATTGCTCCCCAAGACCCTGCCTTCTGACCCATCCACTTGAGGAGTGTGTGATGAATAGTTGCCATAGCAGACAGAGACAAAAAAGTTGTTGAGTACCTCCACCTTCTCGTTGTCTGTTGTTATTAGCCTACCTGTGCTGCTTACTAGTGGAGATATGCCTTCTCAGATTTTCCTTTTCTATTTGATGTACCTGTAGAAGACTTTCTTGGTCTTCTTTGCATGCCTTACCAAGTCCAGTTGCAGTTGGACCTTGGGCTTCCTGACTCCGTCCCTATACGACTTAGCAGTATACTTCTCTTATACTCGTCCGAGGCCACCTGTCTGTGTTTCCACTGCTTGTGCACTTTCTTCTTGCTCCCCCGGTTGACCAGGAGGTCCCGGTTCAGCCATGCTGGTCTCTTGCCTCCCTTTACTGACTTCTTACACCTGGGGATGGAGAGCTCTTGTGCACTAAGGAAAACTTCCTTAAAGATCTGCCAGTTTTGCTTCACGCCCTTATCCATGAGGACAGTTTCCCAGGGGATTTTGTTGACAAACTCCTTCAAGTTGGCTTTCCTAAAATTTAGTGTCCTGATTTTCATGTGAGAAGCATCTTTTGTTTACCAACATGAAGTACGGTGTAACCCTTGTGGTATCATGGAAAAGTGTAAATATAAAATTAAAATTTCAGAAACTAAAATACAAATCCATAGTTAATATAAACTTGATTATTCATTGTGACACATATCTCACTGAAATTCTTAAATAAACTGGTTTTCAACTTGATTTAGTTTGTATCAGTTAAATCCTCTGATCAAATCAGTGACTGTTTTTGACTCAGACAAGAATTTTCCATTTCTTTTAATAAAATAAAATATAGTTTCAGAAATGAGAGGCATGGTACACAACATGACACTTGAGGAGGTCAATTTTTACCTTAATGTAAAGATTTGGTCTTCAAAAGACAAAGGGTGTTTGGATGTTTGGACTTAACATTATAAAAGGAAGAGTAAATGAAACTGAATAGGAATCCTGAAAGTAATAATTTAACTTGGGGGAAAAAAAAAAGGGTTATATGTTGGTTTCACTTGCTTTATCTCTCAACCTGCTTTTGTGGCCTGCATTGATTTCCCCAAATATCTGCTTCAATTTTATTTGTCATCTCTGCTGATAAATATGGCATTCTTGTACTCCTTGTACATTTTATTTTATTTTTAAATGTATAATTGGCCTATCTGATTCCTGACAAACGAAAGGCATGCTATGTAGTATCAATATTACCTTTACCTTATCCACTCTACCGCATAGTCCATGGGGTATAGATGGAAAATAATTCTGAAAAATGTTGGCAAGCTTGCAGTGTTCTATACCTAAACTGCTTAGCAGGAAGAACGTCATATACCAGCTTTCCTCCTATAATCTCCATTTATTTATTTCTTATATGTGTGCTTCTAGTTCAAATAACTGTGCAGCTTTATAAAATGGAAGTAAATGTCATTTTTAGACGTGTTGTTAGTACGTTAAATCCTCATTTTAGAAGGGTCCTTAAAAACACATCTAACTCTAAGAGCACCTTTCTGTGGATGTGAGCTTTACCTCAAGAAGACTATGCATATCTTGAATGAAAATAGAATCCTAGTGTAGTGGAAACAATTTACTTTGCATACAACAAATGCCTTGGACAACACATACTCTGTTACCATAAAAGAAGCAGGAATGATGATAGCAATGAAATAAACTAAATTCTGTTTTTAATGCAACTGCTGAGATAAGCCTTCCCAGCAGACAAGGCAAAACCCAACAAATATTGTGCCCTGAAGGTGCGGCACCATCCTTGTCTGCTGTAGCAAGGGAAAAAAAAAGAAAGAAGAAAGATGGCAGCAGAAATGCAACTGGCCAGAGGAGCTAGGCAGGACTTCGCTGAGTTCCCCTAAAAAGGCTGCCCTGGCGATCCCCAACCCTGCTCCCTGGAGCAGGAGCACTCCTCAGCAGAACTTTCCAGGCTGGTGGAAGCTGTGAAGAAATAGATCGATTTATAGCCCTCAGCAATGTCCTTTTCATTCAGGACTCTGATGTTTTCCCTTTGGGAATATTAGATATGTATTTTGCTTATAATTAGAAAGTATAAAATCCAATTTGATGCAAAAGTTTGGAAAAAAACAACATTTCACTGAACATGCTGTTTTAACCAAAGAGAAATGCTCAATGAAGTTGAAATTTTTCATTTTGAAACTATTTTTTGAGAACAATCATGATTTATTCATACCTAAGCCCAATAATAATAATAATCTTACTTCCCAAATAAGAAAATATTTTCAGAAATTTTCCTTGTAGAAAAATTTTTAGTACTCATTCTAAATAATGTTTTTAAATAGCCCATTTTCTCCAGTTGTGTCATAAACTAGAACTTCTCTGTCACACATTGTGCTCCAAAGAAGGTAACTATCTCAAAAATGTGAATGGTACACTGATCTCTCAGAAGAATTGAGTTCTAGTTTTACAGTAACCGATGTAGCTGAATCAGAGTTTGCAAGCTTGAAGTTCTGAAACAAACTGATTAACTGCTGTTGTTATTCCCCTTTCACAACTTTATTGTTTAAAATCATTTGAAACAGATAACCTCAAATGATCTACATTTTTCTGATCTGTAAACTTCAAAATAACGTGACCACACGAGAGGCATTTAACATAGTCTCTATAATCCATGAGTCTCATTGCTGTTTGATGATATTGTTTAATCATTTGTATAATCTTTTCACAATCTACCTCCCTTAATGAAGGCTTATATTATTTTTTGAAATTCAAGAGAAATTATGTGTTGGAATAGGAAATAATTGCTTGTTACTGTGTTGCAAACACCCCTTATATTCATTTTACTACCAATGTAATTCTATTGATTTATCTTTAGAGTAATATTCACTCATATTTGTAAATCCATCTATTACCTTGTGAGTCCGAAGTAAATAAGCAAGTTCTGAGGAGATGCACTGTCTGTTTTGTTTCCACAATTAGTAGGTTCAGCTGGAAGCTGTGGAAGAGCTATCTAACACCTATGTTAACTCCAGCCAAGCCAATGTGAATTTTTCCACTGATTACCATCAGCTTTGGACTCAGTCCCTAAATTCTTACAGCTCAAGAGGAGAGCAAAATAGTATGAAGTGGTTTCCACAAATATTGCTTTAACAGAACTTCAAGATTTCTTTTTTAAACTCAACTTCAGTGAGGAAAGTGAGAAGAACAAGTAGCATCTGCATGGGGTGCAAGTTGGCAAAAATTCTAGTCTGCCACTTTCCAAATTGTTATAGAAATGTTTGGCACGTCTCTGTCACAAATTACAGCTGATTATAATTTCACAGTATGTGCAAGCAGATGGAGGAGATGAAATGGGGGAAAGTTTCACCCCAGACAAATTAATTATTAGTAAGTATTTTCAGAGCAGAAGTTAAATATTAAAAATGTCATTTGAAATAAAGCATTATGGGATGTCCAAGTAATCTATAGCTTTGAATCAAACATTTTGTTAACAATTTGACACCTAGTTGAATAATTTATTATTTTTATAAATGAAAATATAACTCATATTAAAAAAGAAAATATTTTGGAAATTCTGAACAACTAGTGACTTTTCTCAAGTTAGCTGTTAAATCAACAAGCTCATGAGCAGTGAGAAACAGAAAGCACTATGTAGCAGGGATGACTGTGGAAATGTTTCAAATATTTTTTCCCACTTCAGAGAAAATACCCACATTCAATAGAAAGCTTCCTAAACCTAGTTTCACATCACTTTTTATTTTTTATGGAATACATGTTTTGATGCATTAAATATTGCCTGTTGCTTGCCTATGCTTTTAAAAGCTAGGCCGAAGACATGAAGGGAAAGGTAAGGTCTACCTCAATGAGATAAGGACACAAAAGTAAAATATTCAAAATGCTTCTGTTTCACAAAATGGGTGGCCAAAGGGGTGACTTCCTGCTCTCTCTTTCCCTTTCAGAAACTTGTAATCCTGGAATTGAAACAGGTGTGTGTAAAAATCCTGGCCAAAAGGCTTTTTCTGTGATCCTCATGCTCACCAAGCAGGTAATCAAAGTGTAATCTTCTCTAGAAATACATGCAATTCAGACATTCATAAAGTAATTTCTGCATATATATTTTTTTAAAAAAGTCAAAATACAAACCAAACCAAGCAACCACAACAGAAACAAAACACTTCGTAAGAAAGATTTGGCATGACTAAAGTAAAACTAATATTTGACGTGAACAGCAGTTACTCATGTTCTTAAGTATTCCAGGAATTTTTATTTATTTATTTATTTATGTTGTAACAGAAAAATATTTGGTTTCAATCAAAAATGAGAAACAAAATGACAGTTATTTCCCTGAAAGAGCAAAACTGAACTTATTTTGCTATTGTTCTTGTTTATTTTTTAAATTGGAAATAACTTTTTAAACATTAAATATTGCAGTTCCTATGTAGAGTCTGAAAGTGATTTAGAATGCATTTAAAGTGAAAATGAACATGTGAAAAAAAGTGTACATCTTGAACCCAATAAAGAAGACAGTACTGTGCATATCATTATATGCATACGTTTAGTTCAAGATTTTGCTTACAGTGAAATGCAACTTTTTAAGTATTTGCACTGATTGAATTTCATCTTTTCCAATTGCTTGTGACAATCTGACTGTTTTACAAAGAAAAGTGCTTGATTGTGCTTTCAATTTACCCTGGAAAACCTTTTAATCAGCTGATGGTGCTTATGTGGTTTAGGGAATCTAACACAACGCATATTCAATGACTCTTTCTGTCCCCTAAATAGAAACTTTACTGTTTTTTTGAGATTATGTCAAGGACTCACCCTGTTAAATATTTTACATTTCTTATAGGATGCTTTAGGCTGACAGGAAGATGGACAAGTATTGATATAACCAACAGTAATTCAACCAATCCAAGTTTTTACAAAATAGGATATAGAACTGTTTCATGTGTTTAAAATTACAAAAATTCTAGAATCTAGAAAGAAAGAATTTTCTAAATCAGTTCAGCTACTGATGCTTTCTAATACTATTTCAAAGCATTTAGCAATGTTGATCTTCATCTTACCAAGAGATCTGTGTAAAATAGTTGAGTAATCACCTAATGGTGCATTTAAATGCATTATATTAGGGTATAATTCTTTGTACTATCAAGTTTAGGCTATATTTTATGTTTTTACAATGTTGAACATCATAGAAACCTTTATTTGGCTCAGGGTTACTATTTTAACATGTATCTAATAACTTTTCCTATCCTTTAAATGGCAGTTTTCAGTGGTAGCAACAAGGAATTGTTATACATACTATGGAAAAATATGTCTGGATATGCACAAGGGAGTAATCTTGCTTGTTTTAATAAGGTAGCATTTGCCTTCTCTCTCAGGCAGTGTGATTTAAATAAGCTTGTTTTACTTTGCTTCACAACTTCTAGAAGTATACACATGCCAGGTTACTATGTATAAGATGATGAATGGTACCTTACAAACAGTGATTTATTAAAACGTTTGCTTTGTTACTTCTACTCATCTAGCCGTACTGAAAAACTCTTCTTCAAGGATACCTGTATTTAAGAAGCAAACTTCAGTAAAGAGAAATAGCACGCTTCAGATCTGCAGCTAAGTTTCTGCAAAGCTGCAGAATTACAAACATTTTGGAGGGTGATGAGGTAAGGTTAGTTTAGACAACCACAGGCAAAATGATAGGCCAAAATCCTGCTCAAACCTTTGTCAGTGGAAAGCTTCCCATGAATTCTCAACCATTTCATCTAATATTCAGGAAAAGTGGCTTCTGAGTTTGGAAAAGTACAGTTGACCTATCTGCACGTTTTGAGTTTAGTAAACAGTGGTATTGAATAAATAAGTTGCCCAATTATTTTGGATTTGCATGCAGTTTCAAGTTATTAAATATTGCATTGAACATGATTAATGTACTATCATGTATGAACACTGAGATATGGGTGAATACTATTGATGTTGCTTACACTGAAACATACTGTATCCTTGGTGTTTTATTGTTATATGCTTTTAGTCAGACCTGCAAACACATTGGTAACACAACATCATGACCAGCCACAATGGCTATCTGATTGTATAATAAAGCAGTCTTTCACCCTAATACTGTCTTTCATCAGTGATTGTTTCAGAAGATATTGATTAGCCATATATTAATCTCCCCATAATTGTCATAACAAAATTATTAAAAAAAAAAAAAAGACATACTAGAAATCTGTGAGAACAGCTGACAAACATTTACTGTGTGGTACTTAGTTCTCCTTTTTAATATACTTATTCAAAATGTATTGCCGAGATATCAGCAGTGTGCAATTGCAAAACATGTATGTTCATATTTATCATGCACAGGTGTCTAACTTTTATCTGTTTATGTCTTTATTCACTCTTTATTATTTCCTAATAATTGTCCAGAAAATAGAAAATTGTTAATGGTGTGTTATGTAAGTAACTCTAAACTAAACTGTTTAATTGATAGGACCACTGCATATCAGTTTTTACCAGTTATCTTATATTTAATATCTTATATTTAGATTAACTTTAGTTAACACCTTGTAAAACACACCAATCTTACAATGAATGTTTACATGTTTAAGGTCTCCACTGTATGTAAATTAGACCTGAACTTTGAGCTAGATTTACTAAATACTAAAGATTTCATACATAGTGGAAACAAAAATGCAAATCATATAACAATAAATTCAATTTTTTGTTACAAACACCCTGGAGAAAATTTTAACAAATCATAACTGTCATAGGGATGGATGATGAAAGTTTTTGTCATGCAAAAGAATACAAATCACTCTGCAGTTGCAAGCATCATTCTTTTATTTTCTTGGTTGTAGGCACATCATCAACTTTAATGATAAAAGCCTTCCACAAAAATAATTCTTAAGCCTCAGGAACAAACACCTCTTTGGCACCCTGAGAGAATGTTCCACAAACATCATCAATCTCCTTCTGAGTATGATTTACAGCTTTTGCCTTTGGCCAGCTCAAGCTGTCTGTGTGCATGCCCCAGCAGCGTCACATTGGGATTCTCCTCCCCTTTGTCCTCCAAGCACACACCACTTGATTGGGATGCTCGCCACCAGCTTTGCAAACACATTTGGAAAATAGAAGTTTGAGTACGATCCATTCTACACAGGCACATCAGAAATGCACGACTCACATGACAGAAAAAGGGAAGGAACATATATCTAGGCAAAAACTAGTGGGCCAAATTCTCATTTCCAGCCAGATTTATTGTGTGCAGCCAGCAGGGGTGTTTACAAAAAAGATGCTAGTCTTTTCCTGTCTATCTGACTCCTCTAATTTATTTAATTGCCTATATCTACTAATGGGCAGTCTATACACTATGGGAGCCAAAACACAGAACATCATTTAGTGAGATTCATTTCCATCTGTGACATGACTTTTGTGCCAGGTGCTGCATATGTATTGTACAAAAGGTTGATGAAAGCAGCTGTACACCAGCTGAGACTACTCTGAAGAGATTTAAATGCTCTCTACTTCCACTTTCTGTTTTTCTAAACTGAAGGAGAGGGGTGTGATGGGGTGTTTCTACCTTCTGTAGAAACAGCCTTGATCTGTCCCTTTTATGACAGCCCTGTAGGTAAGTTCATTTAACGGAGTCTAAATAATATGAAAATCTGAATCATTGTTTTGATGCAGCAGTATAAAGGTTGCAAGGCAATGAAATTAAGTAACTCAAATTTAGCATCTAGGAGTACAGTTCCTTCTTCATGACTCACCTAAATGAAGTTTGCTTGTGAATTGCACGTGTCTGATAAATGAACTCTTTCAGGCTGCTTTTCTTGAATTTCAAGAATACAGCCTTTGAACCTGAGATGAATACATTTAGAGTTCTTCATGATCATGCACTTCATGCACTCACTATAGTATATATGTTTATTTAATAATTGTTGCCTGACTTCAACCATCATCACGGACAGAAAACCTATATCCTTATCAAGAAAACATATAAACTCTATGATTAGTTATACGCATGGACATATCGTTAATATGTCTGCACTGAGTGAAACAGTAGATACTTATAAGCCTAGTCATATTAATGTGGGAACCCTATTGAAGGAGAAGCACCTAGAAAAATAAATCCATGAATGTATTCATAAAATCTTTGGGATGTTTTTATAAAGGCTTGAAAGCTAAGTGGATTTAGTTTATTGACTAGAATAGCACAGAGTGCTATTCTATGATTAAGGGATAGATTGTACAAAAGAAATATTTAAATCCTCTCTCTTTAGTCACCTAGAATTAAAGCTTCTTTTACAGCTGATATTAAGTTTGAGATGGCACTGAACAGTCCTTGGAAAACTTAACTTCTGATGTAGCCATCTAAGCTAGATACTTAAGTAGTGCTCACACTGATAATTAAGAGCAATTATCTACCACTAACTTGTAAGTCATTTGGGAGGCTGCTCAGAACTGCAGTACCCCAGGAAGAGCAATGGGAATTACAACCTCAAAGAGAGCCATCTCTCACTAATGTTGGGTGCAGAGACTGATAACATCAGGCCACCTTTTGCCATGCCTGATCATGCTGAGTGAACAGAAATGGTCAGCTGTTGGTGGCATTAACTGAGGTTTTTGTGCTTTTCTTTTAATTTCACTACCTGATGATACCTGAAAGCCGTACACTTTATTTCATAATCCCATTATGTACCATTATAAAATCTGATTTCCCAGATTATTTTTTTCATTCTACTCTGTGAATTGTAATCCTTACCTTTACCACTTTTGTCTGTATAATGGGGATAACATTTCGCAAACTCTCTGCAGCTCTGTAGAATGGGATATATTAACTTCTACTATTTCTAGGAGCTGTATGAAGATGAATCTCTCAAAATGTAAAGTATGAAACTGCTACACAAGCAAACACTCCAGTCTATATCTGATGATTTATTTTGAAGCATTCAGTCAATAAACTGAATACTGATTGCATTTTTAATAAGGCTGGCAGAAAGTTTTATCAACACTGGAAAAACTGTTTCTGTGAACCTAATCATTTTTCTAGTGTCTGCTTTACAGGACAAGTTTTGAATTTGTCCCAATATTTAAAATGTTAAAGCTTAAAATATGAGGACTTGTAAAGTTCTAATGATAAATTTATTCTTTTGTCAAAAGCGAAACCAAACACTTTTATCATCTCTCATAATTATGTATTTTTACATAAAGTAATCCAACCTAATACAGTGCTTTTGCCTTGCATTTCTGAAAACTTCAGATGACTTCTTGAACACTGAACAGAAGTCTCTGTATATTAAAATTGCTTTTACATCTAATAGAGAAAATTTATTTTTATTCTGTGTTATGCAGTTAAATTCATATTTACTTTGGAGCAATTAGTTATAGACCAACTTACCAATTAATTTTTCAAAAATAAAAATAATTTAAATTCTACCATCACTACTTTTCCAATGAGTGCAATTATTCTGTGCAGAATGGCAGCGCATAATTTCAGAAAAAAATTAAATACTTAATTTTAATATGTATTAATAATAATCTAACCTCATCTTGAATGAGTAAGAACACTATAAAATACCGTTCCATTTTACCTGCTGCCCGTGACATTAGTGAGAAGCAGGGAAGTGAAAGCATGACTAGTGATTTAAGTAGAAGCAGAATTTAATCTACTGAAAATAAGGAGAGCTTTGAAGGCCTCATGGCTTTTGTAAAGCTCTTGCTTCCTCACAGTATCAGTTACCAAGTCAATACCCTTCATTTTTAGTGGAAAGCTGAATAAAAAAAAAAATGTTCAGCTGCTTCATTTCGTTATTGTACACATTTTAAAACAAATAAAAAATTCCGAAGGCTTTTATACATGCATATATGTGTATTTTATATATGTATATATATATACATCAATATATGTATATGTATATACATCAAACATTTGATATACATGTATTAATTTTATGACACATAATAATCTATAATGATTCAGAAAATCTAAAATTTTCAATATAACCATGGAGCCAATGAAATTTCTACTTGTGACAGCATCCTTTATGAGCCAGTTTTGAAAATAATTGAGTTTTTTGTGCTTTTCTTTTAATTTCACTACCTGATGATACATGAGAGCAGTAGACTTTATTTCAGAATCCCATTAGGTCCCATTATAAGATCTAATTTCCCAGATTTTTTTTTTTTAAATCTTATTGTCAGTCATTGTATTACAGTAAGCCTAGCTTTCTTTTGATTCTCATAGCTATACACTGTGGTGAAAAAAAAAGCACAAAAGAACTATGCTGCATCATCCTGTCAAGGAGATTTCTTAACAAATTATTTTTACCCTCAAAAGAAAACAAAAAGAGACTTTTTGTAGCTTTAACAATTTTCATACTTCAGGTCTTTTCTTGGTTATTCAGGGAAACAAAAATAAAATCTTTTAAACTTCAGAGATCACGATATTGATATCTTTGGAGTCTTATGAAATCTAAATATTTAAGAAAATAATGATTATTATATAAACTCCATATATTTTTTTTCCTATAATGTTGGGTTTTCAAAACACATTTCTTCTTTGTAGACCATTTATTTATAAAGATTACACAATAGTAAATTATGATACAAAATAGTAAACCCTTTCTTTGTATGCTATTTCATGAAAGACTTTCTATTCTTAGGTATGTCTTACTCTGCATTAAATTCACTCACTTGCAGAAGAGCAAGAGATTTTACTTAAACTTTCTTTTTAGACCATCATTTAACAACAAGACCTTGTCCTCCATGAAGAAATGGTTTAATATAATTTCCACTGAAGTCTTTAAGAGACACTAATGAAATTAGAGTGCTGAATTGGTTCTTTGGGGCAAAAAGGGTGCTGGTACCAGTGATGGCTTCCTCCTTCCTTCACAGCTATTCCAGAAGTCCCTTCTCTTTCCTCACAGGCATCGAGGGATCTATTCATCCAAAGTGCAAAATAGAGCTACCATGAAGTTTCCTCATCTGCAAGAGTCTGTGAGGTCCCACAGCTTGTGTCTCATTATCTTCATCACTTCACAGTGGTTCATGTCTGCCATGGGATTCCTGTGTGGGATACATGGACTTTGCTTTTTGGTTTACAACTTTTAGAACCTCACTGTTTTCAGTAGAGGTCTTACATTTCATGTTCGTATTGGGGTCCTATAAATCAGTTAAGAATGGCTGTGTGGTCCTTCCATAGCACAAATTAAATTACATTAAGCTAGTTGGGATGTGTTACTAGTAACAGGTGGATGTACTCAAGATAGAACTAAAAAACTTTCAGAGTACATTAGAAAAACAAGCTCAAACAATTTCAGCTGTGTTTCTAGTGTACACTAAAAACACATTCAATACTGTTTATTTTTTTCATGTAAGAATAATGTAATTTACTACAGGGATCCAAACACACTTCATTCAAATAAAGTTAAGAGTTTTACATTTTCTGGCATGTCACCAAAAATTACTTGAGGTGCACAGACATAAAATACACATACACGATTTCTACTGAAATTATCCAGCATTTGAGCTATTATTATAAACAAGCATATATAGTATATACAGAGATAATTGTTTGTCAGCTGCTTGGCTCTGAGTCTGTCATAGTATAGCAATGTACTTTTTGCCATTGCTATACTGCTGTGCTTAGGCACCTCTGAGCCTGCTTTGAACAATGAAGAGTTTGCAGAGAAAAGCCTGAAGACCTGGGATGTCACTTTTTCAAATGCACCCTTAGCTGTTTTGTAGGCATGTTCCGTTCATACTAAGAAGTTGCCAAACTTTAAGCATGAAAAGATCAGTGAATAAATCCATTGTTAATTTTAAAAGCAATTTCAAATGCCTTTACAATTAAGCCATTTAATTTCCATTGGTTTAAGTTTAATCATTTTTCATTAATGTAAGCTAATTTGCAAGCTAATCTAATAAAGTAGCATGAAACATGAGGAGCAGTGCATTGAAATGAAGTTCAGTTGCTTGCAGCTCATGAATGTTCTTGAAGTTTAGAAGACTAATTACTGTCTAAAAATGATTTTGTTTACCTTTATCTTTTGAGAGTTCCTGCTTTATCCCACAGTTTAAAATTCACAGATAAATCATGAGTACATGTAACTTGGAAGATCTTCAGTAAACTCAAAAGGCTAGTTTATACCAGTTGAGAATTGAGCGTGTTTTTTTTTGTTTGCTTGTTTTTGATGGAAATTGATAAAAGCTCCCCTTTGAAATAAATATTTTAGTGCAAGTATTAGCAATCCGTGGTACATAATCTTGTGCCTACTAGAGTCTGTAGAGCACTTGGCATTGATTTCAGTGAGAGAAGATTTAGATTCTAAAATTCATGCTAGAAAATAGTAGACTAACTATTTGTTCTGGTTTCTTATAAAGCTATGATGTTGAGGACTTCTCTTAATTTATGTCTGAGATAGAACTTCTATAAAATAATCTGCCAGTTCTATCTTTCAAATTGTTGATGAGGGAGACTACATCATAGCCATTGGCAAACTAATTACCCTTGCTAAGAAAGATTTATAAAAATATCTAAAATCGTTTCACTTAAATTCTCAGTTTTGTTAAAGCTCGACTGAGCCATTCTTTACCAGGTTTCTGTTCTCCATGTATCCTTCACATTATTACAATACATAACTGTTTTTTTTTTCATTTTTTTCATTCATTTCTGATCAAATGTGAATGTGAATTCTAGTCTAGGGCTGGTTCTAATGTTTACTCACTAAAACATGACTGTGGTTATAAAACCATGAGATTAGGCAAAATGACTTCCCTGAAAGCTACCTTTTCACGTCCAGAAATGCATATTGTTTGCTTATACTCAGCTTAGCAAGTGATACAGGTCACTATACACCAGTGACACATTCTCCTTACTTGCCATGAATTTTTTAATTATTATTTATTTCCTTACATAACGCAGGACCAAGAACTGTTCCAAAATACTACAGGTATTAAGAGATAGCTAGTTTAGTATGGAAATTAGATAAATATGACAGCTGTGTGTTTGTATAAAGTATTGTAAACACGGTGATCCTAAAATAGAAGGGTTGATCCGAAAGTAATGCCTCCTATTTTATTATGTTGACCCCCAACATCAGAGGCTGATGTTGGTAGTATGGCAGTAGAGGTTGAACCTTCCCACCAAAATTCTGTTACATTTTATTGCTGTGAGACAGATGGCATCAGAGGAACAGTCTGACAAAATGGCATCTGACATGGAAGTGTGTATGAAGCAAAGGTGTGAAATTGAATTCCTCCATGCAGAAAAAATTGCACCCATTGACATTCATCGATGCTTACTGAGGTGGTAGTGGTGCATTTCAGCACAGTGACAGTGGCTGATCTCCAGTGGTGCAGATTTTTATGTGTGGCATGCAGACTCTTGTTCATGGCTGACGAAAATGCATAGCTAACAGTGGTGACTGTGTTGAAAAATACAGTTTTGTTGCTGAGAATTTGCTGTATCAAAAAATGTTATGATGCTTTCTGTATCTGTTGTAGTTTCCATGGAGAAAAAAAAAATAGGAAGCATTACTTTCAGAGCAACCTACATGTAATCAAACATCCCATACTTTATTACTTAAGGTATTACAAAAGACATCCAAAATTCTATAGAATCAAAAGAAAAAGTATGATTAGCATTAATGTAACACTAAGCATTTTTTATTATCTTACTTAAGAACACAGAAAATACTGAAATTTTTCAACCTTCAGAAATACAAAAACAAAGCAAAAGTCCTTTTCTCACATGTACTCCTTGTTTCCCAAGCGCCCATCAGGAACCTGCTGTATGAGTTTCACCCCCTTTTTCAGTGGATGGGAGAGGTGGATGGAGTACGTGCCTCAGGGATAGCTTTAAAACTGATCCTGACACAGTTTCTGTTTGCTGGTTTGACCTTGTTCAGCTACTGAGGGCCTTAGGGACTGCATTGAGATGGAGACTGCCTCAGTATCACTGGCTCTGTCCATCTGTCTAGATCACTGCACAAATCTAACAGAATGATTTTTGCCCTTAAACACACATAAATACTGCTGTGTAGGCAAACCAGGAGACTCCCATGCAGAAATGCTACAGAGCCAAATGCTGGTCTTGCAGTGCACTTTTGTGAAGAACAGTGGGCAATCTTATCCCAAGTGACATTTCAGCAAGGCATATAGAGAAATTAATCAAGCATCAGTGTCCTTGGGAGAGGAGTTAGAAACTCTTCCTGATCTGTGTTTTTCATTGTTACAGAATCTGTAGCCCTGGACACATGATAATAGTATCCATAGTTCACAAAAAAGATGTGGAATTGAGAATCCAAAACTGAGAGTAAGATGTTTTATTTTAGACAAAATGAGACTATTGAATTCTAAAATAATAAGTTAACCAGGATAAAAGTAGGATCAGAATAGAAGTATGGTGAATGAAGTGAATTGGATATATATAAATTATATATTTCTTTCATCCTCACTGAGAAAGTCAACTGATCTTCTGACACTCTCACCCAGATATTAAAAAAATGCTGACTTTTGCCTTCTTTAAGTGAAGTGTATTATGTGGCCACACTAAAATTCCACATGCATAAATATTTCTGTGAAAAAACATTTTATGAGCAATGCAATAGCAGTGTTTGCAATTAAAGATTTGGCTGCATGCCTGTAATTGAGCTGCAGAGTAACACAGTTTCTCTTTGTCAGAATATAAAAAGAAAATGCAAAATAGGCTGTAGTGGAGCTAAGTTATTTGATATTGTTCTATCTTGGTCACCTTCAATGAAGGCACAAAGAAGTAGTAGTTTGGAAACATCACTGTGTACGTAATAAGCTGCCGCAGGGATTTGTGGCACTCCCTCATTTGAGAAGGCTATCTCCAAACAAGAGCTATTTTCATGAAACAACAATCCAAGGAAAAATCTACTACTAAATTCAGTGGGCTGGAAAATCAGTCCCATTATAGTTTCCATACTAAAATGGAGTCTGAAGATGGTCTCTAAAAATGTTCTTTCAATTTTTAAATAGCAAAGCAGGATTAAAAACTGAGTTAAAATGATTTGTCAGAAAAATCTTTTATAAAAATTCAAGTCACTGAATATGAATAATTATAGATGCAGATATTCACACTGGATAACTACTTCCATATTGTATGGGCATGTGAAAATTGTTATTTTTGTAAGAGAATGGCAATTATTAAATCTGTCTAAACAAATGGGATTGTGGATGTGACCATTAGAAGTATGAGCAGTTAATAGGTATTTTCTTTCTTCTAAAAATCTAATCGCTCATTTCTATAACAAGAGGAAATTTGGAATGCTGAGTGAGACTCTAAGGTCGCTCGTGTTTTCCATCATTTTCTGAATGGAGTAATTCTAAAAATACTTTATAATGAAATGTGAAATTTTTTTCTATTTTACAAGAGTTTCCTCAGGTTGAAAAAACTTTAAAAACATTGGAAATTCCAGAATAATCATGAAAGTCTGAAAACATATATATATATAAATATTTTCAAGAAAAGAAAAATATTCCTAGAAATGCTGAAACAGGCTTCTATCAAGATCTTTCATCTAGGTTTTTCTGCAAGATAGGTATTAGACTTGAGCACTGGCATTTTTTATTTCAGTAATACATGTTTAAATAAAATTATATTGAAATGTCTTTTTTTTTTTAACATTTCAGTAAAACGATTTTTAAAAATCATGAATCATTTGACGTGTTAATGACTTTATGAGGAAAGACAAAGCACTAGGTCACAGACATTTTGTCATGTGGCTCAATTTATAGGAGAAAAGAAGTGAGATTTGCCAAAGTGAAACATGCAAGCAACATTTTCTTCTTATGCAGGACAGACGTCAGTATCTGAGCCTATAATCGCACTCTGTTTCTACCTCTGTAATCACCTTTGAGCAAAGTCTTGGAGTTAAGCATGCAGACTAGACTGTTCAGACAAAGAAAAAAATGTTGCTGCAATAAAAAATTCTCAAAATAGCATACATGGAATTACCATCTTGAAAATGTGCTATCTCCTTATTCTTAGAGATCACTGAAGTCATTTTACTTATTTGAAAATTTGAGAGCACATTAATGTATTTTACCAGCTAGGAAGGAAGTATGTCTAGTATAAATAAACCCAGAATAATTGGGTTTGCTTAGATACACCAGAAAGTTAGATCAGATACATTGTACCTTTGCTGGACAAGGTAAAGTACATGCTGTCCTTTCAGGACACTCATAAAAACTGTCTGCCAGCTGATTAATTGCAGCAAAAGGGCTGGTTTTGATATAACTAATTTATCTCCTGAAAAATTTCAAGTTAACCAACTTGAAAGAGAAGGAAACTAAACATACTTTTCCCTGCTGCAGTCAGAAGTTCGACATTCCCATGTACCAGGAGGCCATGTGCAAACCATAGGAAAAAGGAAAAAAACTTTTATTAGAGGAGTGGGAATCGTTGTGAGCTTGGGAAACAGAAACAGGAGGCTCCTATTGCTTTTACAATAAACATTGTGCAAATAAACATTTGCATGTTATGGAAAAATATCTTCTTACCTTACAATATTTTTTCAATAACATTTTTCCATTGCTCACAGAAGATCCTGAAGATAAAGGTAAGATGATACCATGGCTTGGAGATCTAAGAAGCAATATGTGTTAATAACTATTTCTTAGCAAATCTATCACCAGTGATAGGGAAATAGCATGTATGAATCCTGTGTGACATTACTACCCAGACCTGTGACTGCAGCGGAGACCAGGTCTATGAGATGTGACTGGTTTGTCACACTGTCCCAAGTGGTACAAGTGCCTCTGTTAGGTCCAGGGAGCCCTTTTCTGTGCTTTCATTGTCCAAATATTTTAATTGCAAGAGTGACTTCTCAAATATTGATGGAGGACAAAAAGGTAAGTGGCAAATGTAAATTAAACTCTACAATTTTCTCCCTTAGCTCCTGGCCACAGAGCTCATGTTTGTGCACTCCTGAATTTAAACCATGGTAAAATAGTTAGAGGTTTTGACTTTGATTATGTAAGTAATTGTTCTAGAGTAAATCTCTGCCAGTTCCTCTATGCTCTTTGCAAGCCCTGGAATTTATGAGTGAATGAATTTAGCTGCACTGAAAGCATTAGTTGATCAGCTTCACTGTCATCAGCAGATGTCACTGCAGCCATTAGTAACTAATGAATTGTCTAAGAAGATGTAATGGCTAATTTGTCTGGTCAAAAAGGCATAAACATAACCTCTGAAAACTGCCTCCTATTAAGACCCAAGAAAAAAACAAGTTCCTTGTCCTTTAACTTTTAAATAGGATGACTTCCAAATCAATTGCAGATTGGAGACAAATTACCTGGTGAATTTGTGTCATCTTCTGAGATGGGAAAACACTAGCTGTTGTGCCGTATTTAAGATGCCAATGGAGCAGGTAAAGAAATCAGAAAAGAGATTTATGTAATCATAATATGAATGAGTTGGCTCTCAAAGGATCATTACATAAGATATGTTTGTATACCTCACAGTGGATTTTAATAATGAACACTTATATCTAAAGTTTTCTGTCTTTTTCTGTGCACCTTTAAGTGGATAGAAAACATTTTGTGACTATGATTTTTACTTTGGGTCTTTACTAGTGTATGAACTAAAAGGAAAGTTTGAGAAAACTTTAAGAAGCCAGCCCACTTCACTGTCAGGATTGCAGTCTGAGTTATAAGCAGAGCAATTGGCAATTGAGACTTATACAATTTTTTTCCTCTTAGGAATGCTCTAGTTCATTTTTGAACCCTGAATCTTTTGAACATTGTGTTTTCATTCCACTAGGAGGACAAAGTGTCACATCTTCAAATTATAGCAATATCAGTGGCCACTGTTTTTAATCTGGGAAAAAAAAAAAAAACAATGAATAAGCATTGGGACTTACCTTTCTTCTGATCTTAACATCATTAACTAGTAACCATGACAGGACATTCAACTTTCTCATTTTCCATGCAAAATAGCAGTTAAGTTCTTGTGTTGTGTAATGGGAGAAATGACTATCATTTTGGTAGCATAAGCTGTTAATGGAAGGAAGGGTTCTGGACTATGACAAACTTTTTCAACTACTTTAATAAAAATGTTCACATATTAAAGATTCTTCAGGCATGAAACTGAAGCAATTAATTCCTATTTTCTGCTAAGTCAGTCAGACTGTTCTGTCAAAAAACAACTGTGCAAAGAAAAATTATCTGGCATGCAGCAGTAAGAAAAGGTAAGGCTCTAAGGGTTTACCAATAAATGGTATTACTATGTATACTTCATTACAAAAAATTAAATATTCAGAGTAGTTAGGATACCAAATTTACTTCAGGTAGTCATTACAGATTATTAAGTTGTTTTTTGAAAATGCAATGCAAAGAGAGATGAAGACCAATAATTTTAAAACACTGATCTTTGTGAAGGCTTGCACAGTACTATGGTTATATTGTATTAAACATTCCAGACAAATTCCCTTTCTTTTTCTATATGAAAATGCAATGCAACATACTTACATAGCAATGCAATGGTGACCAAATCTGGAGTTGCCACAAGCTATAGACAATATATTGGTTCTGTGTTATTCATGATTTCAGACCAAAATTTGTGTTGTTTATTTGTTTGCTTGTTTGTTTTTAATTTCAGCAGCAAAATTGCAGAAACAAAGCATGTAGCCTCTACATACCATGTAACATGAGCTGCGTATAAAGGGACACTAGTTGGAATGGAATTTCCCTGTGGCTGGATGCAGAATTCCAAAGTTAAAGAGACAGCCATATAAACAGATCTTGGGTCTTACAGTACAGAAGTAAGAAAAAAGATGTGGAAAAAAAGCCTTTCTAGAAAGTGAATAAGTTCTATTGCACAAAGAACCCCTCCCCATAGGGGACTACTAGACCGTTTTGGAAAGTTATGATGAATTGTGTGCCACTGTAGTTTGAACTGTTTCTTAAATCACATTTTAAAAATACTTTAGTATTGAGCAATATATTTTATACACTAAGAGCTCTATTTATATTAAGAAACAACTGTTTTTTAAGGTATGAATTTGAAAGAGAAGACTAAAAAAAGTTTAAAATTTCAAGAAAGATTATCTTGCTTTGACAGACACAAGAGTCTTGTTTAGATTTATTTACAATAAACTTTCTTTTGTGTTCTGCTGATATTGAGGGTAGATTATATGGGAAAGAAGTAAAGTATATTAGGTGTTTTTGCCCTTTTGGACTTCCGTTACATACACTGGCAATAAAAACTCTGCAAGGATTTTATGCATTTGTTTTGTTTGAATAGAGAAGAAATTACTTTTGAATTTCTCATGTCCAAATGAAAATTATTAGGCCCTGGTTATAGAAGAACATGTTTGAAACTGAGCTGTATGCTCTTTAATCATCTCTTGGAGTTTTTGTTTATACACTCTTGTCTCTTGTATCAAGGTTTTAAAGTATTCTTCAGAGTACTGTTTCTAACAAATTATCAGGAAAATAATTAATTTGACAAATGCCTCGGTATCACAAAAAAAAACCCTAACCAAACAAGAAAAAAAACACAATGGAAGGCATCTCAGTAAGTCTTTATTCCCTCTTCTAGGCAAGATCAACAGTAAATGTGTCAATACAGGCATATTGATTAATCTTTCTAGTTGTCTCATCAAAATTTACAATGCTAGAGACCATATGGCATCTCCAACCAACCAAATCAATGTACCTTGCTGCTGTAAGAAAAAAGATAGTATATGTACATATTTGTATTACCAAGAACAGTCGAATTTTTACATTGTATTACAATGCAACATGGTTGCTACATAATGTTCATTAAGCTTTCTATATTGATCTCTATAGGTTAACATACTAATGTTAATCTGATGAGAACGCATTAGGATAATTATCATCATGTCATCTGCATTAATCTCTAACAAATGGACATTGTTCTCTTCAGTCCACAGTAGTTTTAGTAACATGCAAAGTCAGAGTGATGGGTGGTAGATATCAGTACCTCAAAAGTCCACAAAAGTCACTGGCCGCAGTCTGTAGGATAAGCTCTGAAACAAAGGAACTATTATAAAGACTATTATAAAGACAAGCAATACCATATTGTACATGACAACCAAGCTGGCAAATCAAGCATCATAGTGTGGGTATCCTGGTGTAGTCACTTCTATTTGCTGATATAAGGGGAATGTTAGGTCAGGGCTTGAACAGGTGATTGAGTACCCAGAGTAAGGGCTGTGGCTGGCCTGGGGAGCACAGGCAGGTTGTTTGCACCTGTGCTCTCCACCTGACTGGAAGGAGTGGACCCAGGGTAGGGCTGTCATGGGTTCATTTAAGGGCTGGCTGCAATGAAGGCTGTATCTCTCTTTCAGAGATTGGCTTTTTCTTGGGGATTGTGATGTTTTGGTGGGTGATTACTGTCCTTGGTTGTGTTAGCTGAAAGCTTTTGTTAAATCTTCGTTTATGATTATTAAGGCCAATAATAGTTTTACTGTGGAATTGCGAAGAACCTGTATGAAGCAATTTTGCTTCTTCATTTGTAAAACAGCTGAATGCAGAAAATTAATTTCTATTGTAAATAATTGTTTGGCTTTCTTTCTTTTTTTTCTTTTTCCTCTATCAGATAGTACTAAATACTCAGGAGGCACAACACTGATTTTCCGAAATTACTGCTTATACTTACTAATGAATGTATTTAATCTTCATAATTTCAAAAGGATCAGTACAATAGTACACTACCTTTACTTTCTTTCTCTCCCTGGATAACACTAGTTATATAACTTCATCATTAAGAAATCCCCGTACTGTTTGTGGTATTTGTCATGCAAAACATGTTTTAGCACTCAGCGTTATTCCCAAAGGATCTACACTGCTTGGTAACAGAGGTGGTTACTTGAAAATTTTCTTGTTTGAGTTACAGTGCTTCTTTAGTGCTTCACCAAGGATATTACAGAGAAAAGATGTTTGGTGGATTTACTCTGTTTTCTGAACAGTAAAAACTAGGACCTGAATTCTATATTTGGCTTACCAATGGTCCCAGCTGTTCTAATACAGCAGAATATTAATCTGTAGTTTCAATCTCAGGAAAGATTTTGGAAGAGGACACATGTCTTAGTTTCTAACTGAAACTTTCTCTTTTATTGTCTGCTACAAAGTTGTGTTTTGCTTCTAGAAAGAAAACATGGCTGATAACACCCAGCAGCACTGAACAGAACCAAGGACATCTGTATGTCTCTGCCAGAAGAGTGAAGAGGCTAGGGGGGCTGCAGGGAGCTGGGAGGGGACAAGAATGGGGCAGCCGACCCAAACTGACCAAAGGGATATTCCATACCATGTGACATCATGTAATATAAGGAAGGGAAGTGAGCTGGGTGGGCCCGTTTGCTTGGGGATTGGCTAAGCATCGGTCGCGGTCGGTGAGCGATTGCTTTGTACAATCACTTGTTTTGTATATAATTATCATTACTGTTATGTTACTCTATTTTCCTCTTTCTGTTAGCAAATAGCTTTATCTCAACCCATGAATTCTACCTTATTTCTCGATTCTCTCTCCCATTCCAGCTGGGAGGAGGGGGGAGGTGAACGAAAGGTTGTGGTGTTTCCAGGCCTGCCAGCTCAACCCATAACAATATGCAACATCATTTGTAAATAAATAAAAAGTTGAGAAGCTTTCCAGGAAATACTTGTGTATGTAAACGTAAGCACCCATGTAGAATATGAAGTCAAGCATGCTGTGTTTATTCAGAGCAACCTCATAAACTAAGTTAACTGGGTTCTTGCTAAAGGATTTTGCATTTCTTTTTCTGGTCTATCTGGAGCATACAAATCATAGAAAAAAATACTTGAATCTCAATTCCGGAAGACTTTTATTAATTTTGGAAACCTCAGAAAACTGTTGGGGGGGATTGTTTGTTATTTTTTCCACAGCTTAATATGAACAGCCTGGTTCCTATTTCAATTAGGGACATGCTCTCTTGAATAGACAAACTGAAATTCAGTATATGAAAGCTTATTTTATTTTTCACTTGGTATTTGCAAGTCTTATGTTTACCTGAAATACCAGAGAAGCTGTTGTTAAGTGACCAGCATAAGGAAATGCAACAGCATTTATGTTACTAACAAGTAACATAAACTGTTCTACTCTGCTCTTGTGATTCTATTCTGCTCTCATGAGACCTCACCTGGAGTATTGTGTCCAGTTCTGGGGCCCCCAACACAAGAAGGATGTGGAGCTGTTGGAGCGGGTCCAAAGGAGGGCCACAAAGATGATCAGAGGGCTGGAGCACCTCCCCTACGAGGACAGGCTGAGAGAGTTAGGACTCTTCAGCCTGGAGAAGAGAAGGCTGTGGGGGGACCTGATAGCAGCCTTCCAGTATCTGAAGGGGGCCTACAGGAAAGCTCGGGAGGGGCTTTTTACAAGGATAGATAATGACAGGACAAGGGGTAATGGTTATAAACTGGAAGAGGGTAGATTTAGACTGGATATAAGGAAGAAATTCTTCACTGTGAGGGTGGTGAGACACTGGAACAGGTTGCCCAGAGAAGTTGTGGATGCCCCCTCCCTGGAAGTATTCAAAGCCAGGCTGGATGGGGCTTTGGGCAACCTGGTCTAGTGGCAGGTGTCCTTGCCCATGGCAGGGGGGTTGGAACAAGATGGTCTCTAAGGTCCCTTCCAACCTGAACCATTCTATGATTCTAAGTACATAATGTTTGTAAGATGAGATCTAACATTTTCAGAATTAGATTGCAGAGACATGTAAAAATTATTACTCTATTTTTGATATGTCAATCAAACTAAGAGAAATTAACTACATCTCATAAGTTTTAAGTAAAAATTGTATATAATTTTTTCAGAGAAGTAAATTTACCAACTTTCCGGGATAACATTTACACAGAAGGCTTGAGCTTGTTTTCTAAAATACTTCTAAATATTAGTGAGATTCTGTTAGATTTTTTTTCAGGAGGACACTCAGTGCAATTTGTCCACCATTTGAGAAGATAATTTAATGCTAAGTTTCTGTACCTATGTGATACTCTGTATTTCAAAAAAAAGATTATAATAGTTATAGCAATAATATAAAAATAATAGTTATAGTAATGAGATTATACTATAATATATATACAATAATACAATAATAGTTATAATAATAAGATTATTATACAAGGACTTGATGTCCAATGAAATT
This sequence comes from Penelope pileata, assembly GCA_013396635.1. NCBI lineage: Eukaryota > Metazoa > Chordata > Aves > Galliformes > Cracidae > Penelope > Penelope pileata. The sequence continues at coordinate 36,003 of WBMW01002728.1, read as the reverse complement.
AATTTGCAAATGTAAGAGCAGAGTTTGGCAGACTAGAAAATGGCTGTTTCAAACAGTATGGCATTTTGATGTGACGTATTCCTTGTGAATAATCTGATGGGAAGAACAAAGCTGTTAGAGAAGCCTGATAGAAGTTAGATTGAATTTATTTCCTTATACCTAAGAATCAATTGATATAACTTGAACTTGCCTTTTTTCTATTCATCAGATGAAACTTTTTTTTTATCAGGGTCATTTCTAATTGTAGGACCTGTGCTTGTATAAGAAAAAATGCTTTGGAGCACAGCTGGGATTTTATTAATATCTGGAGTGTGATGAAAACGGTGGAAAAATAGGGGAAATTATGGCCCTATCACCACTTCTTCCAATGAAGCTTGTACAACAGGCTGATTACATGAGAAAGGGAAAATTATATTAGTCTAAACATAGTCTCCTCATTCAAGTTTTTAACAGACATGGTAACAAACCCTGTGATCTGCCAAAAAACTGCTGAGATATGACGCTTTAAATTCTTCAGATGATGAAGGAAAAATATCAGTGTGAAACGCAAGTGGGAATAATCCGCGTGAAATTCTTTAACATGAGCAGAAAATAAGTCCAATTATATGAGGTCAGTATTAAACGATCTTGTGTGAAAACTTTATTTTCTGTTTCCTAAAAAGTTATGTTTCCTCTTTGCTTTGTTTTCTAGTGTATGATCATATTTGGTTATGGGTTGTTATATTTTATCCGGTAGTTGTGTGCACTTCCTTTTGATGATTTATTTACTGAGGTATACAAGCCCAGTATAACATGTTGAAATGATACTTCATCAACTATACATTCTACTTCATCTGTAGTACTTCAGTGTTAAAGCCAAATTGGTCTATCTATTGTAAGTCCTGATTTGGGAGATTTAAATATTTCAATTTTTTCTCTCTAGGTATACTCAGCACATATTTTGTTTCCAACTACCTAATTCTCTAATCAAGATACTATAGCTCAATAAGAACAAACTATCAACCCACTCTTGTCATCTCAATTTTTCACACATTTTCTTAGTCTATGTGTTTTATATCTTAGTGAATTCTTGTCTACCTGGTCTATGGCCATAGGCTTGTGGTATATAACAAAGGTTCATCTTTGAGATTTCAAAAATAATGAAGAACGGAAAACCACAAAACAAATTGACCACAACCACTTCTGCAAATTCAAAGCTCTTAGACTTCTGTTCATCAGCAAACCTTAATTTACAGGAATTTTTCTATCATCTGCACTGCAGCTCTGACGTTGCTTGTCAATGAGATGCTGCACAACAATGAATGCTTCCTGCAGAATGTCTCTGTGCAGGTACTCACTGTCGGTTAGAGAACATACTGCTCACTAGTAAAAGAGTTCTCCTGTTTTCAGCTATCACACAGTCTTTTTGAGAGCACGAAGTTACAGGAAAAAGTGACATTAAGAACAAGTAGCTGCACTAAAAATGGAGCTGTAGGTCAGATTGGAAGATTTATATGGAGATTCAAAATTTCAGGAGAGTCATTGAATGTGTAATCCTCACATTTAATACATTTCATCAAAATTTCAATCATCAATTGCTTTTAAAAAGTAGTATTTTCCTTCCACTTGGATATGCAATTCTTCCCCTGGGCTGAACTGATGACTAGCCATTTCACTAGTAATAAACAGAAAATCTTCAGTATCTCCTGACATTAAAACAAAGGAGTGTTAATGGAAAAAAAAAATGCAAGAAGGGAGAACAATGGTTTATATTGTTCTCATTTAACAGATGGATAGAAACCGAAAAGAGGAAGAAAGAAAGGAAGGATTAAAGCATTGCCCACCCTGAAAGCTGAAAATAGTGAAGAAATAGACTTATTCCAGAAGTGTAACAGTTGTCTTTAAAAGAATCAGCTTTTATCTTCAGAGACATTTGACTGTTATCAGAATTGCAAGTGTTTATCAGTGCTATAAGGATGTAATTGTGAGGGTTCTTCTGAAATTAAAAAAAAAAGGTACTTCTAAAAGCCATCACTATTCTTCTATGCATACATTTCTATGAAGTTCTTTCCAAGTAGTTATACACAATAAACAGACTGTAGAAAAAAAATTCCCATCATTTTCACTGTAGTTAAGGACAATTCAATAGAAAAGCAGTAAATTCACTGTAACATCCTTATAGCTCAGCGGATAGTATGCTGGATGTTCTGTGCCTTTGCCACTCCTATGCCACATGTCATCAGGATTAATTAATGATTTTTAAACTGACCACACACATGCATAATGGACAACTTGAATTTCTAGCTACTGTGCAATATGAGTTGTGGCTTACTTCCAAATTTCTGACCCATGATTTTGCTGTCAGAATTAATGGAAGGACAGCATGAAGTGTGTGTTCTCAGTCCAAAAGCACATGTCAAAATGGAGCAATTGAATGGAATTTTTTTCATCCTTTCAGTGGAACAGAAGACAATAGAAAAGAAAATATAAATTAGTAAATGTGGAACAACAAATAGCATTTTTACTGAATCAGGAGAAAGATTGAACTGACAGAGCTATGGAATACAGAAAAAACTGGGCAGTCAATATCTTCAAAATTCAAGTAAATAATGCATAAATAATAATCAGAAGGAACAACTGATATTTGTACAAAAATAAAATGACTGATACTAAATTAAAGTTCAGCTACCACATGTAACTGACTCTTCGCTACATCAAAAAAGGTCTAAAATTGTATCATACACATTAAGTTGGTAACAAGTCTTTAAAGCTGAAAGTGCAAATATATTTAGACGTGTATTAGTTTTCTGTGGTTGGAGGTACCAGACAGATTTACTTTATCTTCCAGCCTGATCATCTCCTTCCTGGAGTGGGAAACAATGAAATGCAAGGTAAATACATTGAGGTAAGGTGTTTTCTTTTAATTCTATTTTTTTTTTTTTTAGTTAAAAATTTACCTTACTTTTTTTGTGAGAGTGTTAATAGATTCAGTAGATTCAGTATGCTATTGAAAAATGTGAGTTTGGCATTGCGTGCAAGTATAGGGAGATGTGAATCCTGAGTCATTCCCTACATAAATGCTCTTTGGATGTTTCATGTATATTCATTTCATCTTCTCTTCCTATCTGCTTTAGTCCTCTCTCTTGAGTCTCAGCATCTGCTTACACATCTATTCCCTCCAAAACACCAAATCCTATTTAGAACATATTCAGGACATAGCTCCTGATTTTGAAGCAATCTGTCATTTTTATGAGGAGTTTTGACTCATTTTTATGGGAAGCCTAAGGGACAAATTGTATGAAGCATGCCAAAATGGCTATTAGCCTGCCAAACTTGGAATCTCTACCAAACACCCATTGTTGTTCTAATTAACTTACTGCATTCAGCATTTGCATAAATAAATCACTTAATCGAAGCTTCCTGAATGGCATGACTATGCACTTCTTTTTTTGTGAAACCAAAAATTTCTGAGAAAGCATAGTGAATTCTGTAGTCCTTATAAACAACCTTTTCCTTCTGTAGAATTCTCATTTATAAATTATTTATGAGCACAATACTAGGTTTATGTAAGATCTTTTTTGGTTGGATTCTAACTTTTCTAAATAAGATATAAATGCCATATCTTTCCATATTAAATTTTATAATGAATGGGTGAGTGCTTTTTTAAATACTCAGCCAAAATATGGCAATCATATCTCTTAGTATCTTTCTAAGACTTCACAAGAATCTCTTAAAGATTTTAATGGACACTATAAAGAGCTGCAGCTGAATTCCTGCATTTTTCATGAGCAAAAGAAAGACAAGGGAATTGTCAAGCCTACAAAAACAACATTAGAAGTTAAATTTTAGTGAAACAGCCATAAATAGAGTACAACATAATTGGAAAAGGAAAATCTCATTTGTGAAAATCACATTGCAACCACCCTACTAAGACTAGTACCATAAAAGAAACTGCACCATGAAAAATGGATAAAAACCGTGAGTGTAGAGTTTTGGAAACATTCTGGGCACACCCTATCTCAATGTTTCTCTTGTTCTAGGAATAGCTTATGCTACAAAAGTAACACATCCTGAAGTAATTGCTCACTTACAATTAAGAGCAAAGGAGCTGGGGGAAGGAATCTTTGGTTATAGGAGTAATCAAGACTAGTAAATGAAATAAAACATCCTAGTCTGAAAATAGATTTCCTAAAAGCTACAGAAATGTGGAGATAAAGCTGAGTTTCCATGCTAACCATTTGCAAGAAACTTCACAAGTGTGAGTGACTTCATTGTTCAGAACATAACCTGGCAAAATCAGATTAGAATGACTTGTCTTCCAGAATCCAGATAAACAGATTGTAATATTTCAGAGTGATTAATCAGGGCAAAAACCCACCTCAGCCTACAGTGCCTTTAGCTGAAGCAAACAATACTAAATATCTACAACCGCAGTATACAAAAAAATATAAATCACAAAGCTTATTTATTTCTGCAAGATAGCACTGGTGGGTGGAAAGAAGCTCGAGATTAATGTGATGTATTTTGTAAAAGCCATTTCCCACTGGACAGAAACTTGCTGTGTCACTGATCTATGCAGTGACAAAATTGCCATGGTATTTCCATCTCCTGGGCAAACTGAAAATCTTTGAATTATGGATAGATGCATGATCATTTCTGGAATGCAGTGAAATGATCTCATCAAGCCATGAAAGCTTTGTCACCACATAGGTCACTACCCTTCATTTCAGTAACTTCTGTCTCCACCCTTTGTTGTGCTCTAGAAGCCTTTGAAGGACTTGAATCAAATCTTGAAAAAGCTGATGATATCTCAAGGTATTCATTAAGAATGGTAAAGACAATATACGGCTGCTGTGCCAGATGTGTCTGAAGATAGAATTGCGGCGCCACAAATTGTCAGTCTTCTTTATAACGAAAAAACAATTTGATACCTGAAACATTTGAACCTTTCAGATCATATTAAAATTATATATAGATTTAAGTCTGTGCTGTACTTTCTCCCCTTTTTTCTGTCTTATTGTAAGACCCAAGATCTTATCAGGAACTTTTTTCACGGCACAAAAATTTATTTCCTGGGAACTTTAACTGGGCAGAGTTTTTTAGTTGCAAAAGGTTATCTATTGAAACTGAGTGACTCACTTTGGAGTGAGATCACTCCCATGGCTCTGAGAGAAATACTAGATCCAAGTTCCTGGTCTGATACAAACATGAATTTGATGTGCTTTCATTCAAGTCAATATGTAAGGTTATTCTGTCCAATGATACATCTACTTTTCTATTAAATTAAACAAGTTCTTTTAGTATAAAAGTGCACAGTATGGGAAAGCTACTACATTCTTGCAGTACTTCCATGTAAAGCTTTCCTCCTGTTACGCTTCACAGTCTCTGTGTTAGGTCTGTTCCAAATGGTGTCACCAGAGATGACAGTCCATGCAAGAGAGACCATCAGTACTACAACTTTACATAAATTGATCTTTCACTTAAAATAAATAAATAAATACAATATAATGTATTATAAGACTTTCTACAATAACGCAAAGCAAAATAAGTCTATGCAGAGGGAAGTATCCTTATATTTAATTCTAAATACTGATTTCATCTGTCTGTAACAAGTGTTGAACATGAAGTATAGTTTAAAAATCTCTTAAGAAACAAAAGTTACAACTAATCAATGTGATTATCTATTTTATGGGAATAGAATTTCCCACAGAAGATAACCTTTCCAAATTTATTTCATTTTGTAGTGGATCAAACATACAATCTCAGCAATTTGTGAAACTTTTTCTCCTCTGTGGCAGGGCTTGAAAATTTCAAAATGCCATTGACATTCTCCGTCTTCTGCTGTTTTCTGCTGATATCACCATGTACATATAATTGCCAGGCTCCAGCGTAGACCCTCAGAGCAGACAACTGTCCCCTGCCTGCAGGGTGATGGAATGCAGATGGGGCCCGGCAGCCCATCTCTGGCCATAAGTCTTGCCCTGTTGCTTCCCTGGTAGTGGCCAAGCCATGGTGCAGGAGGATGAGGTACATGAGATTAGGCATTATTCCAGGAAAGACTTTAAGCAGATGTTCTGCAGACAGCCACTCCCCTCTCTCCCATGTGTCACCAAACCCTGCCCAGCAACTCTGTCTAATTTCCCCTTGAGAGGTGATCTCAGTTGGGGATATGGGCTAGTCACTAAAGCATGACCAGTTACCTGTTGACACTAATGTGCAGGCTCCTGATCCTTCAATGATCTCTGCAGTAAGTGCTAACTGAATATTTTAATTACAATTGTGAATCTCATTTATGGATGTTCTGATGAAATCACTGTTGTCTGTGGAGTTCAGCTGAGCTAATGTGCACAGCTGGGCCAGCGAGAAGGTTCCTGACTGCTCTGATCATGTCTCCCTCTCACCCACCTGTAGACACTCGACAACTCTCCAATCTCTCTTTTGGTTCTTATAATAGGTTTAATAAAGGAAGTGCTGACACAATCTTAGCTACAGCAGCATAAGCATTCCCCTCCAATAAGGGGAAAAGTACGAATATAAAAATGGCTTTCTTTGTTCAAAATAAGACAAACCAGATGGTTTCCCAGACTATACTACCTAGAAATGCTTTCACTGATTCCAGTGTGTACAGTATAATAAAAGTGTTCGGGGACCTCTAACTTCTTATAGGGTATTTTATTGTCTTTATTCACCAGTCTGGATATTTGCCATGGAAATAATTGAACTATGAAAAACACATTTCTTTAAAGCATGTTATAGTGCAGCTTTTAAGGAATTGCTAATAAACGTAATGGGAATTATTTTCATTAATTAATGATTTGAGTCAATTAGTACAGTTGAATAAATAAAAAATAGTTTGTATATAAAATGTGAATGGTATTCACCACTATAACTTCTCAGAGCAATATTAAACCTAACAAACATTTTCTAAACTAGAAAAAGTCTATGCATAAATGATAGATTTCTATGTAGTTGTACATTTTTATTACTACTTGTTTACTATATACTCCATTATATGCAACCAAAAAATCCACGATTATGAAGGTAGACTATTATATTAGAATAAGGCTGATAAATGGGGGGAAAAAAACCTACACAAAAAATAAAAAAATTAAAGGAAAGACAGAAACTGTATTCAAGAGAAAAGTTAAAAGGCACTCATGTAAAGTTTTGCCCAGAGGAACTGCACCACCAAAGCTGTTTAACCAGAGAGTACTATGAATAATCACCATATTGGCCCCAGATATACATTTTCTTCTCCAAAACAATAATTAGGAGGAAAAGATAGCCATTCATAAACCCCTCAGTGGAGCAAGGGGAAGTTTTTAGCAATCCCAGGTGTTCAAAGTTTATGAGTAGTAACAAAAAAGGGAAATTGTGGGTAACTGATGAAAATGCTATTACTTTACCCTTTTAAAAGGAAATTAGGTGATGTACCAGTGCTGGTTAGGGAATAAGAGCAATTCTGAGGAATGAGCAAAAGCAGAGACAAGATTTCTTCACTTTCTATGAAAGAGAATGTATGCAATAAAAAAATAATTGTGTCATATATTTCCTCATTTACCCTGTCACCACCTCGACCCCATCAACATTTCTTGTGAATGTTCAGGTACTTGGTAGCATGTGCTATTGGGCTTCACAAAATTCTGTCATGACAATATCAGTTTTTTGTTTCCCTGGGGAAAACAAATTGAGATTCAGCCTCAAAGCTCACATGACAAGGTAGACCGCTGTGGAATTGTGTTTAAAGTTCCAAGCAGCAAAGTGAACATATATTTCATACTGGACAGGACATTCAAGTCAGGTGGCATCTTTCTGATGTTCGTTTTAGAGCCTCAGCAAACAAGTCTCTGGTAAACGAGTCTTGTCCTTTTTGTAGCCCCTCTTGCTCTCATCAGCTTGAGATCTTCCACCATTGCATTTGCATCCATTGTGGAGACTGGTGCTTTGGATCTGTCACTACAGTGTGAGAGTTGTTGCCAGGCTGAAAGGTTCAGTTGGAACTGAACCAGGCAACAGCAGTCTTAGAAGAAACCCTAAGACATGATGGCAGTTCTCTGACCTCATAAAAATGCTGTATGAAGAGACAAAGGATTTTAGAGATAGTTAAGGAAAGCTCTTCTCGGGTGAGTCTTAGATAGTAAAATCAAATCAAACCAATAGTAATTTATCATAATCTAGAGCTTCATTGGATCTCTGTTGCTGGTGGATGGGGGTACAGAAGCAAGGGATGTTTAGGTTTGTTGGGAGTCTGTTAAAGCACAGAACAAAACAGTGAATAATAAATCGTAACTAAGATATTTTAGGAATATTTGTAGTTATCTTCAAAATCTATACAACTATTTTCAGAGAGCTTTTACTCCTTTCTAATGTGCAGCCCTTTGGGGTGTTTTAATGCACTGGTTCAGGTATCTGTTCTACACTTTGTCCATATTAAGGAAATTCATTTCTTACATTCAAGAGTTTACGGAACAAACAAAATCTTGCTGAATTGAATGGACTAACCCACTGGCTTCCTATCAGGACCCACATCTTTCAGGAAAAAACTTCCCTGTTTAGACATGATTGCCAATTTTATTTGTATGCTCTAAAAAATGGACATTAATGTATTATGCATTTAAGCATCCTGTTAGCAGTGGAGCATTTGTCTATCCAGCAGCTAGGGAAGGGAAGTGAGAGTTTACTACTTCCTGCACTATAAATTCAGCCTTGCCATTTTCTTGTGTATGTGAAATCAAGAAAAAATTTCTTCAATGAATGTCTTGGCCAGAGTTACTGTATCTTAACGTTCTCTACAACTGCTGTCGGATTCTATGGGAAAACCTGACAAAATGTAATAGACTGTATCCTTTCCTGCTAGCTTTTTAACCACCCAAGGGATTTTACTAAAGAACAATAGACATCAGTGTTATAGATTATTATAGCAGGCTTAATAAACATGAAAAAGCCATTGTTCATTCTGAAATTCTAAAAATTATCAGTAAATTCAATAGAAGCATAATACTTTTTCATGGAGACTTTGGTATCATTCATCACTTGCTGTAAGTGTTTTGCTGGAGTTCCAGAGAAATTTGTACCTGAGAACTATAAGACATCTTATGCATTAATATTTTCTGCACTATCCAACATTTTCCCCTTGCTCAGACACTCCAAATTACTAGTGTTCTGTTGTGTGTTAGGGTATTTTGTCTTAACAAAGACAAAAATGAAATGTTATACATATTTATGTTCAGTCAGATTATTCACTCCAGCTGAATCTTTTAGAAATGATTTCCCCAGGTTAAATACCTTAGTAGCTAAAGCCAGAACCCTCTGCACTGGTGACCAATCTAAAGCAAATCAAAATTTATTTTGCTCACAGTCATGGCTGGAAACATACCAAGGCTCTGGTCTTCATAGTTACATAAGTAGCCTTGGGACATCGCATCTCTTGGGCCAAGTGTAATTAATGGGCAATGTCTGGCTTCATAAAATCCCGTGCTTGCAGATGTTCAACACTTTATCTTTCAATCTATAAGCACTATAATCTTTAAATCAAGGTGACAAGATGTGTGGCCTCAGTGTTCCCAGGCAGTTCCTGGTAAGGAGGAAGATGCTGCCTGCCCTGGGGCCAAGGAGCCCACCAGCTCCTCAGGGGACATTTGTGCCAGCACTTAATTGCCTTTCTTCTTGTTAGGAACTCCAAATCTGTCAGATGCAAGTCCACATCAAAGTATATTGTGCCTTTCCCTGAGTGTCTGAACTGCAGTTGTCCATGGTCAGCTGCAGCTACGACTAACAAGGCACTTTAAGCATCTGTGTGAGTAGTGAATTCATTTGAGATCTCCAATTACACACAGTATTTTCTTATAATCCTGTATGGTCAGTCTTTCATTACATCACAAGTGGCAAATTTATACCTTTCAGAAAATTGAATTTGTAGAAGAAAAACATTACAGTTTAAATAGAATTTCTCTCACACCATTAAAATTACGGTCTTACTGATAATTTTCTTTGAAGCTACAAAAGGTAATTATCTGAATGAAAGATGAAACAGTTTTTTAAACAGTACAATGAGAGCACTGGTAGAAGAATAGATGGCAAAAATCAGGAGACATTGATCAGTGTACTCATGAAAATTTAGTTTAAATTCTAGATATTAGATTATTGCCATAATCAGTCAATTAGTGTCATGAGGCTATGTTGTCAGCATATATCTTTTGTTTATATTTGCAACGTGCCTTTTGACTGCATTTGGATCTGTGTGTGTCAGAAATTGAGCTTTTTCATACTTAGTTATATATTTTTCATAATTATCCCAAAGTTTGTTGTTTTTTTTTATGTCATATGAGCTACTATGCACAGCTTCTTTCAACAAAAATAGTGCAAACGTTATTGATATGAAGCAGTACCCATAGGAACTCATTCTCACCTAAAGCACTAGAATGAAATAACCACAACATACCTCTATGTGGGGAAACCCTGAAGCAATTTGTGCAATGGCTTTACTGCCTTGAAGGGCAAGACTTGAATTTTAGCCAGGTCCCTCTTGTACTTAATTTTCTTTCCAAGACAGCCAGCTGCCTAATCCAAATCTGGACTATGAAGCAAAGCACTGCTTTGGAAAAAGATTTTTATGTGATATACCTTCACCCAGCCCTCCTATCTGAACGGCTAGACCTCAGCCACATCTCAAGACATTTAACACCTGGCTGCATAGGACACTGCAGCCCAGAATTCAGCCTTATTTGAAAAGAAAAATAGAGATTTTATAAACCTCACTTGACACAGAGCAACCATTGATAGCACTTGCATTTTTAAACATAACCTGTTCTAATATTTGGTAAATGCTATAAAGCCCCTACTCCTATAGAAACTATGTATCTTTTTCCACTATGTTTTATTTCCTTATTTTATCTATGTATCAACTGGAATTAAAAATTAAGTGCCTTGTTGCGTACATAATGATCAATAAATTTTATATTGCCTATCCCTTTTTTCTAGAAATTCCATCTTTTCTAAGCAAGCAACTAGGAACTGTTTGTTCCTGGAATAAGGTAGGAAAAAAATACTATAATAATTGTTTAAGGGAAGAATTAAATTTCTTTCAGGAAGCTCCATTCTTTCTATCTCAACTAGTAAAATTTTAATGCCAGTATTAGAATAAAAGCTACTTCAGCAATTGCATATCTACTTAAAAACAAGTTCTCTGATGATAAGCATTCACCTAAAAGGCCTGAAACCCCATGGAACTATGTCAAGCAAGTTACTAGTCATCCTACTGTCAATTTTAGCTGACATATTAATCCATCTCTCCCTTGACTGCACTATGGTACCACAAGTTCATTGTATTAATCAGGTGGTCAGAATTAGACTTTTTTTTTTTTTAAGAAGAGAGTGTGGGAAAATATACTCTTCCAAATTTAGCATGAATATGAAGAAGAGATCTAATTCACTCTGAATGACTGTCAAATTTTGCTTTCTGGAAAATATTAATTTATTTAAAACATTAATTTGATCAGTTGTTTTACAATAAACAGAAAATTAAATGGAAGAGTAATTCCAATGGTTTTCTGATTAATATATTCAAGATATGACCTAATTTCATTATGGTTTATATAAGAATATGACAATTTAATAATTCTTCAAACTGGCTCAGACCACAGCCTTTTTCTTCCCACATACAGTGAGAAGCAATGGGATATTTGATTATTTTTTTTTTCATGATTTGGAAGCCAAAGTTAAATACATCTCAAAGTTTGTCTTGAGAAATAGAAAGGAAGTCTTCATCCAAAAGATAATTCATTACAAAAGTTATCTGGAAGAATTATGACTCAAACTTTGATTTTAGACAGCCATTTAAGGCTGTCCAGTCTGTCCCACTGACACCTACATAGATTTTTGAAAAGCAGGTAACGCCTTCACGATAAACTTCCCTAACTCTAAAGAAAGTGAACAAAGAAAAAGAACAATGAAAGAAGGGAAGAGAGAGAAAAAAGAAAAGAAAAGGAAGACAGGCAGGAAGAAGAGAGCAGAATATAAATTCAAGGAAAAAAAACCATGCATACATAAAAGGGAATTTCTGTCAACGGCCAAACTATGCTACAAATCAGTTTAACCCAGATACATTCAATGTGAAATGCAAAGTCTTTGAAATAAATAACAAGAACCAAAAAGAAATCCACATTTTTTCATGTTTCCAAATGACTAACATTATGTTTACCAAATACAATTTATTTCTGCTGGTATAAACAGACATTAGAACATTCCATTTCCCTAGAGACCTGCAAGGCCCTTTCTGTAACAAATAATTTGTTTATCTCTGCATTTTCAATTTCCAAAGTTTCTATGATGTTTATAATATCATGATAAGATTTTAGGAAACACTTAAATGAAAGTTCTAATATACTCATTTAAAATCCAAATATTCAGTGAAACATAGTTTCTTTAACATTCTCTGCTTACCAGAGTAAGTCTTAATATATTCCCTCGTTCATTCAATCTGCAGCTCTGGAATAAATAACACAATAACAGACTTTTAACACCCGGTGGGTTTGGGGCTTCGTGCCCCAGGGCTAATAAGATACAGTGCCAGTAGCAATGTTAGTCGAGAGTAAAGAGAAAAGCACTAAGGGAAAATAAAAATATTTACCATCGAGCATATTTCTTGTTCTATACAAGCCTCTCTGTATTTGAGAAAACTGGGTTGTGTTTTCAGGTGTTCTATCCAGACAGACTCACAAACAATACAGGGTCAATGGAAATGTGACCTGCTCATCTTGCAAATAAGTTCTATTTCCTGCCCTGTATCTAATATAGTTGTAGGTTACGTCTATGCTATTGTTTTGGGTTGACACATTAAGACTCCTTTCAACAAACCTGGGTAATATTGGCCGAATGTCTGTACTCAGAGTTGTAGTCAACTGTTCAATGTCCAGATGAAGACCAGCGATGAGTCTCTCAGGAGTCTGCACTGGGACTAGTAGAGTTTAATATCTTTGTCAGTGAAATGTACATTGAATTGCACCCACAACAAGTTTGATGACACCAAGCTATATGGTGTGGTCAACACACTGGAGGGAAGAGATGCCATCCATATGAAGAGGTTCTGCACTATGAGGGTGGTGAGGCACTGTATCAGGTTGCCCAGAGAAGTTGTGAATACCCTATCCCTGGAACTGTTCAAGGTCAGGTTGGACAGGGCTTTCAGCAATCTGGTCTAGCGGAAGGTGTCCCATGCAAGGGACATGCCCATGGCAAGGTTGGAACTAGGGGCTCTTTAAGGTCCCTTCCAACTGAAAGCATTCTATGATTCTACTGATAAGTGCCATATTTCTTCATCCTTATCACGTCTTGGAGGCTACACAAAAGTCCATCCACCCAGTGATTCTTATTGACATAGCACAGCCTGCCAAAGAACTGGCCTACAGGGTACCCATGGTGCTTTCTAAGAATTTTTGTCCTTAGTTGTATTAGAGGAAGGAAGAATGATACCAAGAGCAAGATGTCAGGAAAGAGAGCATGTGCTATTTTTGGTTTTCTTGCAAGTGTCAAGACATGTTAGCAGTCCTAAGCAGAAATGCTAAATATACATGCTCACATAGTGCTAAACATGCTGAAGAAAAGGAAAGCAAGCATGTGTGGTACCTCCCTATGCTGGAATTCAGCAGAATTCTCCAGACCAAAGGGCATAGCTAGCAGGCTTTGAACTTCAGATCTTACAGACTCATCAGTATGCAGTCAACACCACTGAGTGTTGACTGTGCTCAAACTTTAACGCACATATTGTCACGACAATCCTAAAGAGTAAGAAAGTGTAATTAAATTTGTTTTGAAAACAGGAACTGAGTCACAGAGACGAATGACTGAACTCTAGAAGGTTTCAGTTCTTAGTTAGGACTTTACCAAAACTCCTGGAGGAAGACTAAGTCTGCGACTGGAATTAAGCTCTGCTACTTCATGTCATCAGTCATTGGTTACACTACTAAATCTTCTTGCCTCTTATTCAACCATGAAGAAACGAAGACTGGAGAAAAAAAAGTGCACTCAAATACCTCCTCAGATTTTACTTCTTCAGGTTGCAATTCTTCCTCATTTTTCATAGGTATTCACATCAACACACTTGTTCTCATAAATTTACAACCCTTTAAAAATCTCTGCAGTTAGTTATATAGGTTATTGGTATAATCAGGAAAGTTTATAAATTTTTGGTTAACATTTACTTGCATTTTTTTTTAAATCAATGTCTGTAAAGGAAAAAGAGTTTAGCCAATTCTAGTTGCATCTTTATTCTATTAAAACCATATTCTATTTCTGTAGTAAATATTCTTAAAACACTTTGAAAGTTTGGTTTCAACACCAAATTGAATTGCAGAATTATTTTTCCTATGCATACCATAGGAACACAGATGTTATCAGAAAACAGTCTTCACTGTCATGTTCATTCTTCTAAATGGAGTGTCAGGGCCCGTTAGGTATATTTAACAGCATTATAATTGCAATTTTACGAAGATGTGAAAAATCAAGACATGCTAGATGTTCTAAACAGAACTACAAGTTCTGTTTACAAGTACATCTGCTATATTTTTTCTTCCGCAAGCAGTTCAACAAAATGAAACACATTAGACATCAGCAAGGAAAATGAGGGGCAAAAGATTTAGGATTACTTTGAACTGAACTCTTCTTGATAAGTAAAATATATATTACTGATAGAAATGATTGCACCAATTCTTAAGAAAGATTTTTGACTTTATACCACAGGAAGCCCTTGTAAAAGAAAACATTTAATTCCGTATGTAATTTTACCATGTAGTCAGCATGTTCAGGACAGTTCTAGACAGAATCAAACCCCAAAGCCCGAAATATAATGGAAATCATTTCTCATCATAAAGATTTAAAGACAGTGTTTCAAGGGTAGTAAATCTGATGAAACCAGTAAGTGAGGATGTTTGTAACATCAGTGCTCCAAAGGAGTACTTTTCCAGAATGAAAACCAAACCAAGACAAAACAAGAAAACAACAATCTGTCTTTGCTGCTGTTTATTTCCTTCTTTAATTCTCTCCTAATTCTAGGTGTCTTTCAGATTTGTTAGGATTTTCTTTGCAAGTTTTTCCTTTGTTAGTTCTCAGGATATGAACCATCTCAGCTCTATTCAACAGAAAATTAGACTTATAAGTTGCAAGGGAAACATGAGGTCATGGTCTGAATTAGTGACTGAGCACCTGGTGAAGGGCAGTGGCTGGCCTAAGGAACACTTGTACCCCCTCTCTATGTGACCAGGAGGGGTGGACCCAGGGTGGGACTACCCTGGGCTTATTTAAGAGCCAGCCACTGAAGAGAAAGGTTCTCCTGTGTGGGACCTTGCTGTTTCTCATCTTGGCTGGAGATTGCTGTTGTGTAAGTTAAAATCTTTTGTTTATAATCATTAAAGCTTTTAATACTTTACCTGGGATTGTTTCTGTGATTGCACCACGTAAATGAAATTAGTGAACACTATATCATTGTTAAATAAAAGATTTTATGAGGTTAATCCAAACCAGTAATTCATAGCTTACAAAACCTTAGTTGAACACAACTTACATTAGTGTACAAAGTATGTTTTCATAGTGTGTTTTTCAATACTTTATAATGGTAATTAAAAGGCCTAACCTGAATTTAACAGAAAATACAGAAAAAGAAATACATTTTTAATATCAAATTTATATTTAAAAAATGGGTTCCATTATTTTATTAGAATGAAAAAATATCTTCTTTCTTACATTTTCAGTGAGCACATAGTCAAATCTTGGCTTACTTTATTATGCAATTAATTATAAGTATATATATATTGGAGAAGAAAACTTCCTTCAAAAGGCACCTCTAGGATGATGTATTTTGTAAATTGACAAACAGAGGGAATAATAGAAGGAACTAATAGAAGGAAATGTAGCACAATATGTTTAATAGCTCTATTAAATAGTACTTAAGCAGAATTATTCTTTTCTGCAAAACTGGTTTGGGGAGTAGGAGCAAGAGTTCCCCATCTTGAATGGCAGGTTCAATTTTACAGATACTTTTTCATAAAATCCTTCTGGTTCTGTGAACTTTTAGATGTTCATTTGAACAGTAACTAGACCTAAAGCAAAAAAACCTGCTCTGATCGAGAAGCTGTTAATCTTCGTATCTTACAGTTTTTTGAATGAAGCAAGTTAGCAATATCCTCAAGAAATAAAAATGGATGGAAAAATTCAGTTAAAAACAAAATCTACAGAGTGCAGCAGATGATATGGCTTATAATAAATTTAGAAATAACCTAATATTAAACATCCCTCATACAACTGAAGACAGCCATGAAAATGGCCATGTAAATTAATGATTAGAACTTCCAAAAATATTATTTTTGTAAAATCATTTCTCTAATATTAGAGCAATCTTAAGGATTTTTATTTCCTACTTCTGTGTTCAATCAAAAAAAAAAAAAATAGAATATTGCACAGAATTACCTGTGTCATTACGCTGCTGAAAACATGTTTTCATAATGCATACCTTCTTCATGCAAAAGTCACTGCTTTCCAGAAGGTGATGAGATGGAGAACTGAGAGTGTGTCTGTATCCAGAAAGGATCCAGCTGGCTGATGTAACAATTTTTTTTGGTATCAGTGAAATTCTGTAAAGTAGCTAAAGTACCCTGCTGTAACTCATAAATCACTGGCTGAAAAGCTTCTCACTGTCTTTATTTATGGTCCTCATTAATTTTATTTTTTTAAGCCAGGGATGGTCAGAGAAGTTTGTATAACCACTAGATAAATATAAAATAATTAGGTATGAAGCAAGGAACCAATCTAGGGACTCTGAATTTAATAGAACAATCATACAGCACAATGATCAGGAAGAAAATCATTTAAACCATCAATCCAGAGCATAACAGCAGCATAAAAGGCAAACAGGGTAGAGGATTGTTAGGTGAGGCTTAGAATATAAAGTAGTCGAGATTTCTTACAGCATGCATTTACTTTGACTTAATGGAATACAGCATTGAAGTATGCAGGTGGCGGATAACTGTGAACAGGCCAAAATATTTCCTTAGTGAGAAAGTAAATTAATAGCATTATTTTGGGTAAAGACGCACCTTTTTCCTATTTGCATAGTACTTAATACAATAAAGTTCTAGACTGCAAAGCTCTACTGCCTCACAAATAACTATCATAATTAAAATTTAAGAATATAGCAAAAATTAAAGAAACATAGTAAAACGATTTAAAAAAATGAAGAGTGCAATTACAGAAAATGCTTGAACTTGTGTTTAGTTTTTTTGTTGTTGTTGTTTGCTTAAAGAAAAACAGTTTATGTATATAATGTGTTCAAAGACTGTAGCATCCCACAGACTACAAAGCTAAATTCCTGTTCATGGAAAGTCAGTGAGTGTTTGCTAATGATTCAGATCAAGAACTTTACCCAGTGAGGTCAGCACTGCACTGGTAGAGTCCTTTGAACAACCAGCACCAGCAAAATTACATTAGAAAGAATGTTATTCCAGGCATTTCTGACCTTCACTGCGATTATTATGTATTCATATCAGGAAAGTCATTTTTTCCTATCCAAGAACAAAAAGGAGAAGGAAAACATAGATTCAGAAGCAATACTGAAGAGCATGAAGGTGCTTGATTTGATGCCACTGTAACAAAGAAATGGAGACAATTAGGTTTCATAGAGAAGAGAGTATGAAACAACTACCTTTATCGTCATTGTTAACTTAGTGTTTTCAGCAAATACAAGCAAACATAAGCCATTTTTGTTTCTCTAGTTGGAGAAGACTCCCAACATAAGTGCCTACGCAACTGAGATGGGACTGTTGAATCCAGCTTCGCTTCCAGCATACCATCTAATTTCTCGCTTTTCTTCACTTTATTTTTTTGCTTGGGAATTTTTGCTTATTGTAACAGTTCACCATTGAACTACAGTGGAAGTTAAGCACTTTCCTTGGGTATCCTTATAACAGAGATGTTCCATCAAAAGCCTTTTTAAGTTTCATGCTAGAACCTCCCTTCTGCAGACCAATAGTCAATTATTTTCTCTCTTTATTGAGAATCCAAATAGGCTTTCAGAAACAAAAAGGCAAATAAAGACTGTCTGTAGGGAAACAGCTGATCACAGCATGAACTGATGATTGAGCACATGGAGGGGTGTGGCTGGCCTGGGGAATCCTGGTAGATCACTTGCATCTGTGACCTGAAGGGGTGGACCTGGGGCAGGGTTGCCCCAGGCTTAGATAAAGGCCAGCCAGGCAGAAAAGGAAGTAGCTTGGGAGGGAGAAGATTGCAAAGCAGCTTGAGAAAAAGAGATGACAGAGGAAGAGAGAGAAGATCAGATGGTGTAGTTGTAAGAGTTTGGGGACCTTTTCAGTTACACTACCTAATAAACAAAAGGGGGATATCCTAACTTAACATGTTTATTTTCATTTTCTCCCTATTTCCATTAATCAAAACATGTCATCCACACAGTCTCACGTATGGTGACGAATTTTCATGCTTCTACTTTAATTGGATTAAAATAAAACTGAAGTGTAGTGTCTGCTTGGGAAATGTAGGAAATAAAAAAGTGGAGATTTCAATAGGAATAGAAAGTAGTTTTCTCTTTGTACTTCTCATAGGTATTCCAACACTGACATTCAGATAAAATATATTAATACTGGTAGACAGTTTTTTTCATTAAATATTTTTGGACTTATGCTGTAAGGAATCTCTACAAAAATACAAACTCAGTAAATTTGCTTGAAGTTTGTCTTCTATCTGAACAAACAAGAAAGATCACAGTATATGAAATATTACATATTTTGTGATTATTATACCAGGACAAACACTGGAAATCCAAGAAATACTAGAAAAAAAATAGGAAATAGCTTATGCTAGGTATTTTTGAGTCAGTTCTTATATCGGAAAGAAAAAGTATAATTTCAAAACACTAGTTAAACTTTTCAAAAAATAAAAATAATAAAACAAAACGAAAGCAAAAACTCCACAAATTGCAGTAATTTTAAAGTAAAAATTTTTTTTTGCAGGAAAATATTTACTAGAAGTATACTATTATTCAGGGCTTTCTTCTGTGTACGTTTAAATACAGCTCAGAATCTCATTCAAGTATTTAAAAAAATTGAGATGTACATTGAAGGGTGAATAATGCTTCTGACCTAGAAATGGAAAGTCATCTGCGGTTCACTATGTATGAAGAACATTTTGAAAAAATGTCATTCAAATGCAGCACAGGTTAGCTAGCTGAATATAACATAAGCAAAAGTATTCTCAATTAGGTTTTTGTTTGTCTGGTTGGTTGGTTGTATATTTGGCTGGGTTGGTTTGTTTTTTCTTTTGTGTTTGTAGAAGCCCATTATTTGGTTGAACTTGTTCTTGTACTGATGAGGGACAGACAGTAGTGTACCCCAAGCAGAATGCAAAACTCATTTCCAACCAGTAGATTTGCTATTTATTCCTTACAGCTCCAAGGCTCCTACTCTCTTCCAGGACATGAAGCTCCTGAAATGAGAAAGTTGTCCATAGCTGTATAATCCATTCCAGTGAAAGAAGATCTACAGATATTTAGGAGCAATCAATCATGTATGCATTCTTTGCAGTATGTTATCAAAGGCAGGTGTTTCATTTTCTCTGTTCTACTGTAACTTTTGATTGCTATATCGGGTATCTAGTTTCTTTTTTTTCTACTTTGCTCTTCTTAGAGTTTCTGGCAAGTAGAGTAGCAATTGGACTGAAGGGCTGCTCCAATCTACACTAACCAGAGCTACTTCTGAGCATTCAGCTGTCAGTTCAAGGAGAATAAGTAGAACTCAGTTTAATATTCGCTGTTCTGGGTTGAAGTTAGAAGGAATTTGTACTCCCTCCCCCACAGCAGTTTTGCAAGTTGGCCAATTTGCACTTTGATACTTTTCTTCTCTAGAACTCTTAAATTCCTATTTAGAGATGTAATTGTTCTGATAAATTAGATCCTACCAGTCAACACAGACAGTTTGGTACAGTAGTTTAGCAGGCTGTCTGATGATGTTAAATTATGTTAATTATTAAATGACATTTCATATAAACCCTATGGACAAAAAAATCAATATTTAGACGTATATCTGGAGAAAAACAAAACAATAAATGTCTTCACATTAACCACATTGTGACCTAGATTTATGCTGTGCCAATTATTGGCTGGAAATTTGTCAGTTTTATAAACAAATGTATAAATTAACTACTTGTGGTACTTTAGAATAATAAAAGCAGAAACATGAGAAAAGATTTTAAAAATCAGTTATCTAGAAAATATTCATCTGGTCAAATTTGAAAATTTCTTAGATATAATATTAGAATATAAATAGTGAAATGGTATGTTTATGGCAAAGGTCAGAAGGCATGTTTCATCTATGAAATCAGTGAAATTCATGCCACTCAGAAAATCCTTATTTCTATGGACTGTATCTGACAGTAAGATTTTAAAAAGTTTTGAGTGTTTTACCTTTTTTATAATAAGTAGACTATTTCAAATGAGCACATCTGGTTTATGTTCTTAAACCTCTGGCCTTTATAAAGTTCTGTTCCCAATTCACACAAAATACTATTCAGGATTGTTTGACTTGGTGACCTTCCCTGTAGGTGGTTGACTGAATAAACTGATTAAATAGATTCAGGAACTTAGAGCAAGTTAACACTTGGATCCTGGAATCATTTGTAAACACCCCTATTATTCCTCTATGCTTTTTACTGTAGGTATGGTATTAAATTAAGAGTTTAAAAAAAAAAAAAAAAAACTTATTTCACCAGTGAAACTGAAATAAGGAAAGCATTTATTAATTTTTTTTGTCAGAAAATTTTTTTGTCACATTTTCTTAAATACCAAGCAACATAAATCAAAACATCAAGTAATTGTATTAAATGTCACTATGGTTTCACACAGATTGAGGCATTGAAGAGGTGGACAGTTCAGATACACAAATTCAAACAGTCAGTATATATATAACAAATGCTTTTGTACATGGTAAAGTTACAAACTTACGTATGGGCTGTGAAGGCTTCATTTTTTACCATATTCATTAATAGCACATTCATTGTTATTTGTGTAGAGTGTAATTCTTTTTGACTTTGCCTTCCATTTGCCTTGAGGACAAGCTAGTTTAAAACTGTTCAGCACACTGCACCATGCAGAACAGGTAATCTGTCTAATTAAGGCCTGTAACGACGTTCAAAGTAAAATATTGAAGAGCTTCCATAACCTCACTTTCACCCTCCCTATGTACCACAGCTTCTGAGACTCAGAGATACCCTAGCCATTAAGTCAAGTGTTTACACTCTAAGCTCAAATTCTACTTTGCCAGAATGGTTCATTTCACATTTTACAAGTCTGTTTTCTCATTTACAGGCAGAAAGTGATTTATCAAATTTTTATATTACATTTCTCAGCTTGTTCCAATATAGAACAAAATAATATATTCCTGGAAATTCAAAATGTGAAAGCATAGTGTGATTTTATCCAGGGACCTAATAAGATTTATATCCGCATTCTTTTTTTGTGTGTTCATTTGGTGCATTTCAATGAATTATTAATTATGACCAACAATAAAATATTATTTTGCTCTGATGCACAGCAAAAGGAAAGATACCCAAGAGAAATCCATCTGACAGTTCAAAGTAGACATGGCTGAAGTATGCTCACAAGTTTCTCATCAAGTAGTGCAAGACATGCATCTGCCCATCAAATGAACCAGACTGACTGAGCCTTTCTGAAGATACAGATGTAATCTATGGGGAGGTAAAATCAAGATTTATTACATTTTGGGAGCATTGATTAGTGTTCTTTTTTGTTTATTTAAAAAAAAAAAAGGGCACCAGCCAAAAATGAGACAGTATAACATCAAAAAACTGTTTCCCAAACATATTTTTAAAGGTTTACATATGGGATGAAAATGTATGTTAGGATGAGTGTTTTGAAGCTTACAGCATTCACATTCAAAGCTGCATGTAATAGCTTTTTACTTAGTAGATTTAAAATATACTTAAACTCAGCATGATGTGACTGCTATAAATACTATTTCCTCAAAAATTTTTCATTTCATTTTTATTACATTCTCCAAGTGACCTTAACTCTAACACAAGCTTTCATAATATTCTAGATATGTATTACTGCACCTTCTCATCATTTAATTTATGCATCTTGTTAAAAACATGAGAAGTTTCTCTATCTTACAGAAGCTTCTCTTCCTTTATTTTTTAGAGTCAAATTATGTTTTGTAAAATATTTGATGTCAAGTTAGAAGCACTTTGGATCTAAAAACAATAAAATAGGACTAAATGTATCTCTGATTTCCTTTTAATAGAGAATGCACATTTGTTTTGGTCTTTGTTTTGCTATAAATATATAAAAGATAACATTGTGCCCCATATCATGGAATCATAGAATGGCTTGAGTTGGAAGGGACCCCAAAGATCAAGTTCCAGTTCCCCTGCCACAGGCAGGACCACCAACCTCCAGATAAGGTACTAGATCAGATTGCCCAGGACTTCATCCACCCTGGCCTTGAACACATCCAGGGTCGGGGCATCCACAACTGCTCTGGGCAGCCTGTTCCAGCACCTCACCACTCTTTCAGTAAAGAAATTCCCCCTGACATCTAATCTAAACCTTCCCTCCTTCAGTTTAAAACCATTCTCCCTTGTCCTATCACTGTCTACCCTTATAAAAAGTTGATTTCTCTGTTTACAGCCTTCCAGTATTTAAAAGGAGATTATAATGAGGTCTCCCTGCAGCCTCCTCTTCTCCAGGCTGAACAAGCCCAGATCCCTCAGCCTATCTGCGTAGGGGAGGTGCTCCAGCCCTCTGATCATCATTGTGGCCCTCCTCTGGACCCTCTCCAACAGCTCCACATCTTTCCTGTACTGGGGGCCCCAGACCTGGATGCAGTACTCCAGGTGGGGCCTCACGAGGGCAGAGTAGAGAGGGACAATCACCTCCTTGGACCTGCTGGCCACCCCTCTTCTGGTGGAGCCCAGGGTACCGTTGGCCTTCTGAGCTGAAAGAGCACACTGCTGGCTCATGTTAAGTTTTTCACCCACCTGGACCCCCAGGTCCTTCTCAGCATATTCTCATACATTAGGATGTGCTTTCAATAAGGCTACTTGTTGCCTGGGAAATCTTCAATTTAAATTGAAAACTATTAGAAAAACAGTCAATGTTCTAAAAAGACCTAATTGAAGAATATATCATGCATTTTACTAAATTTCTGAAAAATCATTTTTTGTCGGGTGATGAAATGTCTCATGCTTATAAAGGACTACTAAGAATGATAAGAAATTTGCTTCAAAAAATCACACCAAAATCTTATTTAATGCTTATTTGAAGGAAAAGTGAATGCTAATGGATTTTGACAAGCTGATCTTGCCTATAATAGCATCAAGCATACCAAATTCTTTTTCACACCACACAGTCCCCAAGGAATCATCAGCCTATAGACTAAAATCCTTGACCTTTGACCTTCTTTAGTTAACTGTCTAAGTGGTTGTTAGCCAGGCTGCCAATAGGCATAAGATCCCTCCTCTGTTTATATTTACAATTTCTCTTCTTAAGACCAATTCACAATATTTGTTCTCTACATTTTGAAGATTCCTTTATAATCTCTTCCAGCTGCTACTGTCCATTAAAATAAGGATCTGATCTGCAGTGCTATCTGCTCTTTCTGCTGTCATGTCTTTTCACTTCATCGATTGTCTTCCTAACAAATCTGAAGTACACCATTCTTTTCTTCCTAGGCCTTTGATCAGCTCATGGGGAAATAGCTGGGAAATAGCTGATTCCTTATGAAAAGCAACAGATTTTCCCTTTTTATTTAGTACTCCCAAATTCTAAGGGAAAATTGCTGAGTTGATACTCTCAAGTT
This sequence comes from Penelope pileata, assembly GCA_013396635.1. Taxonomy (NCBI): domain Eukaryota; kingdom Metazoa; phylum Chordata; class Aves; order Galliformes; family Cracidae; genus Penelope; species Penelope pileata. Next base: position 12,151 of record WBMW01002728.1, on the reverse strand, counting down.
GTAACTGGAGGTGAGTTAAATGTTAACCTATATCCTTCTTGTTCTTTGAACAACCTGAATTAAAAAATTAATAACTCAGTCATATGCTATACTGATGTGTTTTATTGGAATTTGTAGATTTAAAATATTTCTTCTGAAGAGTAGGACACAAAGTCTTGCCAACAACCTCACAGTTGGCTTCTCCTTTTACAGACCAATAAAGCTCAAGTCCAGCTGGCATTGCAGAGTACCAACACGCCTTTGGTTTCTACGAGCTGTTATGGGATTTCCTGTGGGGGCACACTTCTACTACAGTGTCATTTGTTCTCTTCTTTACTTCAGAGTCCAAATCAGTGACTGCAGAAGTAAGGCTCCCTGGGCATACCACAACTCCTCTGCCTGCAAACTCTCACTGACGCTGCTGTGCAGCATTAGTGAGGGGGGAGGTGCTGTCTCCTAAATTGGTAGGTGCTAAAAGTTAGATAGTGAAACAAGTTGAGACATGTTGCTTTTCTATCCTTCACAAAAGTGATAGGAAAGGAATAATTAGAGTGGCAAGAAGTAGGATGTTACACATGGGAAGCCTCTCAGTGTTTCTCTCCTATGTCTGTATCAAGTTTCGAGTTTCAAGGTAGGAGAAATGTGATCAATTCTGGGTGAGATTGGATAAATTTTCCATTTGACTAGGATTTTAAAAAAAAAAAAAGACTAACCATTATTATACTAGACAATTTCTATGCTTGTAGATCCTCTAGCATGTTAAAACAGCAAGTTCAAAAGGAAATTACAGCTTTATGCCCGTTATCTTCTCAGAAGCCATACCCAGCTTTTTCATACTTTGATTTTCAAAAGCTTGACAGTTTCCTATGTTTCTTCCTTCTTTCCAGGGAGAAAATAATCAGAAGAAATGACCTTTTATTATGGAAAATTGAGATCTAGTGACTAATGGCTAATTGTTATTGCAATTCTTGACCTGATCTGTAGTGCTGGAAACCAAACTTCAGTCTCCAGAGCATAACCAGATATAACAAGCCAACCCTGAGTTTATACAGGCAGTGTATTAACAACTGAGTAACTTCGAAATTGTTACCCTAATGAACAGTCTCAAATCTAATAAATTCCAATGCTAAAACTAGATGAACACACAACTGTTTTCATTCAAACTGACAGAACTGAAAATAAGACATTTCTTTTAGTTTATTCAGGGTGAAGAATAGCATTAGAAAAATACAGGAAACCTTCTCATTGGTGTATTTTTCCAACAGCTTCAAGCTGTTAACGGTTACATTGTCCCAAGGTACAGGGTGGTACATGTTATGGCTAAATGATTAGTTTAGAGGCTCTTGACATACAGACTTTTTCTGTTCCCCAGTATCAGCTGTGAAAATGTATTTCCAAGCAATTAAACCTCATCTCCTGCTGGCTTGGGAGCCTTCAAATTTCAATTCATATTCTTCAACACCTACTGCTGTTGGGAAAAAAATATATATAACTGCTAGTTAGTCACAAAGAAATTCATTGATATGTGTTTGAGAGTTGTTTAAAGAGGAAAATGAAAGGCCTGGGAAGAAAAGTTGCTAATTTGTGAGTAAAGCAGACGATAAAAAGTATCTTATTTTACTTTTGCGGTTGTGGAACTTGCAGCACACGTACACATCAGCACGCACAACTGAAAGAGAGGCACATAGTACAAAACTGTAGGAAGTCAGAGTTAATCTCTCTTTCCTCCTTCCCCCCAGCTCTAAAGAAGATTTTCTGACTATACAAGTTTTAAAGGAAGGAACTTCTATTTCCAAATTCTTGATTGGTAATTCAGGTAGAAAATGTAGTGATAACCACAAGTTTATTGTATGGCTGTAGGGAAGCAGTTGATCATAGCGTGAACTGATTATTGAGCACATGGTGGAGGGGTGTGACTGGCCTGGGGAATCCTGATAGATCACTTGCACCTGTGACCAGAAGGGGCAGAGCTGGGGCAGGGTTGCCCCAGGGTTAGTAGGTAAGGGCCAGTCAGGCAGAGCAGAAAGCAGCCTGGGAGAGAGATCAGAGAGCAGCTGGAACAGCAGCAGCACATGGAAGTAGCAGAGATCCTAGCTCCAGGTGAAACAAATGGTGTAGTTGCAAGAGTTTGGGGGACTTTTTCTGTTAAAATGGCTTAGGTCATTTCACAGTGACCCACATGGAAGCTTGCTTTGCCTGTGGAGAGGTGAGTTCTAGACTGCTTGAAGGAAGAGCATAGAGTTGGTTTTCTCTAAAGACTGCAAGATCCTCGATGCAGATTCCAGAGAACTGAATACTCAAGTTCAAGTTCATTTCTAGCTGTGTTTCTAGCTATGTTCATTAATGGCCTATTGCTAAGAGCCAACTTGTAGGAACATCAAGGAGAATAAGGGTACACTAGTACTTGCTTACTCTGCCACTGTATATTTGAATAATGCTTTGCCATAAGTGTTCTAATACTAGCATGTGTTTCTCCTGTGCTCAATGTCTGTTTTACTGGAGATATAAATAGATGGGAAAAAGAGGGGAGGGGGAGGGGGGGAAAGCTTGGTTTTATATACTAAGAAAAAAAAAAGGTGAAAGCTTTCTATCAGATGCTGTCACAGAAAGGATGAAGTATTTTCTCTGGGCGGATGCAACTGCTGCCTATGATATTCTCTTTATTGTTGCTTGTAACACATAGTTACAGTTTTCAGCTTGCATAATTAATCATATTGACCAATATTTAGCTTGCAGGAGATATAATTTAGTGCAGTTTGATGTGGAGAAGTCTGATAATTTATTTTGTGGGGTACTTGAAAGACCTATAATAATAATAATAAAAAGGAGCTAATGTGGTTCATGCATATTTTTAAGCTCTTCTTTCTGTTATTTGCCTATTTGAGTGGGGAGGAGATTCATGACTCTACCCCAACTTTCCAGTGTTAACAGAAATCTCTGGATATTCCTCCCTCGTCCGTGTGAAACATTTGCAACTTTAACTCAGAACAAAGCACCAAAAGCCAGTAATTACATGTAAGCAATTCCATACAGTAATTCCGTGAAGCGCTGGTCAGCAGACTTGATGGAACAATCAAATATAAAGTTGTCGTAAGAAACAGCCTGAGCAGTTGGAGCACAAAAGCACACATTCAGTTGGCTAGTCATGACATTACTTCTGGAACTTTGGACTTGTCATGAAATGGTGTGCTTTCTGGATGTCTTTTTCTCAGAAATTGTTGTCTTCTTTGCTAGATTCAACAGTCAGACTTACTAACATGAAATAAAAAACTTTTAATTCTTTAACATTTCTACTTTCACTCAAATCACCTGAAACTTGGACTTCCTACATGGAACTGATATGCTTTAATTACAATTAACATATTAGAGCTTCCCCCATGAGTCCTTAAAACTGAAATAATGTTCATACTTTTACTGTATTAGGAAGCTGGCCAGTGGCTTCCTGCATTATAATTAAATATGATATTTCTAGTTAAAATTTTACGTTGTTTCTAAAGGGTGTAACTTGATATGTTAATATCACAGTAGTACGAGAATGATATTTTACTGCTTCAGACTCTTCATTTTAATATTTTATTTGATTCCCACAAGTCGAAAGTAAGTAATAATTAGAAATATGTTTGCTGTATTCATCCAATTCTATGAATATTCTTTTGATTTTTAAAGGAATTAGTTTAAATTGTATGCATGCTGTTCCTGTGATTACTTTCAACAAATATTCTTGTTAATGAATTTGTGGAAAAGGACACACTGAAAATGAGGCTTACCATATGCCTATCGTACAAACCACATTTTTAATTTAAATGTAAGTATTTTGGTTTAAAGTTTCATAGATGAATCTGTACAACCTGGGAACAGAATACACTCTATGGCAGGTCTCATTTCATTAAGTGCATGCCGGTTTTTCCTAATAAGTTTTTTGTGATTTTTGGCTAGAGACTGGGAGGAGAGTTTCCTGTTTATCTAGATGCAAATATGCAAGAAAAAACAGAAATCATTTGGGTGAAAGAAGCTTAAAAACAAAAAAGAAGATGACTCTTTTCTCTGTTATTTTTGTTTAGATAGCTAGGGTTTTTTTTTAACGTCTCATCCTGTGTCTTCCTGGCATTAAACTCCACAGAATCTCCTGTGGGACTTTCAGAAAAATACTTTCCTGATAAGTGTTTCTTTGCTGTTGGGAATACGCTTTTCAGAAGTTTCTCTCAGTTAAATATACTACCTGGTAGATCTGAAGTGAAGTGCAATTTCTGCCTTCTGCAAGATTTTTGGACTTCCTCTGCCTGGCTGAAATGGTCAGGCGAACTCTCACAGCATGGCTTAATTCTGTTTTTTAATGAAACTTACATCATAAAAAAAAAAAAAAAAAAAGACAGAGAATAACATGGTTTTACCACCCATCACAAAAACACATCTGTAGTTCAATTCTCAATAATTGAAATGAGCTTCTGATTATTCAAATGTTTTCATTTTGAAGGGAAGAACTTCTGATTTCTTGTGGTCCAGTTTTGACAGCTTTTGCAACTCTTTTGTACGTAATGGTTCTCAATTCTGCCTCTTCTATCTTTTTAATGTCTTTTGTTTGTCCTCAATACCTTTCGACGTGAGGAATCCAGTATGATGTCTCTTACATTCCTCAAGAATTTTCCCTACTTTTCTTTATTCCAGCCATTTCTGTTCCTTTTCCTTTTTTGAGATTTATTGGTTTCTTTCTCATTTATTTTTCCTCTCACTGGTTTATCTTTTTTATTTTTTTATTTATTTTTCAGGGAGCTGTTTTAGTGGATTTTGTATTTAAACAAGGGACTTCAAGTTTCCGAGTTTTGATACCCCATTTCCATATTTTCATGATTAACGATATTACATATATGATTTAGCCTTAGAGACAAGACATATCTCTTGGTTAAATGTTACAGAGATCATGTCAGGCTTTCACTTTTCTAGCTTTCACTTGACTTGTTTCAATAACAATACTGCAAAAAATGTGTAAGATATCAAACGTTTTTAATATCTACTTCAAACTATCTGAAATGATTGGAAAATTCTGGCCCATTGATTGTCTCACAGATACATGAGAGAGTAGATTTTGGTGATATACAGTCATAGGGACAATTTATCAACAGAAAATGTTTAAGATTCAATAGGGAGATAATGCATTCAAGTTTGATTAAAGAAAGCCCAGTATTGACTGGGAGCTTTATAGTTTGATTATAATGTGATTTGTTCTTTAGCCTGGGTAAAAGAGAAACAGGAAATGGATAAGGAAAAAGATAATTGCAGAGAAAATATTGAGAAATAGTTATCTCAGTTATATTTAATCATAATTGAAGGAATGCATTTAAACGTATATTTTCAAATATAGGATGAGGTGATACACTTTAATGTAGCTATAGAACATGTGTGATGTGTTTATTGAGAGAGAGTTAAATTAGGTGAAATCTCCACCCAGTTAGGTCCATAGCTTTCATTCTAGCCAGTTTGTAGAAGAAAAAATAAATCTCAGCTAGTGATCTAAACTAGTATTTAATGCTTTTCATATCTATAATTCTTTATACAGTGACCACTGGATAGAAAGATAGGGAAGAAGTAGATGTTCAGATTTACATTATCAATAGAAGTCTAAACAGTTATGTTACCTTGGACTTGCCTTTGCTTAAGTTCTTGCTCTATATTCTCTCCTCACTCTAGTGTCTTCACAAATTAAAATCTTAAGTTCCATGAGGAGGCCTTGGTACGTACTCAAAGCCATGAAGGAGGAAGACGAGTAGTTTAATAATTATTTTAAAGCTGTATCAGACTGAATTATAACAATATAAGTTTGTGCCTTCGTGACCTGTACTGAGTGCTGCTTATGCTTTGAAAGGTCCTGTAAAGGCAAAGGTTTTCATCAGCAAATATTACTCACACTGAGCAGTGAATTTTGACTTGGCACGGCCTGTAGCACTGAGAGCACCTTAATGTGAAGGCACTGACTCAGAAGTAAAATAAGCAACCTTACATTCTATTTTGTGCGTGTGGTGAGTTACTGCTGAGTATCATGTACAATATAAATTCATGTTTTGCCTAACCAGTTGCAATTTAACTTTTACATACAGACAAGCCTTGAGCTGTTGTCATGTGTGATGCAAGGACCAGGCAAATCTTCACAGCTGCTTTAAGGGTTTTTTGCCTTTTTATTATATACCATTTAACAATAATGGTTTAATCATGCTTAACTTCTTGATGTTTATTGCAGGGATATTAATTCTGATGGTCTTGCCTGGTGTTAATATAGCTGTGATAGGACTTCAGTAGATATTCCACTGGTAATGATTAATGATTAATTACCAGAGCCATTACTTTGAAACATATTCCTTTTAATATCACTCTGTTTTGTAGGACTTGTTCTCGTAGCTCTTACCTGAACAAAACTGAGTAAACAGGGTAGATGTTTCCACATTGGCCCCATTTAAGCTGAAAGTGGCAAAAAACAACCCAATGAGTGTTGGAAACACATTCTATAGCAATTATAAATGACTCCAGTTGCTGGTGTCAGCTCCCCAAAGAATATGCTACCTTTCAGATGCTGTAGTCATTTGTAACTATGCTCAAGAAGAAGAAGATGAGTATAGACAAAGTGAAGCAATTCATCTGATAGAGGAGGTTTATTAATTGGGCTGGTGTGGTCCTTTTTTTTCTCCACACAAAGAAAACTTGATTGCACTTAAAATTCCACTTTTGCCACTACAGGCAAAAGATGCGAAGTTATTGAATAAAAGGTTACCAATCAATCCTTCATATCTCCATGGAACAACAACAAAAAGTCTAAAGACTACGGCAAGTGATCTACTTATTCAGAGACTGTCCACTGACCTTCTTAACAGATCGGGTACATGTAGATATTGATTACTGCTTTAAGAAAAATGCTTTAAAGATCCTTTTGTTGCCGTGATTTGCATTAAAGGTATTATGAATGGATAGTGCTTCACCTAGGAAAGTGACTTTTTATTGCATTATTCTGACAGAGCTGTTTAGCTTCTTAACATAGTTATTTTAATCTGCATTTTGGTGCCAAGATCTGTCCGTTATTTCATATAATAAGCAGGGATTGTAAGTGACTTAGTCAAATTGCCAGGATCTGTACTGCATCGTAGATCTTTTTGAAGAGGCTTGAACTGATATGTTTGTGTGGGGGGTTGTGTATAAAAGTGTGTGAACTATTTTTTTCCTCTAGTGACCTTTTGCATGAGTAACTCTTTCTGAGTCAGTACAAGGACTGATTTATTTTTCTTAAATAAGGACCAGTATTAAGGTCTCTATTTTTCCCTAGCAAGTGCATTTTAGGTGCAGTTAACAGGGTTGGACAGATGGTAAATGAAAAGTATTTTTAATGTTTATTTTGAAGTATATTTTGAAGTACATTCTGAAATGTTAGACAAATATGTCCTATAAAGAATGTTAACTATTCTTGTGATTTATGATATGTCATGTCATATTTTCTGATGTAAATAAGAAAGGAAAAGATCATATCCCACAGCTTCATCAGAAAAAAAAACAATCTGACAAATTAATACGATTCTCAACAAATGAGCCTGACAAACTAGCTGTAAACTGATGAGAAATAGGACAAAAACTAGTAGAACTCAGGGAAAGCACTTAGATTCTATTAGCAAGCTTAAATATTCGGGGGTTTAAATATGTCTAAAGCAGGACTTTGAAAAAAATATGATTCGGCCAAAATTCAACTTTTATTCAAAAAAGTCGTTAAAAGTTTCTCAGCACTCTCAATTTTGATAGAATGGATCTTTAGATAATAAGTTCTGAAGAGCAGGCGAAAGTTCTTTATTGAGGTTTAATCAAAAGCAGCTAGAAGTAAAGCAGCTGTGTGTTTTCAGTGTGTTTTCTGAGATTGTTTATAAAGAGTGTAAATTGTTTCTCATTGAAAGACAAGTAGAGCATTTTGTCAAGAATACCTAAAAATGCTGAGAAAACTGAGAAAGGATCATGCAGACTTGTATTTAGACAGTATATTTTAATTGCAAAAATCACATGGGAATTTTTTTTGTAGGAACATGGAATGTTACAAGTCCATTTATTAATGAGCTTGTCTGGACAAACTTCCAGTTCCCGATGAGGGTGGAAGAGCAAGTCAATGAGGAACTGATTCTTTTGCTACTTTGCTTAAGTAAAATGAAAGTACATATAGTTCACTGAGAGCCTCAGTTTCCCTATTAGAAAGTTCTTAATATCAGCCATCTTGATAAACTATTTTGAAATGTATGAACAAAGATAGCTATCAAAGAACTAGATATCTTTATGAACTATGACCTCAGCTAAAATATTTTTGAGTATAGTAATTCACTCTAAACTCTTTATGCTATGTGTTTCATCAATAGAACAAACATGTCATATTACTTCCATAAATCAAGTACTATGTTTAGGTTTTCTAAAAGCTCTAGTTAACTGATGACAGTTTGTGTGTTCTGTAGATGTATATGATCATAATATTTACTGGTGACACAAGCTTGGCTTTGATTCTCTGCATTAACTTTATCAATACAAGATAACAAATGACTGAGTGTAACTGAAAGCTCTATTAGAAAGTCTACATTGGGTGTATGTCTTTTGATTGACCTCATAAACAGATCAGCTTTTCTCCCTGGCTGAAGCATTCTCTGAGGCTGCTGGTCATTGCAAAAGACATTGTAGTTTCATTCCTTTCTCAGGCAATTCATAAATTAAGGCACATCTTATTCTCACACCGATGGGTAGCAAAGCAGTTTCAAGAATGTATTGGCATTATAGAGCTTGGTCCAGCCTGACATGAATTCATTACATGAATGCCACATCACCCTACGTGGCAATTTCATATCAGTGAGAATTTGCTTCTTAATTCGTTCAGATTAAATCTGCTCCTTTTCAAGGGAAGATACAGGACTCTTTCCTCTTCCTTTTTTTTTTTT
>WBMW01002727.1:373734-442410 GCA_013396635.1 Penelope pileata | reverse complement strand
CATGGCACCTTTTCTCGTGGGTCAAAATCCATCTTTGATTTTTGCTGCTGCTTTTATGCATCTCCTCTCTTAAATCCTGTATAAGACTTACTATACAGAACTCCAAATTGAGGGAAATAATTACAAAATTACCTTGTCTAACCTGAAGGAGTTAACAATGGCAATACATGGGCTTAAGAAGCCTAACATCTACGTTTTTACATTGAAAGTTTTGATAATTTTTTATCTGAAGAAATCACCTTAAATGCAGTCATAACTGATCAGCTTAGCACTTCCTGTGCAGAAGAATGTTTTCTACTTTATCAGAAATGGTGCCTCAGAGATTAATGTACAGTCTTATGCTACAGAATTTGATCTTTTGATTTTTAATCTTGTCCATTTAGTATTTTTTATCGTAAGTTCACACTGCTGCTTATACAAATCCAAGATGAAATCATATTTATAGAATCACAGAATAGTTGAAGATGAAAAGTACACATTTTCAGGAGCACAGCACAAATCCCACTGATTATAGGAAGACACTATCTTAAAAATTTAAAATTCATTTGTGTAGTAAAAAATGACTTGCAAAGTGAGTGAATGAATAGAACAGAACAACTGTGAAAGCAACTGATGGTTGCTAGCCTTTTAAAGGATTTTTTCCACTGTGTATTCCTTCACACTTTCTTTTTTGTAGGACTGTGGCCTGAAAATTCTTTCAGTACAGCAAAACTAAAGTCTTTGTTAGCCAATATATGCTTGATTTAAGAGGAGTATTTGTTGTGTGCTCCCTCCACCTCCATTATGACTTTTCTTGGTACAATTTTACTATTTCGCTAAGTTCATTGTAATTATTTCATACAAGCAGATAGTTCCTAGAAAACAATTTTGAGTTATGTCACCATTTTACTTCTATTTTAAACACTGTTTTTTAATGCTGTGAAGTATATTGATTTGATCTGTAGTTATGAAAATTGTTTTAATCATATCTACTTCTATCCTTGCATGTATTTGTGAAATTAAGAAACAGCATTGTAAGTTACTGTATTATCGTTGCCTGAAAGACAACTTCAGTCCCATAGCCACCATTTAGGAACTCACTAACATTTGACTTATTTGGAAAAGAAAAAAAGATTCTTGCAGATTTTTGGAAGGCTGTAAACTATGGGATATTGCTTTCTCACAAAAATACTGTGAATCTCATTTCAAACAAATAGATTATTTCTCTGTACAACCAATATTCTGCATACCTGTTTATCCCAGCAAAACTTTGAATACTGCAAACACCACTTTAATATTTGATCTTTCTAGTGAAATTAATGAGATCTGAAGGCTAATATTGTCCATACTTAGGAGACAATAGAATGCTCTTGAAGACTTGGTAAGTATCTTACTACTGTGTTAAATTCTGCATGAGTTGCCTAACTTCAGAGATGTTAAGCCATACATACCTTACAGTATATTCATAGAGAAAAATGAGTAGGTGAAACTCAATTAATTGGCTTCTTTCTTTATTGACAGGCTAGTGAAGGATGCCCCTTGGGATGAGGTCCCTCTTGCTCACTCCTTAGTTGGCTTTGCCACAGCTTATGACTTCTTGTACAGCTACCTTAGCAAGACTCAACAGGAGAGATTTCTTGAGGTAATTGCCAATGCCTCGGGGTATATGTACGAAACATCATACAGACGTGGATGGGGTTTCCAGTACCTCCATAACCACCAGCCTACCAACTGTGTGGCCCTGCTGGCTGGAAGCCTGGTTCTGATGAATCAAGGTACGTGCTAAACCATAGGAACACTTTTCTACAGAGTATCTACTCAATTGCCCATTTATGGAGTAACATGCAGGAACTGATACACGTGTTTTCTGTGGATTTCCACATTAAGTGCTCTGCCTATACGGCAGCCAGCTGTGAAGGTGTGCTGCTTTGTGTGCTTTGAGAGCTCAGTTGCATTGGGTTTGCTCTTCTGCTGCTTAGAACATTGTAATTTACTGAATATAAAAAAAAGTCTGTGGGCAGATGTTCAGGGTATGACATATATGCATTACATCTATGTATATAATAAATGTAGCTGTCTAACTGGTTTCGTGTTTCTTAACTCACTGTTGGTAAGAGTTAACACTTCCCTCGTGTACTGTTACCAGTCCAGATTTGCACAATCTTTTGGGGTAGATTATCAGTTCAGAACTAATTCTGATGCTTGCAGGCAGTCTGGCAGTCTCCGTCAGAGCAATGCGATCGGTCTCCTTACTCAGCACATTACAGTCAATGGTCAGAAACACCCTGCACTCCGAGCTGGCAACCAGGCTACAGGAGTGCAGTCCTGTCTTCATGAGAGGGCTGCCAAGCTGGAACTTGATCCACCCATGGATCACAGCTCTGGACCTTTCTTTTCAGCATTCTTTGCTAAGGAGATGAGCAGGGCTTTACCTTTTTCCCTTTGAGTTATACCCACTCTAACAGAGAGTGCAAGTCATGGAAACAGCAGGTGAGAAATCCTGGCATTAAACCCCTACAGTACTTCGGCTGGGAGGCAGAAGTTATGGAGCCAGCTCTAGCTTATAAAAATGTATTTGATCAAGTTTTTATTTGAAATGTGCTAGACATATTTTGAAAACACGATGCCTGATGAAGCTACTTACTTGCCTCAAGTCAAGGAAAATTTAGTTTCTGGATGCTGGTGGTGTTGCCAAGCTGTTCAGCCCTGCCAAGCAAGGGCACATCTGCACATAGTTTGAGCTTTCAGACACTCAAAGAATGTGTGCCAGAAAAATGTGACACCTACTGTGTTTGGGGGTCAGGTTTTTGTTAAGAGCTTGTCATAACAAGTGCATTCAGTAATGTGCATATGCTAGAAAACAGGAAGGGTATACATTGAAATTACTCCCTTTCCTCCTACCATGCTTTCCACAAACTGAAGTCTAAGATCATGTTTATTCAGTGGGTTTTGCTAAATTCCTCATAATCCCGTCCTTCCCTGATCCTCCGTTGTTGCAGAAAACGGGCAGTTTGCAAGAGGACTCTGCTTTTCATTAGAGTATAGACCAGAAGTATGCTTTGTGCCAAACAATGGTAACATCACAAATACAGTTGGGTAATATTTCTTTCACCAAACTTGAAATTTTGGGGGCAAAAAAAGACAAATTCATCGACACTTGAGCAATTTGAAAGTACTGTGGATATTTCAAATGAAAATGGGTCAAAACATCCAGAATATATATTTCTAAATGAAAATTTAGTTATTCTCGATACAAAGCAACTTTACTTTCAAAATACAGATCCTTAAAGTTTCCCATTTGATCTAAAAGGATTTCAAAAATCAGTCTCTTAATTCTCATTCCAACATGAAAGACTTAAGGAGAAAAAAATGGGGAAAGACGGAATAAACAAGTTCTTCCTGTATCAGATTCAAAGTGTATCCCAGCGTAGACCTTTCTCACAAAAGGTTTAAACATCACTTAACAATTTCAAACATCGTGTTCAGCTAATGAAGTAGGCAGAGACTTAATAGCCACCTTAAAGACATGTAAACATTGTCATAGAATTGAAAAATGAAACTAACTGAAATAAATTCTAGGCACCCACATATAGTCTTTGTGGTTAAAATACACTCGGATACTCCAAAAAAAGACTTGAGTGAGGCCTAATTTGATATATATATACTGCTCATTATAGGTGAGATTCATTCTGTTTTATTGTGTAGCCTGACAAAATGTTGAGTTTCTTCTATTTTTTATTCTGTTTTATTATGTCATTAAGGTATTACAAGTATAGGATTATAGCATCAATATAAAGTAAGTAAACAAAATGTATATGCATTACAATGCTAAATGCATTATGCTGAACCGTGGAAAATACCATTCTTGCTACTGCAGAGTCTGGAGTTATCCGTTGTGGTTGTAATGTCACGATGGAAAACGAGGGTGGAAGTATTTGGGGTTTTGTTTAGACAGACTCCTGTGGTGCCCGGTTCCATCTGTGTGAGGAAGCAGCATCGCACTGACTGTGAGTGAGGAAGCAGAAGTCAGTAGTCCGGCCTGCCCCTCCTGCTCAGGCCTTCCTGGCTGTGTCTCTCTCTTCTGCCAATGGATAAAAATAACGTGTTAGATTCAGGTTGTCTGCTTCACTTAGACATTGCAATATTTTCCCCTCTGTGAACTGAGTAGAATTTGGCAGCCTTGACTGGTAGGAAGTCTGAATTGCTCATCACTCTGCTGAGCATAAATACAGTAATTGTGGCAATGAAGCCAAACATCCATGGTAGCGGGTTTGAATGTAGCTCATACTCCCTCAGCCTGGCACATGCACTTCATTCAGCAGGCAGTGTTTCACCAAATAACGGGATATAATGGATGCCAGCTTCCCTAAAGCTGAGCTCTGCCATGTGGTGGAAGGAAGTCTGGTTAAATCTGCCTCCAGACACTTTGAGTTGCACAGACACTAAGTAGCCATATAGACATGCAAGACAAATGTTTTCAGTTTAGTCCTACCTCTGCTGCCAGTGGATCCAAAAGAGATTAAGAGAAGGCATGTAGCCTTTTGTCTGCTGGGATCCACAAGCTGCCTTCCAAACACACATTTTTCTGCAGTCTGTACATGTACATGCACCGTCGGGGCTCTTGTGTCTGTGGTTGCTCTGTGGTGAAGACAGCTGAGTTCTTAGAAAAGCTTCAGGCAATCTCTTCCCAACTCTTGGTTTGTGTGGAGCAGACCATAATAGTAAGCTCTCTGAAACTCTTTTCTTTAGGAAGAATATAACTGTTTGGGGATTGTATATGTGGAGGCTGGAACTTAACTTAGTTGGAAGTTAAGGAATTGAGGAATTTGCATTTGGAATTAACCATGCAAATTTTTTCCAAAAGAACTTCTATATTAGATAATCCTTTAGATTGTACAACACTTTGAAAATATAAGTAGGAAATAGCATGTCTTAAAATAGAGCATGTTGTAGTAGAATATAAGTTAAACACAGTTCAAGTGTCAACTTTTTTATAAACTTTGAGAATCTTCCACCACACTGGTGATGTACTAGTGTAGTGAAAAATGACTGATTAGAATATCTGCTTTATTGGAGCCCTCTAGTGGGGACTGTAAATTTGTTTTCATACTGTTTTAATTTGAAATGCAATCAATGGTGTTGTTGTGACTCTTCCCTTTTTGTATGTTCTGAATGCATTAAGTAGTTTTTCCCTTTAGGGTGGAAAGCATAATCCCACAAAAGCAAAAAGAGGTCTGATATTTTTTCTCCACTCAGGTGACCTTGTTTTACTGTGTTTAAGAGTACTATTTTATTTTTCACCCTGGAATCATAGGGATGCTGCAGTGATAGGTCATATTTTAGAGCTCTGGCAGCTTTCCTTGTGGATTCATTACTGTGAAGGATCCCACTACAATACAAGTGACATCATCTATGATCTACAGTGTTATAACCAGATTTGCTAAAATCTTTTTCTTTCAGGCTACCTTCAAGAAGCTTACTTGTGGACCAAGCAAGTGTTGGCAATCATGGAGAAGTCAGTAGTCCTGCTGCAGGAGGTCACAGATGGCTCCCTCTATGAGGGGGTGGCTTATGGCAGCTACACAACCAGGTCGCTGTTTCAGTACATGTTTCTTGTCCAAAGGCACTTTGATATCAATCACTTCAGCCACCCCTGGCTAAAGCAGCACTTTGCATTTATGTACAGGACTGTCCTGCCAGGTAAGTCATTTGGACCAGTGAAGATGAATCTTCTAATTCTTGAAGCAATTTCACACTTGAAGTAGGCCATTTTTAAGTAACATTTTACTCAGACATTTGAAATAACTTTTGTCCCTGTATTTTACCTTCATCATCTACAGAAACTGTGATGTCATTGTTTATCATTGCTTATTAAACACTGTGGTTTATTCAACTCTGGCTTTTAGAACCAGTCAAAAAACAGGAATATCGTTTGAGAGAAAAAGCAAAGGCTTTAGAATTTGATTTGTTTTTCAGAGCTTGACATAAAGCTGTTTCTGAGGCTTTCTGTTTGATAAATAGTATTCTTTGAGATTCTTACTGATTTTTTTCTTTGCCAAAAGGAAAAATCATCACACAAAATCATCACACATTACATGAAAGGAATAGCAGTCATGAAGCCAAGGTAAAAGTATGAAGGAAGCGCAGGAAAGTTTTACGTGATCCTCTATTTTCCACAAAACATTGAAATCCATGCCATTAACCATTAACCATTTTTTCAGAACATTTTTCGTATGGAAAATGTAATTGACCCAACTGGTAGGTTTCTCAGTGAAGTCCAGGGGTACATGAACAATTTTCTTTTGTCCATGTGAGAGTTAAACAGAAATATTGGCCATCTCTGTTTTCATGCTGAATCTCTCCATTGTCTCACAGTGTGTTCAGCATCTCTGATATAAAATCCTGGTTGTGACTAAAAGATAGAGATCTACAAATATGAAAACAGTATAAGCTAATAAATATTACCAACACTTTGTAACTTTTAGAAGAGATTTTGTTCTGGGTAGCCTTGCAAGTTTTCAGGATGCAAGCTGTTTTTTTTTTTTTTTTTCTTGAGAGGACCTCTCTTTTGTTGCTTTGGAGAGCTGGGACTGAGTTTGGACTGACTGATAAAGAGAAATTTATGTTTGTGGGATTTAAGTGAGGAGGAGAAGTGGATGGGACATCATTGCTCTTTACATTTTTGTAGCACTTTAAATGTTTGTAGCCCATAGCCAAAGAAAAAAGGTGACTATTCAGGTTATCTACAGCAGAAGCAAACAGCTCCTGTGTAACCTGTCTATGGCTCATTTACAAGTAGGTGTATAAACATCTGAAAAGGCTGCTTCTGTTTGTGTCTGTTTGTACCACTTGACTTCATCTTCATGCTTCACAAAAATATCTGTGTTTATTTGTTCTTTCTCACATTCCTTTTAACTTTTTCCCAAGGATTTCAGAGGACTGTGGCCATCGCAGACTCCAACTATAACTGGTTCTATGGGCCAGAGAGCCAGCTGGTGTTTCTCGACAAATTTGTCATGCGCAATGGCAGTGGAAACTGGTTGGCAGAGCAGATCAGAAGGAACCGGGTGGTGGAGGGCCCGGGAACTCCATCCAAAGGGCAGAGGTGGTGCACTCTCCACACTGAATTTCTCTGGTATGAAAGGGAATGAGTGGGCTCAAAAGGGATTGGACAGCTGTTTGCCATTTGTGATAACCTGTTATCTTTAAATTTGTACTGCAGAAGCAGAGATCATGCTGGCCATGTGTAACACAGAGTTTTTAGGCTCAGAAGAACTTATTCACTTAGCATAGTTGTTCAGTATTTGTTGCTGCAGGCTACATCTTTGTCTTATCCTATCTGTGCTTTCGTGTTTTCCTTCCATTGCCTGTTGCGGTTTCAAAAGAACTGAAAATTTCCCTGTGTATATTCTTTGTTTTATCTGGCTTATTCTAATGTTTCATAATTAATTAGGCAACTATTTAAAGTGTAATTTTCTTTTAAAAGCTGTAAGTACTAATATAAGCTGAAGTGATGTAAAAGATAGTGTTATTGTTAGTTTGTGCATGCTAGTTTGTCAGCTAAATTTAGAAAAAAGTTCATGATAGATGACTAGATTAATGTCTTCCATGTAATTTACACATACAATGTTCATTTGACTTATATGGTAAGTATCATTGCAACTGTAGGCTTTGTTTGCCCAGGAAGGACATTTGTGGGCTTTATAATTGTTAGATTGCTCTTCAGTGTAATATCAAATTGTTTCTTGAGTTTTGTGGGTGCTGATAATGGAATTAGTCAAGTGATTTTTAAACCATTTTCCTCATTGTTTTGGCAGGTATGATGCAAGTCTGCACTCCATACCTCCGCCGGACTTCGGGATTCCAAAGCTACATTACTTTGAGGACTGGGGAGTGGTAACTTATGGAAGTGCTTTGCCAGCTGAAATCAACAGGCCTTTCCTTTCCTTTAAGTCAGGAAAGCTGGGAGGACGTGCAATATATGATATTGTTCATAAGAATAAGTACAAAGAGTGGATTAAGGGATGGAGGAACTTTAATGCTGGCCATGAACACCCAGACCAGAACTCCTTTACTTTTGCTCCCAATGGTGTACCTTTCATAACAGAAGCTCTATATGGGCCAAAATATACTTTTTTTAATAATGTGTTGATGTTTTCCCCTGCTGTGTCCAAGAGCTGCTTCTCACCGTGGGAAGGGCAGATTACAGAGGACTGTTCCTCGAAGTGGCTTAAATATAAACATGACTTGGCTGGTGACTGTCAGGGACGAGTGGTTGCTGCCATGGAGAGAAGCGGGGTGGTTTTTATCAGGGGAGAAGGAGTGGGGGCATACAATCCTAAACTGAAACTGAGAAAATTGCAAAGAAACCTCATACTTCTCCATCCTCAGCTTTTGTTGCTGGTGGACCAAATCCACCTAGAAGATGACAGCCCTCTGGAGGCAGCAACCAGTTTCTTCCATAATGTGGATGTGCCTTTTGAAGAAACAGTTGTTGATGAGGTCCATGGGGCATTCATTAGACACCGTGATGGAATATATAAGATGTATTGGATGGATGACACTGGCCACAGTGAGAAAGCTACCATCGCCTCAAGGATGTATCCCAGGGGCTACCCTTACAATGGAACGAATTACGTGAATGTAACGACCCTCCTGCGGCACCCCATCACCAGAGCCATTTACCTCTTCATTGGGCCCTCCATCGATGTGCAGAGCTTCACTGTCCGTGCAGACTCTCGGCAGCTGGATGTTTTTGTCACTACCAGTGAGCACGCCTATGCAGTTTACCTGTGGACCACGGAGGATGGGCCCCGTTCTGCCTTTGCACAGGTTACTGCAGACCGTCAGAAAATTGTCTTTGACCGAGCGTCTGCCATTAGGAGCTCTGCAGTGCCAGAAGTGAAGGACTACATCGGCATAGTGGAGAGGAACCTGCAGCATTTTAAGCCTGTTTTCCAACAGCTTGAGAAGCAGATCTTGTCTCGTGTACGAAACACGGCTAGCTTTAGGAAGACTGCTGAGCGCCTGCTGAGGTTTTCAGATAAGAGACAGACAGAGGAGGCCATTGACAGAATATTTGCAATCTCACAGAGGCAGCAGCAGCAGCATGGAAGAGCAAAGAAAAATAGAAAGGTAGCCAAAGGCTACAAATTTGTTGATGCTG
The DNA here is from genome assembly GCA_013396635.1 of Penelope pileata. Lineage (NCBI taxonomy): Eukaryota > Metazoa > Chordata > Aves > Galliformes > Cracidae > Penelope > Penelope pileata. The sequence continues at coordinate 433,265 of WBMW01002727.1, read as the reverse complement.
TTCCTGACATTTTTGCACAAATTGAGGTAAATGAAAGAAAAGTGCGACAAAAGGCACAGACTCAAGCACAAAAAGAATTGCCTGTAGATGAAGATGAGGAAATGAAAGATCTTTTGGATTTTGCAGATATCACTTACGTGAAGCACAAAACTGGAGTGTCAATCAAGGGCCGATCAGGGCTGGCAGAGATGGTGACAACTGCTCGAAGTAGTGCCCCATCAATATCAGCCTCTTATACTCGCCTCTTTCTAATTCTTAACATTGCCATTTTTTTTGTCATGCTAGCAATGCAGCTCACATACTTTCAGAAGGCCAAAAGACTGCATGGCCAAAGATGTCTGTATGCAATACTTTTAGTAGACAGCTGTATATTATTGTGGCTGTATTCTTCCTGTTCTCAGTCACAATGTTAGCAGAAGACCTCTACTAGTCGACCAATTTATGGTCATATACGTCTATGCAAAAGCATTAACCCTAATAGGGCCAAAGTTTATGTTCTTTTTTTTTCTGAAACATTCCAAAAACAGCTGGTGAAAGATTGGTTTCAGACCAGAAAAGATTGGCAAATAAGGCAGGCAATGAATTTCTCAGAAAACTAAGTACTTAATAAGTACTCCTCCTTTGAGTTTTGAGTTGGGCCTCACATCTGAGGGAATGTTATGCTTTGTTCTTCAGAGTTCGGTAATGTAAAGTTGTAATTAATTTTTTAGTGAGAAGTGCCCTCTTAAGAGATTTGTTTCTAAGGGCTTTCTTTTTTATACAGAATTGGATTTGCATTTAGTGACTTCTCATTCCAGGCTGCTATGGATGTCTGTGGACATTCTCTTAAGGAAGGACATTCAAACGCAAGTATGCAGGGCAGATCTTAGCAGCAGATGCCATTTCTCTCTGCCAAACCAAAGAATACTTCAATGTGGGATGTTCCTGTATAATTATTTCAGACCCTTACATCATGTCATCTCTTCCATGCTTTACAATCTGGCATGGTAAAGAGATGGCAATCCTGTCACTACTTACGAAGTGAACAGCACAATGCTTAGTAAGCAGCAGCAGAAAGAGGAGAATAAGGAGCTGGTTCAAAGTATAAAGGAACACAATTCTCAGGAAAAAAAAAAAAAGCCTTTTTCAGTCAAGAGTAGACTGCAGGAAGATGAATGTTATAGGGTCTGTTCTCGATTTTGCAAGGCAGAATTTCACAAAAGTTTTCCATAGTTTGAAGTGCATCTTAGTATGGAAATAATGTCCTTGAATATGCAATTGTAAAAATACAAAAAACCAAAGCAATCCTGTGGTAACCTCAGCAATTGCCAGTTTGGAGAAAAGAGGTATTACGGAAGTATTTAATGTCTTTTTTTCTGTTCACATGGCTAGAAACAGAGGACAGTTAAAATTGTGTGAACAATCTGTTCTCTATAAAGCACCAGCAAGGGTTCTGCAAGCTCTTGGTGGCCCCTGGATCAATTATTTGGGGATTAGTGGTAAATGGAATCATGTGGTTCATGACAAAAATAAGTTTGACATCTCCATATATATCCCCTTCTGTTCATTAAACTGATTTTTAAAAATCAGCTATTTGAAAGAATGGAAACTATGGATTTGGGGCATATCTGTATGTCTTTACAGAAAAACAATTCTTCCAGTACATTTGCTAAATAAAAACATTATAATTGTCTCTGTGGAAAAAATGTTTCTCTTTGATTAAAATACTTTTCCTGTTAATTACAGTAATGATGTTCATCAGCACTTTGTTTAAACCATAAAATGTTGTTTCTTCTTCCTCACACCCATTTAGGCATGTTATCTACATTGCTATTTTTAAGCCTTCTGTGAGATTGTGCGTTGAATATGCTCAGCTTTGCTTGTCTAAACATTTTCAGTGAATAGATCAGAATATTTTCACTGGGTTCCAGATACCGAGCCAATATCAGCACTGTATTCACATGCAGAAGCCCTGCTGCAATTCCCAGTGCCTGGATTTAGCCAACAAAATTAGATGCACTTAGTCTAGGCAAAGATGTTGGACCCAAGTTAAGTTCTGCTCCATCTGTAGTCAGTGAAGAAAGAGCTTTCAGATAGCTGAAACACCTTCAAGACATAACTTTCCCTGCTAATTGCCAAAGGTGTGTAGGGTGGTTAATCGCCTGTTTTGAATCACTTGGTTAAGTGGTGAAATTAAAGATGAAGAAAGCTAAATAATACAGCGTGCCATCCAAATTACAGCATAGGATTAGAACGTGTCGAAATGAAACTGTGGAATTATGGATTAGAAAGTAAGACATGGTCGTGCACATTAGCTCTCATTTACACAATGCTCTGCACTGTAATGCAAAGAGAAAAATGTGGGTGCAGGAAGTCTTACAGCAGGTTGTAAGTCAGACCAGCATTCAAATGGGTCAGTGTATATGCAATGATGGAGTGAAGGAAAATGAAAATAATCTCATATGCTTCCTCACTTTTCCATGCAAAAGCCTTTTAAAAGTCTCTCTCCAATGGTTATATAAGTTTTGTTTCAATTCTTTGCTTCCATTCCTTTTCCCCCTTCTTCTTTCTCTCATTCCTTAGCAAAGTTCTTCATCTCTTCTAATGAAATTTGAAGCAATTGGATGAATAGATGTATCCTTGATATCAGAAATCAGCAACTTGGGCTGAGGGCTGAAAGTGTGTGTGTTACAAGCCAGGAAGAAACAATTCAAGCCTTCAGATGGCGACATGCACTGAAAAATCTGCCTGGGCCTTACTAGGAAGTGTAGTAAGGAAGAGCAAGTACATTAAATCAGCCCAGCTAGCCCTACTGGCTGGTTGGTGTCCTTAACACCTGCTGACAAAGGAGAGGATGCTGTGGGTCATTGGTCCAAAATGCAAGAGAGAAGCAATCACAGTGCCCTGTGTGTCCATGGCAGAGGCACTCTGCACCAGTTTCATTGGATCTGGATATACTGAGCAACAAAGTGTCGTTGTATGGTATCCAGTTGCAAAGTTATCTTCCTATATTAATTGGAATCATGCTACCAAGTGTTTCTGGCACATGCCTCTGCTCCCATTTTTAGACTGCCTCTTTTTGGTATCTGAAAATGTTTGTTTTCTCTTGACACAGGAAAACATGGATATTCCACAACTGACTTCTCTCAACCTCTGTTCAATACTTGATGTTCAGTCATGAACATTTGTTTTAGGGCTGCAGTCTAAATTAGTCTGAATTTAGTTCAATGTATTTTGAGCAAAGTCAATGGGAATTCAGCTCACTGGTAGCTGTGTGTATGTTTGAGGGTGGAATCTGGTTCTTAGATTTGCAGGTGATTTTTGAGATTATCTAAAAACTGGATGTGTATGTTATATGCATCGTTATGACCAGAGGAAGCAAAGGGAATGGTGCACGTTACCTCATTTCTTGAAACTTGTAAGATTAAAGTTGATTCTGAAGTATTATATGTCTGAAATGTATTGTATTCTTCCGTTAGCCTATGTATTTTCCACTGATGAAATTTTTTTTCTTAGTGTTTGAAAGTATGTAGTGTTTGGAAAATAGCTGTATTTCTACACGAGGCCATTGCGAACATTTATTGGTTCTCTGAAAATCTTAGTTGGGATCAAATATATTTTTGTCTAACTTTAATCCCTTTACTCCATTAGAATTCAATAGGATAAATTTAAGCTAGTAAGTCAGACTCAGCTAATGGAGACCAGATTTTATTTTCTGTCCTTTCTTGACTGTTGGCTCCAAGAGAACTTTGCAGCAGGAGGCATATGTCATCCAGTGCTGGATGTATCCATATGGTCCGCAGCACACAGCCTGTTTTCTAAATGAAGCTCAACCTTGAAACAAAGCGCTTCAAAGAAAATAAAAGCCAGCATGATTTTTTCTCCTGATAAATTAATCACTCATCTTTATTAGTTATTAAGTTTATGCTTGCCTTGGTTGTTACTCTAGTCAGCAGGAAAACTATTAACTTCATGAGAATTCAGATTTCATCTTCAGTTTTCAGTGAAACTGAACATGACTGCAGTGGCTGTGAGATATTAACGAATACATGAATCCATATATACAAGGCCATATCCTTTCTACTTAAATTCACAATAGTAAAACTAGCAAGAAAACAACATAAATCAACCAGGCTTTGTGGTAGTGATGTTCTTGTGGTAATGGAATTATGCAGCTAATTTCTATAGGTGTGTTCTCACCCAAACGTCCAAAAGGAAGAAAAAAAGCAGGAGGAGAGATGCTGTTGTCATGCATATATCTGTGCTCTCTGCAAGAAGTGTCGCTTGCCTGCAACACAGAGGTATTGTGGGAATCCTCGTTATACTGAAAGACAAATGGTGGGATCCTGTAGTCTCCCTGGGACTTGGTGATGCTGTGAAAGCTGTATTTTTCTGAACTGTTTTCGGGTAAGCTCTAACTTGTTGGTGTAAGGTGACTTCAGAGTTCTTCAGCTCACTGTCTAACTCAGGGCTTCCCAACGCATGGCCCTGTCTATTTGGGCTATAGATATCCTCCAGTAACAGAGAGGAAAAGCACTGTGGGGTCTCTAGGAAAGACAGCCGTGAGGAATGGGCTATCATCACTATTTGTCTGGCTGCTAGCCTGCTTTGTGTCTTCTTCTGAGAGACCCTAATGGAAGATGTTGGTCCAGCAGAATTTCTGTGACTCATCATGGTAGTGACGGCTTATACCCTCTTTTCTAAGAACCTCTTTGACAGGTGTGCAGGTAGCAGTGTATTTATAGCCATGTGCATAGCATATATGCAGAAAGGTTGGCAGCTCTGACATGTGCCTAACCTATTACGCATGAGTTGTATCATGTTCAGTCATTTGACAGGAAAGAGCGCTACAGATGCAATCCATGACAGGTAGTATGTCCCACTACAATACTAAAGTTGGGCATTGCCACCTCAGTGGAGGCCACTTACTTTTTCCTCGTGTATATTTCTGCTGTTGGCAATGAGCTGTGGCATGGAAATATGACTCTGTGAAGATAGAAGCTCCCAAACCACAATGATTTTACTGGTTTGACTCCTGAATGACCCTGGGACAATGAAGGGGAAGGCTGTCCCCCCTCTAACCCTATAGGCCAAATCCTACTGAGTCATGCTGTGGAGGTGGCTGTAGGGAAATGATCTTCCCCTTCCATGCTGCCTCGGGGGAGCACACTTCCCTTAAAGGCCTGTTCCCCACAGTGGTATGAAAATGCTCCCAGCAGGTTGCATTGCCAACTAAAAAAGATACCATGAAGAGCATTACTTTGGTTCAAGTTCTTGAAGAGAAATCCTATGTTAAAGTCAGAAAGAGATTCCATGTCATTTTACTGAGGAGGTATAAAAAGATCCACAGAAATTGCTGCTGTTCCCCCCAATACCCCACCCCCAAGCTCTGTGTCACACCAACAGAGATGCTTTTGCTAAATGAGCTCTTATTCATCACTCCTTCGTTGCATCAACCTCTTCAATTTTCCTGTCCCTGGAGAGAATCAGATCTGAAGCACTAAAACCAGATTATGTGGTAACAAACCATGCTTGTTGCTGTTAGGACCAGACAAACAATTACAAAAGTTATGCCTTTCCTATTCTGAGGTCTTTGTACTTCAAATAACTGAAATGGAGCAAGTGAGAAATACATGCAAGCGAGAGGCATACTGCAGTCAAACAAAAGTCCACGTCAAGTAAGGAAGTCTTGAGCCATGCTTACTCCTGTGTCCTGATGAAAGTCATTTAGCTCTGTGATCCAGAGCCTACTTTCTTTGCTCTCTGTTTCTTCCCTAGAAAGGAAAATAAAAGTCTTCTGCAGGACTACAATTCCTCAAATATGAATTCCCTCATGATTGTTACTTTCTTTGATGATGTCTTCTATGCATGTGCCGCTGGTAAGCTCTCCTTGGCAGAAATGTGAATGAAATCCCCATTCCAAGGAAGGCAAGAGAAGGATTTACTGTTGATGAAAAGGATTTTATCCCATATTCCCGGATTATATCCCCTATTCTTTTCATATATCAGGTCTCTGTTGGTACCAAAACAAATGTTAAGGAAGATGAGGTTCAGCTGCTGGCTCACAATTTTTCAGCATTATCCAACAGTTTCTTCCACACAAATAGCTGGTTTGCTAGTCTTCTGAACTTAGTAAGTAGAAATCATTTGCATCCCTTAACAGGAAGATCAAATGTTCTCTTTATAGGAACAGAGGTGGTAGTTTTCCTCAGCATATTTTAAAGACCAGCCGAGTTTGTCAGCCACCTGTTTTCTGCCTTGTGAAAGATATATGATGATTTCTGAAACACCCAATAAAGGTAAAATGTGTCTTGCCTTTCAGATGAGTGAAAACTTACCTCTTCAGCCAAAAATAGCTGTTTGACACTAAGCTAACAATAATTTTCTCACAGTTAATTCACAGCCCTGCACTTCCATGTCATTCAAAAGTGATATTCTTTCAGGTCTGCCCAGGATTCACTCTAGAAAATATTAGAAAGTACCTGGATCTCCCCTGTTGCTGGGATTTAGCTTAATGTATCTGCTTCTAGACCATGAGGTTTAAGTCTGCTTAGAATGGAGATGCCATGGGGGTGAAACAGTATAATTGCAGGAAAAAAGGAAGTCTGACTCATTGCATTACTTTTTTTTCTTTTCCTTTGGCCGTGGATTGTTGCTTGTGTTCAAGGACTGACACTTTTTTTCCAGAGTTCAAAAAAAGTTGAAATGTTTGAACTCAGATTCCCTTCTTCCTGATGTTGTAGCAGAAAACTGGACTATTTTTCCTTTGGGAGCAAACTCACTCATTTGTCTACAAAGTTGTCACATTTTGGTCAAAGATCTCTTGATACCAAATCCAGCCAAAGTGGAGGGTAGTCACTGCTCTCCTTTGCAAAAGGAGAGAATATTCAAAACCTTGATTCCAGCAGTCCCTGATTTGTGCACACAGCAATCTTAAACAAATATGTGGCTTCAGGCAACACTACATGTACAATTTCTGTTATCCTTGCAACTTCACATGACTGCAAGCAATTTTGGAAATTTACAGATAACATAGACCCACAGACTTCCTCTTGTAAATTCTGCCTGAAGTTCAGATCTGTGCAGAGATGCAGAATTGATTCAGTTTTAAAATTTTTAGTTCTATGTTGAATCCTCAGAACTGAAATCATTGAAAAATAAGTTGTCCTCTAGACCAAGGGAAATTGATTAGGTTTCTTTCTTCCTTTGATAACATTCTCACTTGATTTCACACAGAGAAGTTTCTGAACCTACTGGTATGACTAAGACAGATAGCTGTGTGTAGGAAACTTAGAAAGGGATAAGGTCTCAGTTGTTACAGTTCCTTTCTGTTAGAAGAAAGTCTCTTTAGGTAACAACACTTGGACAGCAAAGGAGCCCAAGCTGGGAAACTGGAGACAGTGGTAAAGTGGCATACTACCATGAACCAAAGAATCAACTATTTAAATTAGATAAAATAGTTAATTAGTTCAAGTTCAAAAAAGTGGAGAAGAATTAATGGAATGAAAAAGTACAGAACACATTTTGTAGCATAGAAACAGAAAGGATTAGGCACCACTTACACAGGAGGAGTAGAATAAGATGAAATCTCAGCAGTACTGAGACAGCAAGATGTGATGGTGTAATGTGAAGATAGCAAGGAAATGGGGAATATAGAATCCTTTGCAACAGATTTCACTTGCTGTTATTCTCTGCTGCTTTTCACATCAGAGGTTCACAGAGGTTCATTTCTGGATAGTGGGCCTCCTGTAACTGAATGGCCTACAGCAACCAGCTGCCTGAGGGCTTTTCTGTTCAACCTACATCAATCTACAGTCTGTATATGCTGTAAGTTAGTCTGCATGATTCTTTAAGCACTGGCTGTGATCTGCAGCATATTTGCAGAGCTTATAAGAAAATATGTGATGTTTTCATAGGATTAGAAAGGTAGAAGTTGTCAGTTTTTATGAAGAAATTAAGAGGCCCTAGTGAGGCAGATAGAGTTAATGAGTTAACTCATTTGTAGTCAGGTAATTTGCCCTTAGCAGCCAACTAATCAGTTCCAAAAAAACAAAGCTCAGCCTTTTTCCTTCAGTATGTGAAATGATATATTATAAAACATTTGCAATTATGAACACATTAAATCCAAAACATTTTTATAATGTCATGCTTAGCATGAGAGCTCACCCTCAGAGCCTCCTTCAGAGCTGTGCTCGGTTTGCTGTCCTAGTCCCTTCCTACCCACTAAAATTGATTTTCAGCCAAAACCTGCTAATAAATGCAATGTCTTAAAATACCGGAATAATATACACCAATGCTTGTAAGATGTACATGCACAGCCACAGTGCTACTTCACAGGCTGCTGCTCTGCTAAGTATTAGTGCTACTAATGATTTATGTGGTGCCACTGAGCTGCATGACACCTCACAAACATGTAGGACTGGTTCAATCATAAAGCCAGAATAACTTCCTCAGTTTCACAACCCAAGGTAATGGGCCTCCGGGGGAGGTCAGTCCACCTGGAGGGGAGGTGCAGGGCTGTGTGCAGACAAGGATCCCACTAGTTAAGCATCGATTTCACCTGGAAAGAGACAAAAAGCATTACAAGAATTTTCCTAGAATAAAAAAAAGACTTTTCCATCTGCCTTAACTGGGCACTGAGAAATACAGCTTACAACTTGTTCACTTGAAGAAACGAGTCCAGTTGTTATAAAAATAAAACGTATTGGCAGTGCTCAATCTCTATTCTATCCATGGCTGTACAAGCTTTTGGGTTAATAAAGTGAAGAGGAAGTTGAGCTTGATAAGACTAATGAAATTTAGGATAGGATAAACCTTCCTAGGAACAGTCAGAAAAAGAATGATCTGCAAAAAATGAAACAAGATCAACTTCATATTTACTGGCAAATCCCCCCAGTGCACACAAGCACACACACACATACTGCATTCAAGAACGACGGTATTACACATTTGACACAATAAAACAAGCTGGGCTACAGATTTTTCCACTCAATATATTTGAGATTCACTCAGCTGCAAATGATGGGATAGAATTTAAAACATTAAGAAGAAACTTCATAAAACTTTGATCAAGTCAATTTGTTTTCAGCTGATCATCATTTTAGTAAAGTATACTTCAAAATGAAAAGATATTTCAAATAACAAAAATCACCTTTTTTTCTGAAAATATCTGTCTGTTTTCATTCTGGTGTTGTTTTTATCCCACTTGGAGGGCATGAAATTTAATGCGAATCAATGAAAAACCATTAAACTGGAATTGTGCGTTCTTTAATAGAGAACTATTTTTCTGAACTCTTCTAGCTAGTGCTTTACAGCTGTTGTGGAGAGAGAAGTGTTGATTCAGCGGACAAGAAATAGCTTCCCTGGGAGAACAATGCACAGAGGTGAACAGGATACTAACAGCATCCTGGCCATGGGGCCCTGCACTTCCTCTGTCTCTGCAGCCTCTCCACTGTGGGATCTCCTCCAGGCCCTCACTTTCCCAAGGCTGCCCTGTGTTCCCCCCTTGGATGGACCATTGCTGCCCCTCAGCCTGACTCATGGCACAGGCATTCCTCTCCTTTCAGCCAGGGTGGTCTCTTCTCCCTTGCCCACCTCCCCCTTACTGGAAATATGTTTGCTCGGAGGGGAGGGTTAATCCTTTTTCACATAGAACTTCCTTCCCTTTCTACAGGAAGCTTGTTTCTGAAATCATATTTTATTACAAAGAAGTAAAAGACTGCTAAAATTAGGCTCAGGAGGTGAAGTAGAGGGTTCCTCAGTTGCTATCTTTCCACTGTGTGAATGTTATCTACTCCTGGTCGTCAGGATTCCTTTTCAGACAGCAGTTGTTAGACACAGCCCCTGCCTTTTACTTTAAGAAATTGTGTATAAGAGGTGATGAGAGGTACTTTTTTGCTGGTCATGTGGTTCAACTGGTCATCTGTCTGACTTAAATGTGATTACAATTTTGTTTTGCAGGGCTTAGGGCATTAAAGTGGCTGCAGCAGCGACTCAGGCACTGCAAACACATCACCCTCAGTGCATATAGGAGCAAATCCAGAGCTTGCACTGTTTCCTCTCATCCTAACATCTCCCAGCACTGGTCCAGAAACAGTGAATTCTAGTTTCAAGGTCCACTTACCACTGCCTCCAACTGGGAGCAGCTGCTAATAAATCCAGCCATGGTCTTACCCGTGCAGGTAAGTTTGTGTACACAGTTTGTGTAGGGAATCTTCATCTTGAGTTTGAAACATAGCAAAGTTATTTGAATTGGAGAAAAAAAGAATTTCTTCTGAGTCAAGCTTTCTGAAACTTTTAAACTTCCTTATCTCGCTCTTCTTCTCTGGTAAGAGGTTTAGAAAAATCATTAGCATCAGCATGTATTTATCCTAGAAGCTTGAATTTGCATAGAAAATGAGTATTTTTCATAGCAGCATTTTTATGTAAGGAAAATACTGTTGCCCTAAATCCACTTTTTAGAAGAAAGATTTTTATTGATATTAATATAGGTTGTAAAATGAAATGAAAAGAACTACTTCTGATGTTTGTGCTGGGCAAATATGTAGAAATCATAGAAAAGAATGAAATCAGTATATAGATATATAAACATAGTGTGAAATGGTGAACTGGAAGGTGAATAGATCAGCAGCCTTGCCAAGAAGGACTCAAGAGTCCTGGTAGATGGAAAACTTAACATGAGCTGGCTGCATGTGCTTGCAGCCCAGAAGGCCAACAGTATCCTGAAAAATAATACACTGCCAAATAATAAAAAAGCAAAGTCTCCTCCAGTCCAGGGCAAGCACTTCAGTTAGGGGCACACCTTCTTCCTTCATAGCAGCAGCAGCAGTAGCAGCAGCTTAGTGTTGCGCATGACACTCTGATGCCAGCTCAATGGCTGCCACTGCTGCCTGTTCTTGTGCCTCTGTGTCATCTACTCGGCTGCCCAAATTGCTGCTCACTGACACTGCATAGGTCACACCTCTAAATAAAGGTACAAGTGGTATCTTTTAGTTACATCTGCAGGTTATTGTGTTATCTACAAACATTTTTACCCTGCATAAAATGTACACTGTGTTAGCATTCACAGTCGCTTTATATCCACAATCAAGACTATTGTGTTTAGAAAACATTTTTCTTAAGTTTGCCTTCTCAGTGGTTTCTGAGTAAGTACAAAAATATAGGATAACTCTTTTATTCAATACCAGAAAGGCCAAGGTTCAGCTGTGTCCCACAAGCATCTTCTGCCTCACCATCTTTCCTGCATTTCTGCTATACTCGTAGACCACATCACTCCTAAGCCAGTTCTTCATTATCCTTAAACTTCTGGTCTTCCCTTTATTTAGTATCCCCTCTGTAAAACCAGAGCCTTTAAACCCATCAAGATATGGATTTGAAGGCTGTGCTATTCAGAGGATAAAGAATTGGTTGGATGGTCACAGCCAGAGGGTTGTGGTCAATGTATCTGTCTCCAGGTGGAGGCCAGTGACGAATGGTGTCATCCAGGGGTCCATCTTGGGACTGGTGAGCTTTAACATCTTTATCGGTGATATCAATGATGGGACTGAGTGCAGCCTCACAAGTTTGCTGACGACACCAAGTTGAGTGGTGCAGTTAACCCAATAGAAGGAAGGCACACCATCCAGAGGGACCTGGACAGGCTTGAAAAGTGGGACCACATGAACCTAATGAGGTTCAACAAGGCCAAGTGCAAGGTGTTGAACTTGGGTTGGAGCAATCCCAGATATGGGTACAAACAGAGAGAAGAACTTGAGAGCAGCCCTGCAGAGCAGGACTTCTGGGTCCTGGTGGGCAAAAAGCTGAATGTAAGCCAGCAGCATGTGTTTGCAGCCCAGAAGGCCAACTCTATCGTGGGCTGCATCAGATTTTTTACTCAGAGAATGGTGAGGCACTGGAACAGGTTGCCCAGAGAAGCTGTGGATGCCCCATCCCTGGATGTGTTCAAGACCAGGTTGGATGACACCCTGGGCAACCTGAACTAGTCTCTGATTTACTGGTTGGTAACCCTTCTTCCTGTGGCAGGGGGGTTGGAACTAGATGGTCTTTAATGTCCCTTCCAACCCAAGCCATTTTGTGATTCTATAGCTCTGGCTGACAACTGCCTTAGCTCTTGCTATATTGTGCCAGTAAATGGTACATAAATGGAGAGGAACGAAGCAACCTTTTCAGCAAACCCAACTCCACAATCATAAAAACTACTTATCCCTTAGTTTTATGCTTTCTTTCAAGGAGACAATCACAATGGGAACTGTAGTGGCTGGATGAAAAGGAGCACCATCGCACAGCAAGAAAACAACACCACTTGCAGAAAAATAAGTCTCTATTTCCACTTTGTCTTAGTTTCTAACAGAAGTTACTTCTCTCACAGTGTCTGGTATGAAGCTATGTTTTGTTCCCAGAAGAAAAACAAAACTGATAACACCTGGCAGTGTTGAACAGAGCCAAGGACATAGTTCCTCAGTGAAGCAGTTAGGGGGGCATAAGGAGCCGGGAACTGGGAGGGGACAGGACCAAGGCAGCTGACCCAAACTGACCAAAGAGCTGTTCCATGCCATATCACATCATGTGATTTTTTACAGAAGGGCAGTTCTCCGAGGGAGGGGCTGCTGGCTGGCTGGGTATCGGTTGGTGGTCCCTTGCTTTGTTTATCATCTATTTTTTATTATATATATGTGTGTGTGTGTGTGTGTACTGTTATTTCTTTTATTTTCTCTGCTGTCTTAGTAAATAGCTTTTATCTCAGCCCACAAGTTCTACTGTATTTTTTTCTTAATTGTCTCCCCCATCCCACTTGGGAAGGGGGAGGGTGATCGAACGACTGTGTGGGACTTAGCTATCTGCTGGGTCAAATCACAACACACTTTAAGCAGAATATGTCTTTTTCTATGTTAAAGGAAAATGATATATGTGATAGCTTACTTGGATGCCTGTGTATGTCATTAATTTACGAGGAAGAAATGGCATACTAGCACCTTTAGGTAAGTGCAAAAGAAGTTACCTGCACTACTTGGAGTTCACCAGAACCTATCATTATTTATACACTTTATATATATTATTCTTTTCCTTCTTTTAAACATAACCTGAGAATGGATACTCTCTATTTTCAGTCCCAGAAACATTGTAACAAGAGTGACCACTCAAAAGCCTTGTGCTACCTCATCACTTTTAGTTTCTGAGGACCATCTCTGAAACCATACAAAAGACTTTTGAAGGTTTAGATGACTCTCAGAGTTAATTGACAATAATTCTCAGCAGAGCCATTGTATTTTCATTATGCTTGTTTCCTGCAGCATGGAGCTATACAGCCAGTGCCACATCACACCTGGTGGATTTTCTTGAAATAGTCTCTACTGGAACTTGGCTAGGATGTAAACACACACCTTGGGGTTTGTGGCTAACCTCTGGACTATGATAACACTCAGGAAGAATCAGCGTGGTGTAGATTACAGCACTCAAAGTCTGTTTAAGACGCATTCATAGTGCTGACAAAACCAGTGAGGCTAGAGGGCTCCCAGTTCATGTGAGAGCAGATGAATTTGATTCTAAAATCCTGGGTAAATGGTTGTGGCAGAGAAGGTGACAGTAACCACCAGCTCCCTGGCTGGTTGCACATGTGGCTGCCACCAAGCATGTGACAACAAACTGCGCACATCATCTCAAACAGTTCAAACAAGGCTGCAGCTGCACTGCTGCAAGCAACCAACAAGGCTTCCCCTGCCATAGTTCTGAGTGCCGAGTCATCTCATCTCCATTCAGCGAGACAAATCTCTGAGAGGAGCCTGGTTGAGCCCCTCACGATGTGAATGAAACCTGTGTACTCTGGGAGCAAATGTTTTCATAGGAAACAGTCTTCCAGCCCCTTCGAGGTATTTTTCTTCACTATGCAAGTTTTCTGCATCGTTTTTCCACTTTACACCATCTGCTTGGTTTCTGCTTGCTAGAGGTGTTCTATTCTGGGCTGTGAAGCCACCACTCTCTGCTGTGGAGGAGATAACCTGCAGTCTGGTTCCTGGCATATAGCACTCTGGTAGCCAAAGCTTCACTAGAAACCACTCAGTGAGTAATCCTGGATCCCTGCTAGGTGTGCATTGGATAATTTGCTCTAACTACTTCAAAATGGTTAATTGGTTAACTTGAAAAATTAACAGGATTATAGCTGAATTTTCTTCTGGAAACAACAAGCCATGTTGTATTGCTAATAATAAGATTGGATGAAAAACGTACCCAATTTTGGGAGGCAGAAAAAATGTACATAGTGTGGGTGGTTTTCCCACATTTTGCTCATACTTTGAATCCGATGCCTCACTTAAAATCTTCCCTGAGGTTTCCTGACCGAGGTTTAAGCCATTGATAGATACAGTGGACAAATATAAGCTGTCATAGAGACAAAGGTAGATTTGTGTTGTCTTGATGCTGATTACTGGGGTGGGTTTCCACTTGACCATCACACTGTGCAGTGAGTTCATGCTCTTCTGTTTCTCCTGCAGAGCTGTTTCAGTGCTTTACGTGTTTCAAAATCACTAACAGAAAGTGAAAGCTCTGTGAGCCTTGAAAAACTGTGAGACTTTTCTTTTACTGACTGTGATTGCATCATCCTCAAAATACAGGGAGGCCACTGGAGCTTGTAGCAGAAAATGGAAAAACTGCGCAAGGTGCTGGATTTTTGTATCCGCCACCAAAAGGCTCTGGGTTACAGCATCGTGTCCTTGCTGACAGCTGCCACTGAGCAAATATTCTCCTCTGTGGTCTTCAAATGTCCCTGCAACTCTTGGAACACCCTGTATGGTTGTGTCTTCCTCATAGTGCCAGCCCTCATCCTCTTTCTGCTCGGCTACATGGTGAACACCAGGATCTGGCTCCTGCTGACGGGCAGCTGCCCTCCAGAGAAGCAATGCGTCTTCTGTGGAAATTTTTGCCGCTATCTGAAAGTGCTGGGGCCAGTGATAGCCAGCACATTGGTGGCTCCCCTCACCTGGATTGCAGTGGCCCTGCTCAGTGCCAGCTTCTATGAGTGCGCAGCGAGTGGGAGCGGCCTCATCAGGAACCAGGTGTGCAGGGACACTAACGAGCAGTGCCTTTAGCTGCTGGAGAAAGTACCCTGCAACCAGAAGGTGGTTGAAGAAATTCTGGAGAAGAATTTAACTTCTCGTGGTTACCTTCTAAGCTTTCGAGCTCAGTCCCAGGTAAGGCCTCTCTGCTCTGCTCTTCCCCCAGGGGCTCCAGCCCTGCCTGCTCCACACAAGCTGGTCCCAACTGGGGACTGTAAAGAGCCTTTCACATCGTGTGACTAGCAAAAGTACCTGGTTAGCAAAAATTCATTAGTCAAAACCTGCTAACAGAAAGTTAACAAGTGGCTATTTGTGCCAGCTTCTGGTTTTGGGTGTTCGCGTAGCAATTTCTTGGCACTGGTGCTGGCAAAGCATTTTTTGGAGCTGGGCAGGGAACTAGCCTAGATACCAGCACTTTCCACTGCAGCTTTTTTTCTCATTGAGATTACACCTGGCACAAACTTTCTCTTTTTCCACTTTTATCCCTCTAAACATCTCAAACTTTTGTAAGTATGCATTAGCTGAGAGAAAGCTGAGGTCATAGGGATGAAGCCAATGTCTCATTGCAACAGAGAGCTATCAAGTGAAGCAGAGAAAGAGCTCATTTGACCATGAATATCAAAGCCTGAATCTGTTATTAATTTCACACTTATAGAATAGATGAATAGTTTAAAAATATATATATCTTGTTACAGTTTCCTTCTTGTGCTGAAGGAAAACTGCATAATCAAAAAAAAAATTTTTTTTGAGGGAATTTTTTCTATTTGGAGTGAAATGAACCCCAAGCATTTTGGCAGCACTCCAGTTTTGGTTCTGTATTTGTTCAGTTTTCTCCTTGACTCCAGGAGAAAAATCATTTATCATCATTTTTTCTAAGGAAAACATTAAGGCTGGTTAATGGAGCTAGGTTCATAAGATATTATAATTACACACACAAAAATAAGTGTATAAATTTGTTAGATAATGAGCACATGGCTCCTCCAAGAACAAGGATGAAAAGAGACAAATTCTATAACACCAAATTCTGACAGAGTAAGGGAATAAAACTGAGGAAGACAGACTGTTACTGATATTTCCCTTCCAACTAAAAGAAACAGTGAAACAAAACAGAACAGTGAAACAAAAACAGAAGACATGAAATCATTGTTACTACTGTACTTCATTTTTTATATCTGACCTACTTTCTGCAAAATTCATAGAATAATAGAATTGTTTGAGTTGGAGGGGACCTTTAAAGGTCATCTAGTGCAAATCCTCTGCAATGTACAGGGACACCTACACTTAGATCAGGTTGGTCAGAGCCCCGTCCAGCCTGACCTTGAATGTTTCCAGGGACAGGGCTTCCACCACCTCTCTTGGCAACCTGTTCCAGTGCTTCACCATCCTTACCATAAAAAACATTTTTCTTATGTCCAACCTAAATCTCCGCTCTTTTAGTTTGAAACCGTTCCCCCTTGTCCTGTCCCCACAGACCCTGCTAAAGAGTCTGTCCCTTTCAATCTTGTAGCCCCCATTTACACACAGAACAGCCGCTATGAGGTCACCTTGGAGCCTTCTCTTCTCCAGGCTGAACAGCCCCAGCTCTCTCAGCCTGTCCTCACAGGGGAGGTGTTGCATCCCCTNCCCTCCTCTGGACACACTCCAACAGGTCCATGTCTCTCCTGTGCTGAGGACTCCACATCTGGACACAGTATTCCAGGTGAGGTCTCACCAGCGCAGAGCAGAGGGGCAGGATCACCTCCTTCACCCTGCTGGCCACGCTTCTTTTGATGCAGCCCAGGATTCTGTTGGCTTTCTGGGCTGTGAGGGCACATTGTCAGCTCATGTCCAGCTTACCATCTACCAGTACCCCCAACTCCTTTTCGGCAGAGCTGTGCTTTATCCTTTCATCCCCCAGCTTGTATTGATAGTGGGGGTTGCCACCACTCAGGCACAAGACCTTGCATTTGAATTTGTTGAACCTCATGAGCTTCTCCTGGGCCCACTGCTCAAGCCTGCCTAGGTCTCTCTGGATAGCATCCCCTCCCTCAGGTGTGTCGACCGCACCACACAACTTGGTGTCATCTGCAAACTTTCTAGGGGTGCCACTGTGAGATCCACTTGATCCCACTGTCAATGTC
Source organism: Penelope pileata (assembly GCA_013396635.1). Taxonomy (NCBI): domain Eukaryota; kingdom Metazoa; phylum Chordata; class Aves; order Galliformes; family Cracidae; genus Penelope; species Penelope pileata. Next base: position 416,119 of record WBMW01002727.1, on the reverse strand, counting down.
ATTGATGAAGATATTAAAGAGCATCAGTCCCAGCACTGACCCTTGAGAGACACCACTCATCACCAATCTCCATCCAGACATTGAACCATTGACCACTACTCTCTGGGTACAGTCTTGCAATCAGTTCCTCATCCATCAACCAGTCCACACACCAAATCCATATCTTTCCAATTTGGAGTGAAGGATGTTCTGGGGGACCATGCCAAAGGCCTTACTGAACTCCAGATAGATGACATCAGTGGCTCTTCCTTGTCCACTGGTGCAGTTATGCCATCATAGAAGGCTGCTAGGTTGGCCAGACAAAAAAAATTAGGATACAAAAAGTGGTACGGATGATAAAATTCTATATGAAACAGGGATGATTCCTGTATTTGACAGTGAAATCCATGTTCTGCCTGCAAAGCATAGTTTCCATATCTGATTCAATGTTTTGTTCTGTACTCTCACACAGGATCATGTGAAAACTTATTAACCCACCTATTTATTTTCCAAGGTCATAGGATGGTTGCTGGTAGTCACCATTATTACTGTGGCACTCATTTCAACATGTATCAGCCACTGTTTCTCCCCGATTAGCTATTTTCAGCTGAAGTTCTGGAAAATTTATTCAAAAAAGGAACAAGAGTACTTTGAGACCAAGGCCAAAGAGCATGCAAGGAAGCTGGCGGAAAGAAACATAAATTGCTTTTTTGAAGCCACCAGCCCAACACCGTTTCAATCTCCCAGCAATGAAGACTGGCAGAGGATTTCATTCCCATATGCCTTCAATAAGAAAGATCAGTATTACAGCATGATACACAAGTACATTAACAGAAACAGAGGTAATGGCAACACCTCTGATGAAGGAGATCAGATTCCCACTGTTTTAGGGTTTGTGGATGAAGCACATACAAGTGAGCAAGAGTTTTAATAAAACAAACTCTTTGTAACAATGGTACTGATATAAAAGCTTTTTTCTGTGATCTTACTGAAATCAATGCAAATTGTATGTAAAGGCTGGTATTGTAAACCTCGGGAGATTTTTTAAAATAAACTTTATCTTTTTTTAAGTGCTTTTAAAGATATGCATGGTTCACAATGGGAGTGTTTGTATGTTGATGGTCATTAAGAAAGAGTCATGTAAAATAATAAGCATTCACAGCTTACTACGTCATCCTTACTGTAGTACCTGTTATCCACAGGTTACCAAATTGTTACCAAACCTCACGCACATTTAGCAGCTGGAGTGACAGAACCAAACTTTCATATCTGTCAGTAACAAAGAGATGAAAAGGAATGGAAATTTTGGCCAGAATTTTGGCTTAGTTTATTAGCTATCAGTTGACTTAACAGTACATTTTTCAGTGTAGCTTAGAGGAAACTCTAGACTTAAATATTTGCTTTCAGACAATCAGTTTCTCAAAGCAAGGATCATGTATTTTAAAGTCTGAGATGCAATTAGCATCTTGGAGGTATCTGAGCACAAAGATTGGAAATCCTAAGAATGACTTCAGCTGGTCATCTGCTGGAATAACTGAGAAAACAATTCCAGCCATTTACTCCTATGTATCCAGCTGCTTTAGATAATAACAATGCAACTAAAAACTTCAGTTGTGGTGATTTTTCTTTACTGTCATCTGATCTTGATCACTTCTTACAACAGGCTTTCTTAATTAGCTTTGCTGCTCGTTTTCTGTCACTCTAAAACTCTTCTGTGGAAAAAAGTAGGTATTTGAATGTTATATGGAAAACAAAACGACATTAAACTTCCAGTTTATATTCTATTTATATTGATTTCTATTTTATCTGACATATACATATTTATTATATATTTTTAATATATAATATTACACATAGAGTTCTGGCCCTGGTTCAGTACCAAAGCTGCCTCTGGATGTATCCATCAAATAAGCTGCTTAACTTGCTCCAGAATGGAGTCTACGTACAAATTAGGATGGCTTGGGAGGTCAGGCTTATGCATAATGTGGCAATGTAGGTGAAGATTATATTGACAGATATTTACAACACAGCGATAAGGATGTTATAAAGCTGCAGTCCCTATTAGCCGTTAGTAACGCTTTTATCAAAGAGCCTCTAATGATAGGAAATCAATGCTGGTTTTGCGTGAAGAATGATAAAGTTTAGTTTTTCCCTGAGAATTGTCATGAAGTGAGTCAGACTGTTTGGCCTAGGCTGCCCTTTCACTCTTTCCTAAAGTCCTCTCTTTGTAGACAGCAAACTCTTACTTGGAAACAGCCAGGGAGGGAGAGAACTGACAAACTACACCTGTGTGACAAAGAGGGTCAGATAGTGGTCATTTGGGCAGAGAGTGAGACCCACTGAAGCCCCTCCGACCCACTGACCCATTTACAGAGTATTCTAAATTTTGGACTGCGCTTGTGCAGAGGTAAAGCCATACCTCAATCACAGCATTAGAAGGAGCCTGACGACCACCTGAGACCCCAGGCTCATCTTTAGGATATTCTGAAGAAGGACTGCACACGCTCAACTAGTGACTGAGCTCCACCTTGGGGTGGGTGGAGGAGAATGAGCACATAAAAAGCAGAGGACTGCCAGTTCGGGTGTGTGCCCACCGCTGGAGGAACAACCCCGACTAACGACATCGCTGGCTCCAAGGGCGGTGATATACCTGTATCTTTATCATCTTCGTATTTGTCTTCGTCTATCTTTATCATCTTCTTCTCTCTTTCTTTCTCTCTTTTCAAGTTATATTAGAACATGATGCAAGGCATATCATCATAGCTTATTGCCAATAAGGTATAGATATATAAATCTAAGTACTGTAGTGGGATAGAAATAAGCATTTAACTGATCGTTTGGTATTGTTTCACCTCAATTTACCCTAAGGGGATCTCAAACCTTGCAATCTCCATATGTTACTCAGGGTAGCTTGGAGCCATGTCACGACAGTAACAATTGTCCACTTTGTCATTCCTGCCTCCAGGAAGCACAGCCCAGTTTCAAATGTTCCATTTTACCTCTCCTTTTGAAGAGTTCATTTGTTCACTGACATCTAGAAAACCATAAATCTGCCCTGGAATCTTGTAAGTTGGAAGGTTACAAAGTCCTGGCCCTGCTGAAATCAGCACCAAGATGTTCCTTGACTCAATGGGGCTTAACACAGAGACACGGTAAAATGATTCAGGATCTGGGAACAAACTGCGCCGTATTTCAATCCCTGATGAGAAGGTGCAGTGAAAATGCTATCAGAATTTGTGTTAATCCTCTCAGTTGTATCTGGATTGGCTTTTGCCACTTCCCACTCACAACCACAACTGCCAGGATCCCATTACCAAAGCTGCCCTGGCTTTCTGGGGGACAAACAGAGCTGAAACTCCTCACTAAAACAATAGCAAAGGCTTCAAAAGGCACAGCAAGGCACATCTTCACCTTTGCTGGCAACGACAGCAGTCTATTTTTCACACATAAAATTATTAGGGGAAGGAGAAAATTTCTATATGTGTATAGGGACGTGAGCAGATATTTGTGTATTGGTTTTGTATGCAGTTATGTTTGAATTTCTGATTTCAACTCACCGTTATGTAACACTCTTATTTTCTGCATGTAATTACATTTGTAATGAAAGAATGTTTCCTCTTTGACTCCCTCCTCTTTTCATAGACATCGGTAGCATAGTTCTCTCTTGTGGACAGAAGTGCACCATCACCTTGTCGATCACTTTCCTCGTCTACAGCAACAACCTTCAGACCTTCCCCACATCTGGAGGTGTCTAAAAGCTGTAGCTATGAGATTGTGCCTGCCTGCTGCCACAGGAAAAATTACCACTGACATCTCTGAGCTCACCTAGAGGAAGACAAGAGCTGGCTTTATGACTACTGTGCATAATCATTGTGTCTTTGTATTTTTTTTTATGTATTATCTGTGAAATATTTGCTGAAGTATGTGAGTCTCTGCTTCTTGAATTGCTGGTGTAAATAAATAAAGTGGAGGGCTTTGTGGTCGCTCTACACAGAGCTGAATGCTCTAGACTTTAGTGGGTGGGAGTTCTTCCACCAATACACACTTTGACATATTGTCTCGTGTTTTACTCCTTCTTTGGAATATATCAGATGAGATGGTCTGGTGTGGGAAGAAAATGCAATAGCTGAAGCGAAAATAGGACATGAAAGCACAAATCACAGTAATAACATCAGAGTTAGCTCCAAGATTCACTGCCCTGAATTTAGTGTTTTCATCGCAGTTTAAAAGGAGTGCTTTGGTGAGCAGGTGAGCTGACCTTGTGGGTACAGCACTGCACAAGGGTTCGGGACCTGAGTTTTTGTCCCGTCTGTGCTTGCATTGCACCAGACAGTACAAAACATTTTCTGTAACCCAATTCTCTGTGAGGCTGGTGTTTTTCCACTTCTCAATCCTGTTATGGTAACAGCAGTCAACTACCAAGAGGAAGATGCTGACAATGGTCAGCTAAGAACAGACACACTGACCAGCAAGCTGGTTGTATTTCAAACACTAAAATTTTATTGAAGTTTCCTCAGGTGAAGTACAGATCCGCACTGGCTGTCAATTAAACAGATCATGCTTTATTCAACGTGGTCACAGGATCAGTGCTCTTGAAGAGCTGACCAACATGGGAATGGCACAAAAGCTTAAGTCTGGAGCAACACAAGTACTTCCATGGCCACCTGACACACACACAAGGCACCCCAGCCTAGCTGGAACTCTCCTAACACACCACATCCCACACCAGACAAATCACATCTCTATTGGATATCAAAGGCAGGATACCCAGTGTAAAGGACAGTGAGTGGCAAGCCATCGCATACCAAAACAGACACTTCACAGTGGGAAACCTCATAGTGTATTCACAGCGAAAGGATTTATTGTTCCTAACCACAATCAGCCAGGGAAATAAAGCATCTCTTACCAACCCTGCTTTAAACATCATCAACAAACAAAATGGAAAAACAAAGTCATGTTCATTTGAAAACAGCAGGTGTCTGAATGAGTATTTTGCACTTGGCATGCACTGAATACTGAGATAAAGCTTCCATTGGGCTCAAGAGCATGGTTATGTGAGAAGGAAGGGCCAGGGCATTTTCATCATTTGTATTGATACTTGTGTCTGCCCTCATCTTTGCTTTCCAGCTCTCTTCACCCTTCCAACATCTGAGTGGTGCAGCTGACTCAAGGAAACATTTCTACCCTGCATTTCATCTTCAGAAATGAAAGGTGCAAAACATCCCTTAGCAGAGGTTTCTTTTTCAGTATTTCTTTCATTTATTCCTTTTTTGCTTCCTGTCTTCAGCCTTCCTTAGAAATGTAATTCCTATTTCTGTCACAGCATCACCCTTCAGCCTGTCCTGCAGGAAGGTCACTTCTGCTGCTAAGTGAACCTAGAAAGAAGCAGGTCTGATTAGTTAAGCAAAGAAACACTGTTTTTTCCCCTTCCTCCAGCGTGACGATCTCGTTATCTCTCTCTCACCACAAGAGGACCCTCTTTCACAGGTTTTGTAAGAAACAGATTTATAGATTTTTTAAAATATCTTTCCAAACCAAATTAATAAAAAATAAACTTATGTACACTGGAATTAGTATAATATGTTAATAATCATTTAAGTGTTTTGCTTTGTTCTGAGAACTAAAGGCGTGTACTTGATGATCTTCTCGTGAGACCTCACCAGGAGTCATGTCCAGTTCTGGGGCCCCCAACACAAGAAGGATGTGGAGCTGTTGGAGTGGGTCCAGAGGAGGGCCACAAAGATCATCAGAGGGCTCGAGCACCTCCCCTGTGAGGACAGGCTGAGAGAGTTAGGACTTTTCAGCCTGGAGAAGAGAAGGCTGCGGGGGGACCTGATAGCAGCCTTCCAGTACCTGAAGGGGCCTACAGGAAAGCTGGGGAGGGGCTTTTTACAAGGATAGGTAGTGACAGGACAAGGGGTAATGGTTATAAACTGGAAGAGGGTAGATTTAAACTAGATATAAGGAAGAAATTCTTCACCGTGAGGGTGGTGAGACACTGGAACAGGCTGCCCAGAGAAGTTGTGGATGCCCCCTCCCTGGAAGTATTCAAAGCCAGGCTGGATGGGGCTTTGAGCAACCTGGTCTAGTGGGAGGTGTCCTTGCCCATGGCAGGGGGGTTGGAACAAGATGATCTCTAAGGTCCCTTCCAACCTGAACCATTCTATGACTCTATGATTTTGTGATCACAAAATTTCTTGGTCATACACCTTAGTTATTAATACTTCTGTTAATTGGTTGGATATCATGTATATGTATCAGACGCTATAATTCTGAGACTGATTTACATAAATAATACTTACAGAGCTTTCAATTTCTTGAAACATAAGTCATATGACAAATCAGATATTAATCGACAGAAACATAATGCAGCCCAAATGTTATCTTCCAGAAAATGGCACAGAAGCTCTACATCTCTGTGACATTCAGATGGTGCCCTTTGTATATTCTTTTGTAGAGGCCTTAAATTTAAGAATATGATTTAGAATGTCATCTAAATATACTTCTGATGCTTCCGTTTTTACGCTATACACATCCACATTCTGTTTTCTCTTTCACCTGATGCTGCAGTCTTATTGCTGCGACTTGAGAAAGTTTTATTGATCCTCATATATTGGGAAAGAATCAGGGATGATTTTTATGGGTAATATCTACAGAGGAAAATGAAATGAGATTAAGGAGCAGATGAGAAGTTCACCATGGTCCCCTGGCTCCCCCATGTTGTGTTGGCTGACTCCTGGCTCCACTAGCCACCAAAGGAGAGCAGCTGAGACAGTACTCGGTGAGAGTCAAGCTGTGCGCTATTTTACCTCAGGGTCCAGGATCAGCCTGGCCCTTTTTATTTCAGTATAGACATTAAACCTGAGAGAGAAGTTGAATACTACTAAGCTTCCTTCAGTTATCATAGCAAGTGGTGCGGCTTTCCTGTGCCTCTGCTCATTAATAAAGAATGAAGAAAATGGATGTGTGCTTCCTCACCATTTCCAAGGCACCTCGAATCACCCCGCAGAGGAGGTTGCAATAGCAAAGTGATGCTCGCTCTGCTGGCAGCTCCTCCACGAAATCCACTAATGGGTTTTTGTCCAGGATTAAGGAGAATTCATTTCCTGCGGCACTACTGCAACTCACACTGGGGGTGACACCCAGGTACATCTTGAAAGCAACCTGCAAAAGGCAGAAACACAGCCACTTTAATTTGATGGACACAAACCAGAGGAGAAACTTTGGGAAGCAACATCCTGCACGCTAATTTTGCTCCAGTAAAATAGGGGTAAGGAAGGGGCAAACAAGCTTGAGATCAAACTAGCTTTGTCTCTTTTGTGCTCAGGTTTAGCCAGAACCACAAATCTGGAGCTATGTGATATTCCAGAGAAGTACAGTTTAAGGCTGCTTATTCTGTCCTTGATGTTCTTGCATTTACAACCCCATAAAAAATGATTTTATTGTTATCACTCATGCTTTCACAGTGCCGTCACGCTCTCCTGGGCCATTAGCTCTATAATGGGCTCTACATAGCCCTATATTGCCAACAACTTTGATAATCACAGCTCAGAAACTCCTGCAACTTGCAGCTGGTGTGTGTGTTTACTCAGTTCTCTGTCTGCAGCCAAAAAAAAAAAAAGAAAGAAAGAAAAAAAAAAGAGTAAGGCTCCACTACCGGTTAGCGTTACTATAAAAGTAACCTCTGCTCCTCAACATCTGCTCGGCTGGTGGAGGGGTCCTGTGTGTGCACATTCTCACAGTGACATCACTGCATGATCCAGACGGCGCAGAGGCAGCCGGGCAGGCAGCAGGCTGTCCTGTCCCTGGAGAACTCTCCCCTAACACACAGCTACAGGCTGCTACTGCTGAAGAAAAGTGTTTCGGTTTTTACCTCTTTAGTGAGTGTCGGACATGGATGGTTTCCAAACAATCCTGAAGTTCTTTATAAATCGGAAAACTGCTATTGGTTACAGCTTTATGGCTCTGCTGACAGTGGGAGGTGAACGTGTGTTTTCTCTTGTTGCTTTCAAATGCCCCTGCAGCAATGAAAACTTCAGGTATGGTTTGGTATTTCTCTTCTCCCCGGCTGTTGTTTTGCTAGTTATTGGATATTTCTTGAACTGTGAGATCTGGAAGCTCTTCACAGGCTGCTGGGTGAACCCCAGAAAAATATTTCCCAAAGGGAGTATCTGCCATTTCTTCTACGTCTTCGGACAAATCACTTTAAATTCTCTGGTAGCCCCAGTGATGTGGCTTTCTGTGGCTTTGCTCAATGGGACTTTTTACGAATGTGCCATGAGTGGCTTGAGAAATCCTGCCTACTTAAATGCCGTTTGCCACAACAAATCTGTGAAGTGCTTTGAGGAGCTGCATAAGGTGGCCTGTGGCAAAAGCACCATGCCCTTTTCAGAGAGCGAGGAACTCAAGCTAACGCTGCAGGCACAGTCCCAGGTAAGAAAAACAACAAGGAGGATATTACTGTTTGTACTACTGCTGTGATTCATCTGTGGAAGATGCATAAAATAAAACTATTGGTTTTACATAAACAAAGTTTTGGCACGATGCAGCCCAGCCAAATTCAATAATTGATATTTTAATTCAGTTTGAGCCAGCACGTCTCCTAGGGGTTCCCACTACAGACAGGATCAATAAGGACTGATAACTTAAAGCTGTCTTTCTAAAAGAAGAGAGATCTGAAGAGAAAAACAGCACTGGATTGTTTAGGAGCCCAAATTAACAGGTGTCACCCTATGTGAGGGATTTGTTATATTAAAAATCCATACCACATTCTCCTATTATAAACCACTGCACACACTATAAAGAAATCTTAGGACTTCAGCAGCAAGAGAATACTGGAAGATCAGATTTGTGACATGCTGTTTATATAACTTGTTTGTTTGCCCTTCTCAAGTTTATGATGTCAGATGAGAGCATGTTTTTGTGCTGCTTGGAAGAAGAAACAACACAAAAACAAAACCAGAAAACGCAAAGCTGATATTACATTCTACTATACTTGCGTGTTGCAGTTGTGTTCGTTGCCTCGTAATGTAAATAAACTTAGAGATAAAAAGCCAAAATAAAGGAAAAGATGGAAAGATGATCGTCAGCAAATGGCAGGAAGAAGAAATGTTCTGTGGAGCCAGCAAGTCTTTGTCAGACAATTGTATCTATCTGGAACTGCATCCTGTCCAACAGCTGTTTTTAGTTTCAGTTCCTCAGGCAAATAGGATTGGAATGCAGATAAAGGCTGCAGTGCAGGCAAAGCAAGTTGAGTTTTAGAAAGAAATAAGTAGTTCTTAACACTTCAAATTGTATGTAAAGGAAATAGTGAAGGACCAACAACTCAGATTATAACACGGGAACACATAGGTTTGTTCTCCAAGATGCAAAAGAGTGAAAAGCTTCTAAAAAGAACAATATTTCAAAAATCCATAGATGTCATCAGTTACTATAAGGTGACCAGAAAATACATAAAAGAACTCAAAATCATTCTTTCATAATAGTCCCTAAAAACAATTGTTTGCCAGGCAAACAATTTCCCTGAGGAAACTTTCTATATTTCCATCAGCTAAATACAGAGATTAATTTAATTTGGTCAAACTCAGAAGTGGCTATAAAAAACTTGACGGATGCTGAAAAAACTTGGGGAATTTCTGAAAATACAGCAACTATTTCTAATCAGCGTGTAGTTAAGTTGCACCCTGTTTCAGTGCCAAGACAGCCCTGTTGATGGGCAAGATTTTTCTTCTTCCTCTTGCCTTCTGCAGTCATGGGACCGGGTAAGAAGAAGATTTTAAAACAGTTTTGGAACACAAAAAGGTTTTCCTCTACAAAGAGCTGACTCATCAAAGTCAAAAAAAGTTCACAAGAATGGGTTAGATTTCAGTGAATCTCCTAGAAAAAGAATTGGCAGGGGGCAGGGAAGAATTTGTGACAAGCTTTTTCAATTTAAGACGTGTATTCCTGTTAGCTAATTTATGCTAAATCAGGGGTTTTGTTTCATCTTTAATGAAAAAGAAGTCTGAAAACAACACATCTAGAAACATTCACAGTTGAAAACGTTGATTAATCTGGGGAAAAAAAGTTACCTACCCTCTGTGTTTATTTAGTTAGTCACAACGCAGAACCACTTAACAGTTAATTAATCCTAATTCTTGCTGAGTAATTCTATTTAAAGTTTTCAGGAAATAGAAATCCATTTACCATCTAGTGATCATGACATCTTATTCTGCCTGTGCACCTTTCCCTCTTTGTGACAGAATTCAGTGAGGAATTTCAACACACTACATGCCAGACCACTACATTTAGCAATAAATTCTCATCAAAATCCTCTTCAAATTGTCCAAACACTATTCCTGCTCTCAGGTCCAATCTGTTTATAAAACTATTCATCTGGAACATTATTTGATAGATCATTTAGACTTCTCTTAGATTGCTCATGATCTTGTAGCTGATTTGAGCTCATCTGTTCCTGAATCTGTCATTGCATTTGCACTTATCTTTTCAGCTGTTGTTATCCAAGCTCCTTTTGTTATAAAATAGGATCATTTAAAACTGAGGCAAAACCTATGTCTTTGTCTACTAGACAGCCTCTAGTATAAGCCAACTGTGGTTTTAACCTGAGGCCTGTTTCTTATGTTTTCCCAGATTTTAGGCTGGTGCGCGATAGTGACTATGGCTCTTCTCTCCCTGCTAACCACTTGTTGTGCCAGTTGCCAGTCGAAAGTCAGCCACCTCCAGCTGATGTTCTGGAAGGTGTATGCCGAGAAGGAGAAGGAGCAACTGGAACAGACCTTCCAGTTGTATGCCACCAAGCTGAGCGAGAGAAACCTGAAGTGCTTTTTTGAGAACAAGAAACCAGAAGCTATACCTCTGCCAGCTCTTCAGGCATGGGAAAATGCCTCCCAGCTCTACTCTTTCAGCAGCAGCAAACGGCATTATAGCACAATTCACAGGCTGGTTGAAGAAGGCCAGAAAGAAATCAATGAGGAAACAGAGACAACACTGGACTTTGTAGACAGAAGTGAAACACCCTAGATGACATATATTTTCAGATGTTCTCTACCTTGCTAATATAGCATACTTACAGCTGCTTTCATCTATATTTTTTCACAGTGGTCTTTTTCTTTTTGATCATACTCCCTCCCAGTTTCATACTTGCACCTCTTTGATGGAAATAAACTACTTCTGTACAACAGTGAAAGGATTGCAGACTTCACTAGCACTTCAGGCTCATGCTGTGCTCATGTCACTGGCTCCAGACCAAGAAACAACAGCAAAAACGATTGAATAATGACTTCTGAAAGGGTTTGAACAACATCCTATGTAAAAGGTGCCTGTCCTATGTAAATCAAAAGTAATACAATTTAAAATGCGTGTATACAATATTACAAGAGGTGTGTGGCTTTCTGGCAGTCCACAGAAAGTGAAGGTTTTGCTGCCAGGTCATTTCCAGGTACAGCATGGTTTTGAGGCATCGAGGCACTTGGTCATTCAGGGCATCTCAGTGTCTTCAGTGCCCTGTTGCACCTAAAACACCATACATGGTCTCATCAATAACCTCTGTCCTCTTTGTCCCCGGGACATCTGTGGGGGACATGGTGCAGCAACCTCACTTGGCAGTGAGATGCCAGGTAATTTCTTGGACAAAACTTACAGTAAAAATGTTGGGTACCAAGAATATTGAAGGGCGTTTCAGATGCTGATTTCAGCCCATAAAGCTGCCGAGTGCTACTGGGCCTGCAGACAGCGTATGACAGAGGGCCTGAAAGCAAATTCCAAGTTTTAAGATGAGAAAATGTAGAATATGTTTGGAGCCAGAGGTACAGACAGGCCAGACAGGTGTGGCACAACCCCTGCTTTGGACAAGGCCCCTCCCCCCCGCAGCCTTGTGCTTCACTTCACTCATGTGGAATGTACAGTGTGGCTCTCACACAGGGTGACTGAGCCTTTGCAAATGCTGTGTAAAAGAGGCATCATCAATCTGCCAAGTTTCTTTCCTTGGAGTGACTGGGCAGGCTTTTATGCGGCATTTCACTGCCAGTTTCCCTGAGTCTGCAAAGAATCGTATCTAGCACAGCTCAAATCGGGCTCTTACCAACAAACTGATTTGCACTACCCAGCTCTTCACATATTCACTGTGCTTCTTAAGCAGAAAAAAAAAGTCAATCTGCATTTACAGACCATTACATTTTTAATGTAAAATCCAAGAGCTATTTCCACTATCTGCTTAGATTTTTTCCTCCATGTTTAGAAGATTTTGTGGTCTTTGAGCAAATGTTATGTATATATATATAGATAGACAGATATTTATCCCAGCTGTCCCACTTTGCAGCAGACTTAGACCATGTTACATGTCTAAAAGTACCTGCTGCAGCTGAAAGACCAGAGGCAACACTGTCAAAATGAAAGTCACAATAGCAGGCATGTCTGACAACAGTAGGACAGACTTGCAGGTGGTCACAGAACTGCAGCCTTTCACTTCACTAAATTCATGATAGCAAACAGCCAGAGCACGGGGTAAGCTCTGAGTATGCAGTGGACTGTGTGATTACAACAGACTGGAAGGATGCTGTTTGTAAAAGCCCACATTAAAGGTCTTCTGATCTCTCTCAGAAAACTATTTACAAACTAACCTTTATTTGTGTAACAACTTCACATTCCCTTTGACTTGTTCTCTCTAGCTATTTTCTTCTTACATTCATACAATCAGTTTTCTACTTGCCAGAATGTTTATTAAAATAGTAAAACGCAATTCCCAAATTAGTCCCTAATTTGAGAGTGGTTTTTGTTACGTGGTACTGCCATTTCCATGATGCTTCATCTGTTTATGCGCGCGACTCTGCAGCTCCCTGACCTCCAGGCAGGAGTAGGTGCCCTTCATTGTGGTTTGCAGCACAGGTATAGCACAGACAACAGCAAATATAGGAGCCACTCAGTGATGGAGGGAGTTCTACTCAAGCTCTAAGGACTGTACCTGTATTTTGTGACACAGCAAGGGTCTCCAGGCTGACTCCAGAGACCCAGACATTCAGATGAGTTTTATTAAGCATTGATGCAGAAGAAGCAGGTCTTTATCACATGCAGTTTAAAAGGAAAGACTAAACCCCTTTCTGTCCTTTCAAAAGAATCAGGTTTCTACTTCAGGTCTACTGAAAAAAAAGCTACTGCTCTGCTAACCCTCTCTTCCCAAAACTGTCTGTTCACCTCAACAATACCACCAAAAACCAAAGCAAGTAGGGATGCAAAAGGGGGGACACTAAGTAGATTAATGAGCCAACCACTGAATAAGAGGAACAAGTGGGCTGGCATAAGGATGAGGTCTCTACTGTTCGATAAGAGCTGGGACACATAGTTCAAAGCAGCTGTGGTGGAGAAGGGAAAGGTGGGAAGACAGAAGAGTCCTACCTCCAGTTTGGACAATCTTTTCTTCCTCAGGAGAAAGCTCAAAACTCTGCACCTGGGCAGACAGAAATATCTGAAGTGTTTGGCCTTCTCATTTTTCATGGAAGGACATAACTGAGGTGCACTCTCCTCACCCTTACTTTGCTGCGTTCACACGTGATTGGTGCTGAGAGCATGAGGAGATGCTGGCTGCAGCTATCACTCCTCCAACCTGGTCTGCTGGGAGACAGGCTGTGCGTACCAGCCCTTACCAGCCCTGCGGCATGAAACAGCTGGTGGCTTTGGCCAGCCAGCTGCAGGGGGCTGCTGCTTCTGCACACCCTTTTCCCTGTGCCTCACAGCATAGTCTCCACCTCAAAGTGCAGCCGCTGAATGCTGTGCTGCAATGTGTGCCTGGGAGGAGCCGCAGTATCTCGCTGACCCCCGTTTCCAGGGCTGTGTTATTCTAACTCTGTTGTCTTTCCAAAATGTCTGTGATTTAATGCAATTGCCATGTGGTTCTTGGAATACTTCTATCAAAATAGACAAAAATAAAATCCAGTTTGACCTATTTTTCTTCAGTTAAGAGTCTGATTTTGGCAAATTTAACTCTCTCCCTCAAGTAGCTATCACAAAAGCTGTTTTGAATCAACATCATCCCTGAATTAAAGTTAAGCAGACACCATGAAAGCTCATTTTCAACACTATACAAAACAAAGTGACAAAAAAAAAAAAAAGCAGAAGCAACATTTTCTCTCAGAAAACTTAGATTTTACATTAATTCTGTTGCTCATCAAATATGAGTGCACAAATAACAGGAAATGTCTGTTCAGTTCCACTTCACATTCTGTACTGCAGTTTACTCAATTCTTCCCCTCATTGAGAACCCAGTTTTCTCAATTTCTCTCACCTCTTCAGCTACACTGCACACCTGCTGCTCTGTCAAACTCCCAGTCTTTGTTACAAGATTAATAACTATTTAAATGTGCTAGGTCCTCATAAGTTTTTGATTTAGTTTCAGCAGGGCTTTGCACCCTGGTATGACAAATCTTTCAAAATTCTGTTGTTAACACTTCTGGTGTAAAAGAGAACATGCATGGAAACTATGCAAAACCAGTAGCTGATTTGCAGTGCAACAGAGCACCAAATTAAGTCAATATTGAAAACTATATCGTGCAAATTGTTAAAAGGTCTCAGTAGTATAAGTAATTTAAGTACATACATAGGTAATTCAATGAATAGATAAGAAATGAACTTTTTTTTTAAAAAAAAAACAGGCTGTGACTCAAGAAATTAAAACTACCATACATAACTTCTCTGAGGGTAGAACAAAGGCCTCTCAGACTTTCTTTGGGACTCCAAAAGAGAGGGAAGAGAAATAAATCAACCATTTCAAAAGCTACATCTATAAATTTGCCTCATTTCTATCTATGTGAAATGCAGGAGCTTTTCTTCCAGCTCTGTATTTGAAGGATGACATGGTCGGAGTGTCAGCATAGGTGGCCCTGTGCTGTAGAAAGTAACATCATTCCAGGATTAGATCTAAAAGTAGAGTTGTTTACTTTTTGCATCTTTTTTCAATCAGATCAACGATGCTAGAGTTCTTCTGAGGACTGAAGTAAACCTTGATATTATAGTATTATAGAGCAAAATTCTCACCTTTGTTTCAAAAGCAACCCTCAGTTATGCTCAGACACAAAGTCTGAATCCAGCATTAGATGTTAGTTCTTCAGCTGAGCTTTGTTCTCAATACTGTTCCTCAGTTGGTTTCCATACTCTTACACCAATTTATCAGTGAGCAGAAAGCCTGGTTTCAGGCAGCCTGTTTAGTCTGTGCAAAGTCATAGCATCAACACAGGGAACCAGCAAGAACCATGGGAACTCAATGCAGAAGGACCCAGTTCGGCTGATCACCACCCCATGTTGCCCCCCCTCCAGTCCAGTACAAACCAGCAGTAAATCCCAGGCTCTGCAGCCTGAATCACTTGATGAAGTTTTAAGCCGTCAGTCACAGAAAATGACTGCTTTAGGTGCACCTCTCCTCCATTATTTATTTCTTAGTAGGGCAAGCTGGCTTTGTACTCCTCACCGTACGCTTTCTCCTTTGCTTCATCTCTTTCCATCTACACAGAAATGCTCTGCAGTGAACACCCACAGCCTGACCTTAGAGAATTCTTAGCTTTTCAAAGGACTGCAGGATAACAGCTATGTTTACAAGATGTTTGGCTTTAAGTACTTTAACTGCTTAACTGCCTTACTTTAACCTTTTTACTCTTTTTACCCTACACATTCATCCTCAAGAGCTAGTGGTGTTAAATATTTAAGCATTTTTTCCATGATGAGAACACTGTTACTGAGGAGTTAAAGAGATCAGGTAAAAACCTGTGCAGTTTTGAACCAACATCTTTAACAGTGCATTTACAGTTATTCTCTGTGTCATTTTGAATACGTTTTGTTGGTATGTGTGTCAGACAAACAGTTCAGAAATGTTTTGCCAAAGAAATGTGCAAATGTTTTCCATCTCATATTTTGCCATGGAAAGGATATACTCCTTCCACAGAATTCCTCTTCTAGATTGCTAAAAATATAATTTTCAAGAGACTTTGTGCTTTAAAGCTTGTTTCAATCTTTCTGAGTAATAATTTCTCTCTATAAGTGTCTTTTGAAGTACAGCCTGTAGCAAAAGGGTAATAGTGCATTTTTCCTCACTTAATTTCTCACTGTATTTTTTGTTGAATTTCCTGTACTGCACAATGGTGGTTCAGTTGTACTACAGCAATTGTACATAAGGAAACCACAAGGAAATGCAAGATACAGCAGACTGGATATCTGGCATGTATATGAAAATGCAGAGAAAACAAAGAACATACACCACCTGAAGAAGAGCGTGAAAGTGAACAAAAAGGTGATTTTGCAGCCTGGCATCAGTCTTCTAATGAGACTGTGCTTTAATACAGTGATTGAAATGCTGCTTCCCTTATGTTTTTTGTTCAGCTGCCCTCAGTATTTCCAATGGATCCTCGACGCTGGCTCAGCTTCTCCTAAGGACAAGCTTTGTTATAGACCAGCCTGGTTTGAGACTCCAAGACACACTGCACTTCAGGACAAAATTTTGTTTCCACTCTTTTACAAGCTAACTGGATCTGACTGGCTTTTAGTAATATCACCTGCTTCTGCTTTAATCTTCGGCAGATTGTGGTGTGTGCGTTTTGCATGTGTAGTGAATTACTTTACAGCCCTACAAGAACAGCAAAGAGGTCTTATCTGTATTTCTGTGATAGCTGTCAGTTCCTCTGTGACAAGCGTTTTGGAATGATAATACAACTTCCGTCCCTCCATTTCAGTCCGAGGTAACTTAGGCACTTCTGACATGGTCTGTCAGGAATGTGAGCAGGAACACACATCACCTGGTACTACTCAGATGCACTTTGACATAAGATATGCCTGTGCTACTACCTGCACTGCTGCCTTAGTTCACTGCATAGACAGCCTGGTGTTTCACAGCCCTGCAGTCAGCACGATATTTAGCTGACGCAGCTGGTAATTCTTAAATTATTCTCAAAAAGTACATCAGACATACTTTCATCTCCCAAAACAAGCCCGTGGAAATGAATCTCAGTTCAATCAACTGATGCTCAGATCTCTCCACTTACAGCAGATGACCACTTAGCAAACAGTTGTTATAAAGTGTGGTTAATTTTTACCATTGGGAAAGCTCAGGCATATCTTCACTGACAACACTTCATGGCTGAAATTCATTAAGGACAAAAGGGATCATTTGCAGTGGTCTGAGTGGGTATCGGTCTGAGCCAACTCCACATCCATGAACTACTACCTCCTTTACAGTGACTCTGCAGTCTACAAGGGCGAGACATCCTATGGATTTCTCTTCAAGCTTCCCCAGGACTTGCCCCTGGGGTCAAAGCTGTATCTTTAGGAACCTCCCTATTGCTACTCAATTTCCTCCTAGATCTTCTTGTCTGGCAGTAGAGTGAAAGACTGCTCAATAAAAGGGAAATTTCCATCAAAGAGAGTAGAAGTAACTACAGTGGGTTTTGGGTTTTGTTTTTTGCATTTTTTTTTATCATAAGATTTATGGATAGTGAGAAGAATGTTCCTCTCATTTTCCTTTCTTAAGTTTCTTCTCTTCTGCCATTTAATCTTCATTTTGCACAAAATTCAGCAGCTTCTTCATAATGTTACCATTCCAAGGTTAAAAAACATCTGAGATAATTATGGATTTGCTGAAGAGTTCACATGACAGGAATAAGAATATCAAATTTTAAGATTTTTAATAATTTTTTTGAGATGGTTAAGCCATCTAAGTTCCTAGAAAATAAAAATTGAGGGAATATAAAATTTGAAGCCTAATAAACTTGGATCTTTTTCGCTGTTTGTCAGGTTCTCTGTCAAGAATAGAAGAAATCAGCTTAAGCAGCAGCAAACAAAAGTAAACATTTAACTCTTCTAACAGCAAAACACCTCACAGGCTGCTAGGCTGTGGGTTCATAGCAATACTTAATATCAGCTTAGCAAATGAGGTCAGGGATCAGCAGCCTCTCACAACTTATATCCCACCCTGTTGTCTCTGTCCTCTACTCAGACAAAATCTACTACTATGTGTGAACCAGTTCTGTGATTCTGACAATCCTTTGTAGTAAACTTACTGTTGTGGGATCAAAACCAACTGCAAAATCCTCATCTCACTAAGCATCACATTTTTTTTTGTGCTGTTTTGGTGCTTTAGAAACTGATTTCTCCTATCAAGGAGAACCTCTGTGAGTTGATCTAATTGTAGATAAAGGCTATACTTCACACAAGGGAAGCATGGGTGTGATTGTAGAGATAAGACAACCATGATATAGCAGGAAATGTAGATAACATTGTTCTGGAGCAAAATGATAGAGAAGGAAGGAAAAGCTAAGATCATTGAGGATGAAGAAGCTCTAAAGAACGTAAATCTTATTTACCTGTGCAATCATGTCTGCAGTTTCAGAATAACTGCGACACCGTTTCACATCTGAATGAGCTAAAAAATCATCAATCAGTCTTACACCAATGCCATATCCCCTAAAAGGAGAACAAAGAAAGTTAACATTCAAAAAGGGGAAATTTTTCACACCCTGAATTTTTTCCCAACCCCTGAATCTGTCTCCTGTGAATTCTCAGCAGAAAAAAAATACTAAAATGCACGTTTTGGAATGAATGGCTTTAAGGACATCAGATTTTGGTAGTCTAGATTCTTCTTTCTGCCGAGTTTTACAGCACAGTAGAACATAGTTCATGTAGTCTTATAGGGAACCATACTCCTTTAAGTATGACATTCCCAGCAAGCATAATATGAACACTGTCTACATGCACATACATACATTTATATACATGAATAAATATGAGTTATTAGATATATGAGTATAATATATAAAAACATACAAATAATACACAAATAAAGGCTGATTAATACTGTTTTGTCACTAAAAATAGGGTAGGACAACATAGGACAGGATTTTCTCCATTCATATGTGATCCCCTGAGTTCATCTCACATCATCCCTGTCAAGGAGAACAAAGCAATTGCCCCTTCAAGTCACAGCACTCATCTCTGCGTCGGCATGGACTTCAGCAAATCCTGGGCATCCTCATTACAGAATTCTGGAGTCAGGCAAACTCACAGAAAATGCACGCAAACATTCTCTCTTTCCTTTATGCTCTTATCCCTTTATCTCCATCTTCACTTATCCTCCACAATCCCATCTCCTTCTCTCATGTGTTCTCTGTTCATCTAATAGTTGCAGAATGAATCCAGAAGTTTCCAGTGCACCACTACTTTTATTTTGCATGTAAAACACTACAAGATCAGAGAAATTAATGAAAAAGGACAGAAGTTAATTAAATTTTTCACTAAACAAATACTCATTCCTAGCTCTTGCATGTTAACAAAGGTCAGAAACCACACAGTGTGCACAATAACTATTATCACTTCAAGTATTTTTTGAAAAAAGAGAAAGTTCGTGAGATTAACAGAAATGTTATGAAAGAATTTGAATAAACTAAGAAATTATCTTTGGGATTTTTTAATTTTTGTGTATGTGGATGTTTTTAGTTTCTGCCTATCAGTCAGAGGCCTTACACCCTCAGCAAGGCAGGCTGAACTCAGTGGAGCTTCTTACTGGTTTTGCACCACATCTTTGACAAGAAGCCAAAGAGTGATCTGATGTTCAATGTGGTGACAAGACAGAATGTGGTTTTGGCAGCATGAGGTTTAAAATTGCAGTATGTCATGCATCAGAGAATGATGAAACTTTTATTGCTTAAGTATCAATATCAATAATGTTGGTAAATATGTCATTAGCAGATAGCAAGGCAAACAGTAGTGATGCACAAGTCTTTTCAACTTTTACGCATTAGGTTTGCATAGTCAAAAGAATAATAAATTTACAAGCAGCTATTTGGCAACTGTACAGTGAAAAACACTCATCTCACTACAGATTGTGTGTGTACTTATATAGAGAGGGAGAGATCAGAATACTTTTCCCATCTGTCACAGATCTGCTAGTCTACAACATTTCTTCCCAAAGCTGGGCTGCTTCTGTTGTCACGGAAGTAAAATTGTTCATACTGCATCAATGAAGACTGTCAAATCTTCATTTTATCAAGTCTTTCTATTTATCAAGAAAAATAAAAAGATCTTATAGCAACAGCTACAAGAACAAAACCACAAGGAGCAAAATACATCTCTGCATCTACCAAAAATATTCTTTCCTAATTTTTACCATAGCATCAGAAATAAGTCTGTTTTTTGTTTGTTTTTTGTTTTTTATTCTTTTTTTTTAATGAATGGTTTTTATCATAAATGACTGTTTAAGGGATGTTGTCTCTTCCTAGTTTGTGAATAAATTACTTTTCTTTTTCAAATCAATGAAATCAATGATTTTTTACTAACTTCCACGGACAGCTATTGGACTATAGTCTGGTTGCAAGCTTTTAGATTAAGTGTTCAGAAGCCAGTCGAGCGCCCAAGACCTGAATTACACCCTCAGGGAAGGCTGTTGACTACAGAAGGAGGCTGCCTATTGACTGGGTCACCTAAAGCAAATTTCTACAACCTTGTAGTATGACTACTTTTTAGCATCCAAGTCAGAAAACCATAGAGCAAATAGATGAGGGGAAGACATGGGAAGGCCAGCCACGTGGACAGTAGACACACAGGTGCACGTTAACTAGGAAATACCTGCGAAAAGAAAAAGCTTGAGTTTGAAATCATATGGGTATGAAGGAATAGAAGAGTTAACATGGAAGTTGAAAATGACTGCATGGAAATAGGAGATGAAATTTAGGAGTCTTTGATACTAATCAGCTTACCAAAGGATTAACAAAGAACAAGCATAAACAATCAAAACAATCCAGACACTTTTCTTCTGAAAATATAAAGATTAATTGCTCATCATAATTCACACATTAATGTTATTTCTGTTGGCAGAATACTGAACCTTACTCCCATGATGTCTGTAACCCTTGACAGCGCTGGAACCCCTACACTGAGAAACATAAAGCAGAGAAGTTATAAACAGGTGGACAAATTGCATTATCCAGGAAGCTGAACATTTAGTGCACCACTTACATTTTGTCTAAACAGGTGTTGACATCTTCATCTTTTTCATAGTCCTTACACAGCTGGGCTACCAAAGCCCCATACGTGAGGACAAATAGTTCTCTGCTCTGCCAGATAAAGGTAGAAATTGAAAATGAAACAAACACTTTCATGTTTTTGAGCTGCTACTGTATTACAAGCAATCAAAAATACCATTTACGTTAATAAAGAAGCTCCCGTTCATTGACATGTAGTCACTGAAATCCATGATGTAACTGTGGCAGAGCCTGACTTGATCATCATTTAAGTCTCTGCACAGGGATTTTGCTTGTCAGAAATACCATTTGTTGGGATACAGCTAATTTCATCAGATACATTCTTGCATTCTGCAACAGCATATATGAATGCTTGTTTGATAAATGCTGTCAAACTCCATGCAAATTTTATGACAAGCATTTAACTGAGGGAAGAATACATGAGGCAATGAGCTATTAGTCCTTTTGCAATAAGAACACTGTATACAGTGAAATTCCAGTTCTTTCACAAAAGTATGATTGGTCTGATTGAGATCATCAGCTGCTTTCCCCTCAAAAAATAAAGAGTAGATCCAAAAAATACTAGCTCAGAATAATGGAACATTTCTATAGTTCAGCACAAGTATGAAGAATAACTATAAGCAAAGCAGAAAAGAATAAATGCTATTGACATTTCCCCATCTTTATCAGTTTTTATGAGTAATCATAGAACACCCTGAGTTGGAAGAGATCCACAAAGATCACAGAGTCCAACTCCTGGCTCCACAAAGAATGACCCAACACAAATCCTATGTCTGCGAGTGTTGTCCAAATATTTCTTGAACTCCAGCAGCTTGGGGTTGTGACCACTGCCCTGGGGAGCCTGTGCCAGGGCCCGACCACACTCTGGTGAAGAACCTTTTCACAACATCCAGCCTGACTCTCCCCTGACGCAGCTTCATGCCATTCCCTCGGGTCCTATCTCTGTCACCACAGAGATCAGCACCTGCACCTCTGCATCCCTTGTGAGGAACCTGTAGGCCGCCATATATATACAATATTTATTTCTAAAATAAAATAAAATATTTATTTCTAAAACCTTTAGTTCCAGAACATCAAGATCATTGTATACCATGTGATCTGTAGAGAAATAGGATGAATTGCTAGGTAAATGCCAGTATTACAACATAAAAGGAAGTACAGGGGAAAAATGGCACAGGTTCATGCAATTCTTTGTGTGTCCTTCAATGAACAGCCAAAAGAAGGAAATACAATGTGATGCTCTGAATGCAAATGCAATTTAAAAGAAAATATAAACCACATTGGCAGGAATGAGTATCACAGCCAAGTCAGATGAAATATTGGCGTATGACTTGCATTCCACAGTGCTGCCACATCAAGTATTCTGTTTTTGTCCTACTTCAGCTTTAGGTTTTCCGTGGGAGTATCACAGTTCTGTCACTATTTGGATGAAATATCATCTTGTCTAACATTAACCTCCTGAAAGCTAGAAATCTGGTCCAGCATAGATATTGAAGATAGTACCCTTCAACAACGAAGGAATGAAATGGCTCCAGAGGGTAATTGAGCATATTAGATTGGCATATGGTTTACCTGGCTCCTCACAATGTCCTTCTTGTTTATTTGTAATGAGACAGTAGGCAATTTAAAGTAGATACCTAAAATTTAGGTGGCTAGCGTTAAATAGAATGAATCTTGTACTTGGTGAGAATTGTTCAGCAAGATTGGCTAAGAACAGATAACCATTATTAAAAGACAGTGTCTCAGTTTCCCAGTACAGAAGAGTTGGTATGGTTGTGGTTGAGCAAGATCATGGGGATGGGCAAGGATTACAGCCACCTTCCAGAGGAGCATGGAGAGCACTGGAAGAAGTAAAAGCAGATCCTGTCACAAGCACTGGGATCCTTAGCTGTTCACTGATCTGCAGCAAAGTTATCTTCCCTTCTTCCTCTAGGTCAGGATGCTGCTGGATCACCACCTTGGCACTGCAGAACTGACTGTAACTAGCAGGAGTAGCAGCTGGCCTGTGGGCCTGGGAGACTAGGTTGGCACTCATTAAACTCTTGGACAGGAATTAATCCATAGAAGTGCTACAGGACAGTGAGATGTGGACAGACTAGAAGTACTTTCTGTTTATAGCCAGTAGAAAAATAATAGTAAATGCCAGTGAAAACAATGGAACAGGAAGAATGGCTTGGTGGAAAGACCTTTTCCGGTCCCCACATTAATGGCTTGAAGTTTAATAAATGTTTTCATTTTAATGTCACTCTTCAAAATGTTAAGTAGTGTGGAACCATATCCTAAACTCACCTCGGTGATAACTTCTGTTGACAATAACAATGTGCACTTTGCCAAATTCTCATTAACCAGTTTTTAGTGCATAAGTGGACATTATACAAGTTCTGTATTGTACTAGTCTCAACAAAAAGTCAGTGTTGCAATAAGACAAATGCCTTAGAGAAACATAAGCATAGTATAACAACATATTTGTCATTACTGGCCACCCTTTCAATAAGTTGGATGAAGAACCTATTTACTTGACAAAGTATTTTTTCCATAAACTAATGTAAGTTCACTTTAATTATTTTATATTCTTCTATTTATTCTTCAGTGGAGACCTTTGTCATGCACTAAATTTTCTCTTTTCAGAAATAGGCAGAACAATGTCTTGGAGCCTTCTGGAACTTTTCTAGTGTCCTAACATCTATCAAAAGTCCTCATTAACCAACCAGAGAGCCCTGAGGCTCTAAGTTTATGAAGATATGGGTAGAACTGAATATCTGAACACAAAACAGATTTCCTTCTTCATTTAATGACTATGTAACCATAGAGGCACATAAACATATCTGACATTTCTATTTTTGACCATAAAGCTCTCTAAGTACTTATACCTTTCCTTCTGAGCATACTTCAGTCTAAGAAACTTCGTGTCCATGTCTTTCCTAAGCCTGTTTAAAGTTTCAGACTACGGATAAAGTCAAAAAATGAAGGTTAATTGCCCAGTAAGACAGTAATCTTTGTTTTTGTTACCAGTTGTATACTGGTACTATTATTATGCTATATACTATTATTTACTAGCAATTTCATTTCTCTTCAGTTTGTTATACATATACAGGTGTTTCACAATTATACTTTTAGATGCAAACATTTTCTCTTCAAGACACAGTACTATTATTTCTGTATTGGTTTATTTGTTAGAAATTTTCAACCAGAGAGATTTTGAGGAAACTTAGTATTAGCAGCATTTAACAACCATGATCCCTGAAGGTCTCCATAAGAATGATTTTTTTCCACTACACACTCTCCTGTAGTACACAGGATTTCCTAATTGATCATCTAATCCACAGCAAAAGCAAATGCACTAGCTCTCCCTTGGCAAATGCTGTGGCTAGATGGGAGCAAGAACAGAAGGGATGTCTGGCACGGGATCCCGAGACTCACCACCTCTAGTAGGGCACAAATGGACCACCCTTCTGATCCCAGCACTGAGCACAGCCCCCTGTGCTCTGGGCAGCAAGCCTCTGCTCTAATACCGGCAGACTCATCACCATCCCTTTTGTACTTTCAAGCTATTCAGAAATACATCTGTACATAACACATCAATACAATAACAGCTTATTCTTTCTCCATGCACAATTTCAGTTGCACATAGCAAAAATGTCTTACTATTTTGTGGCTGTCCTGCTTTCTTCCTGGTGGCCGTGACATGTTGCCTGTGTAACTTGATGTACGTGCCAGGTTATATCATTTCTTCCTCAAGCAGCATGTTCTTCTCTCAGTCATAGTATTTTCTCATTCCCTCTTCTAAAGATCTCCCTTCTCTTCTGCCTTTTGCATGAGATGTGCTCACTATCATCTGTAATGCTGCTGATGCTCCTCCTATTCTCTACGTGTATTGAGCCCTTTGGAAGGAATATGACTGGCAGTCCCCGTACACAGCATAAACTGCTCCATCTGTGAGAATGGGCTGTCATTAAGTACACAGAAAACAGCCATGGGAAGTCAAACCAGGCAGCCCCAAGAGGAAGATCTTATGTTTTTAGGGACAAGTTCATCCTGTTGTTTATGTCAGGTTTTGGTGTCTGGAGAGTTAACAAACATTCCCTCTCTGAGGATTAAAAACACACGATTCTGATGAACAACTTAATTAAAAATTGATCATTTTCAACGTCAAGGAGAAATAGTCCTCTATCAGCTGTGACGTCTTTAGTGAGTTAACATCTGCTTTGGTAGGAGCTGCACAGGTTACAAGTTCTACTGTCACTGTGGTTCTGGGGCTGCAAAGCTGGTGAGATGGAGCCAGAGCACTCAGATTCCCAAAGGAATAAACTGGGTACATGCTATAGCTGCCAGCTTTGGTAAATGGCACCTTCATTACCAATGTTTCTAGCAGATTTTACATCATCCTTAGCCTGCTATTATCCCATTACATCCCCATTACAAACATCCAGGAAGGTTCAGCTTTCTTTTCCTATTTTCATCCATTTGGCCTTTTTCTGTTAGTTCATATTTGGCATAGATTTAGTTTACGGTCACTAGTGAATTTAGAAATAAATCCAGTAGCTGTCTTTCCTCATAGGAGTTACCTCCACATACATTCCCACTGAGTCCTCTCAGAAGAGCAAGTAAAAATATGTGGCCTCATCTGAATGCCATGCAGTTATTGCATTCTAATTCATCAACAGATTCAGGGCTAGAGTAAAATTGCAGGTATATATTACTCCAGACACACAGAAAGCAGCAGATGTGATGCATTTGGGATAAGCAGGATTAATTTATTTTTTTTAATGGTAGTTTAAATTTATGACACAAGTCAACAACAAAAAATAGGACAAATATAAGCATTTCTAGCCTTTCCTGTGCAAAACATAACCATTCTAGCAGCTTTCGTTTTACACAGAACAAGACGGTGTTGACAACTGTACATTATAAGAAGTCTTTTCCATTTTTTTCTAGGCACTTATCTGACCCTGTAAAAGCTGACTCAATTTCCTAAGTGAAAATGTTGTCAGTAATTTCCATATCTAAATGTAAGTAAATTACAAAAGCCAGCATTAAAATTCTCTAGATAGCCACTTGCATTTCTAAATGGAGTCTGAGATGGGTTTCCCAGATTGTCTCCAATTGGCCACAAACATCAAAAGTCTCTTACTGCAAGAGACATTCCATATTCTGTAGGAAAATCTTACTGCATAGCTTTTTAAAAAACAGCTCTAAAAGATTATCATTAGCATAAATTACCTGCAGTGAAGCCATTACAAAGCACTTAAGGCTACCCATAAGTGAACGTCATTTTATTTATCCAGTTCTGAGTATAAGGATGAATGATTTTAGCCTGCATTATTAATACTAAAACCATGAAGGAACACTGTGGACCAGAAGGTGCAATGCGTGATATAAACACATTAGCTTTGTTTGGAAGATACATATGTGCACGCAGATGTACATGTAACTGCACATAGACAATGTGATGTATTAGAGTACATCCTGTGTTATGAAATGTTTGCACACACTAGAGAAATTGAACTGCAATGTTATGTCCAAATAAACTGGAAATTAAATGGCTCCAGTGAGGGAGTCAAGTCAATGGTGGACTGAATCCATGTCTTCAGGACAAGAACAAAACTGCCTCCGTATTTTTAACTGCTGTTTGACTTACAGCCCCATGTAAAGAGTAGAGGCTGGCACACACCTGGCTGCTGTTTTAAACCTTAGCATAGGCTTATCAAAATATATCCAAGGTAATTTGAACGGTAAGGAAGTTAGTTTCACCCTCCACCTCCCCTTCTGTTGCATTTATCAGGGAAGGATTTTAGCCTTCGGCCCCAAGAACTGTTGGTGGGGCACACTGTTTGAGCATCACAGCAGTCCCCTCCTTTCCCATTAAACTGAAAACAAATATACACAAAATATCTCCTGAAGTTCAGAAGCATGCATAAACATGTGCACCAGCACCCTGCCTCTTACGGTGGACTGGCTGTTACGAGAAAGCTGAAACCTCTAGAGCTACATGACCTCTTCAGCAATCCAGTATCTTTCTCCCAGACAGGAATATTCCAGAGCACAGTGAAATAGAAAGGTGACAAACGCATTTGGTATGTTAAACAGTTCTTTGAACCAAAACAAGAATTTATTTCCCACAAAAGACAGGTGACCAAATCAGTACAATATAGGACTGGGCTTTTGTTTGCTCTATCTTCAGCTTGATAGATCTTCTGTTAAATATTTCACGCATAAAATTTAATTATTTCAAACTTTAAGAAGGTAGGTGATGTGGATTTGGAGCTACATGAAAGAAATTGTACTTGAGCATGTCTCCCTCATCAGAAAGGAGTGCTCTGTCTGGGATTCCAGTGTGGCTGCTGCTTTCGCCATGTTTCAGAAGAAAGCAATGCCATTGCAGCCACTTTTCCCGTAGTGCCTTATCTGAGAAGCATTTTCAGCTTGAGTTGCCAAAACTTCCTTGGTTAGGCTAGGCAGCCCAGGAGCAGTTTTCAAGTCTTCAGAACAAGCACTTATTCTTGTAAGTGAGGTTCCTGGCAGTGAATTCTAGCTGACAGAGTCCTGCAAAATGGCAAGCTGAAAATGCAAAGCTTTGCCCATGTATTGCTATTTGCCTCAGACATCAGCTACAAGCATCTCTGCCTCAGAGGTGAGCTGGCTGTCACCCCAGGCTGTGGTATCTCAGACTGCATTCAGCCCTAACTCTACCTGGGCATCAGATAAAGAAACTAAATATCTACCTCAGGACTCCGTGTTCCTCTGCAAAGGCACCTACTCAAAGGTTTGATGTGCCACCCAAGCTCTTACTTGGATCCAACTCTGTAATTCGTTCCACAACAGGATGATCCAGCAGGGTTTTTTACAGCACAGCATGAAAGAAAATGCCCAAAAAAAAAAAAAAAAAAAAAAAAAGTGGCGCTACAAAGTTGTTCTATTGATTGTATAAATTGCCTCACTCAACAGCCTCAGGCTGACTATGAATATTTCAGTGTTGTGCACCTCTTCGGCTTCACATCTAATGTTCTCCTGGAATAAACAAGTGATGCTTGGGAAAGCCTGCCTCCCTTATAAACAAAATGGGTTCCAAAAGAAAGCTCAGCAGCAATCAATTGGAGATTTTAAACTGAACTGACGCATAATGAAAGAATCTTACAAAACCCATTTTCAAAATAATTCTGAGCCACATAGGTTTGTTCTATTGAATTTGAAGGAGATTAATTTTGTGAAAATATAATATCGCTAGTTCAAAAAAAAGTATTGAAAAGCCTGTTCTTCTGAAAGGAATCCAGACAGTACTGAAGTTTGTTACAGTACTACACTGCCCACACAACCAAGAACTTCACAACAGAGTCCAGGAAAGCAGTAGCAACGTGCTGTTGGATGTTTCATCATCTCTCTATTACTTTTAGTTTTGTGTAATGGTGTCACACAGTTTTGTGAGCCAAATGACAGCAAGGGCCTCAATCACAGATTAGACAAGCAGATGTCCACCCTAAAAATGCACAGAAGGGACAGGGTCTTACCTTGCAAGCAGGCAATCCATCACCACAGCAACAAGTGTCTCTGCTATCCAAGCAGATATCACGGGTGCTAAAACTACTTGTTATGCTGAAAGTTATTATCAGCAACCCCTCCACATGGGGAGAGAGGAGGCTGTGCAGTCAGACATTATTATATTATGCAGCCAAGCACAAGCAAGCTGTTTATAGCCATCTGTACAATTTTCCTCATAGCAAGTCGGGATTCTTTTTTTTTCCCGTTCTTGGTACAAATCTTTGTATTACAGGCAGACTTCTCAGAACCTAAATCCTTACAAGTATTTGCATATTCAGTACCAGATTGGACTGGAGTGTGCAATGGACAGATCTATCAGACAGCACGACCCTAGACAAAGTGCAACCTGGAGAAAATAATCAGGAATGAAATGTTTTCAATGAACCTCCATTTAAGGTTTAATTTGTAAGAGGTGCTGAGAGCCCACATCACGTGCATCACAGTACTCAGAAAACAGCTCTGAAAATGTTTAATTTCTGTCTACCTTGTTCCACAGAGTGGGATTGATGATACATACACAAAATCTTAAAAATTCCAATTGTGAACATGCTATGTAAATGCCACCTATTACCACAAGTACATCTTAAGTGCCTTGACACAGTGTGAACAGCAGATTTTGTATTACCAAAGAAAATCTTTCTGAAGGAGACAGCATAAAGAATTGTTTAATATTGCCAGGAAATGAGACATGCTAGCTTCTTGCCACCTGCAAGTGAAACATGAAAATTCTCACAGTCTAGCAGATAACCACACTCTCAGACTCCAGCACTGGGAAAGCAAATTGAACCAGAACCAGAATTATCATTAAATGTAAACAGAATTAGGATTCCAAACTTCATGCAGCTTATAGAATATTTTCCATTTTCATCCTAATATTGAAGCATTTTAAAATAACGCTGACACTTTATTTTTTATCATCAGTCCACTTGGCAAGTCCTTGCTTGTGGCTTTTTGTAGTTGCTGTTGTTCGGTTTATTAAGAAGAAAAGCTGAAAGCAAATTCCCTTACTTTTTTTTCCCACATTTCTTTTCCCTAGCTTCATGCCATGCTTCTGCTGATTACCATTGATTAGAACACAGCTGGCCAATTAACCCTGGCAGGCTGGTCATCAGTTTGCTAGGCAAACTTGCTAGTCCGCAAGGCAGAGAGGACTGATTGGTAGTTTCACACAATTAGCAAGGGGCTGGCAGAGCTCACAATTCCCTAAATACTAAACATCCCCAAACAGCTGAGAGAAATTATTGAATTAGTTAAAACACATGGCTGCAAGTCTTCAAGTAGATTTAAAGCTAGTAAACAAGGTTCTAGCTGTTACTGAGCGGAGTCAGAAGTTGACTGGAGGAGAAAGACCTGCAGGGTTTTTTATTGTTGTTGGGGGGTTGGGGTTTTTTTGGTCTATTTTGATTTTTAAGCTACTGGGGTTGGTTTGGTTCTGTTCTAGTCTCCTTTTAATTATAATTAAAAGCTGGTATTGACTTAATTCACAAGTATACGTTAAAGAGCGAGACCTAAAATGACATTCCTCCCGAAGTGGCGAACTTTCCTGAAAGGCAAAGAGGTTGTTGTTGCTAATGCTGTAATTGCAATACTGACAATTGGTGGGCAGCAACTCTTCTCTTTCTTCACATTCAGCTGTCCCTGCCATGTGGGGCAGAACCTCATCTACGGGCTGGCCTTCCTAGGCGTTCCTGCACTGATCCTTCTGGTTGTTGGTTATGCTCTGAACAACCAGACTTGGAGGCTGGTCACAGGCAAGAGGTCTCCTCTCCTGGCTGAGAGCACACAGAATCAGTTACTGCAGTGCGAGCTGACCTGTTTTGTTCTGTGTAGCATCACTGGGAGAGCGCTGGTTGCTCCAGTAACGTGGCTAGCGGTCACCCTGATAAATGGCTCCTACTACGTCTGTGCTGTGAGTGAGTATGTCTCTGTGTACTACTATGAAGCTAATGTTACTAACGTGACTGCCAGTGAACGCAGGAGAATGCTGGCTGCATTTCCTTGCAGTCAGCTGGTTCCACCAGAGCTGAGCCGAGCAAGAGATGAAGTGATCCTCCTGCTCCGGTACCAGTCACAGGTGAGTAATGAATGTTGTTTCTGCTGTGAGAGCTGCTGCCTGCCAATTCAATGATGACATTAGAGTCCATTCTGCAGGCAAAGTGTGAGGATAAAACAGGATCAGTATCTTCTGGCTTGAGTGCCAAATCTCTGTGTGTTTTGTGAAGCCTGCTTTGTTCCTGTAGATGGAATTGAACATTCAGTACGTAAATGATTACTACTGACCCTCCAATTTGCTACCTGCTACTGGAGGATATACTCTCTAAGTAAGACAAATAGAAGTTCAAGGGCTGTTGGAGGGCGGGAAGCTTCTTGATTCAAGCATGAGAAATGTGACTAAGGGGCCCAGACTGTGAGAGCTCAACACAAACCAAGTCCTGGTCTTTTAGATCAGGCTTGACTCTAGAAGGTAGCATACCAGGTAGATACTAGGGGGAACATTGTCCAAATAAAATTGCTTCTAAACAGGTTATAAGGTAACTTGAGCTAGGAATTAGAGGGTTTCTCTGTTGCAGACTCATAATAATAGCTGTAGAGGCAACATGCTTAAATTATGCAACAGAATTTAAGTTTAATGGAAATAAATGAGTTTATTAAATGGCTGTCCCAGAAGGCAGGGGCTGGGTGTGATGGCAATAGATACAAACCAGGCCTATACTCTGTTAACCTTCCTATTCAGGAAAAGCAAGTAAAGATTGTCTTATGGATATAATTCTTCTTTATGTTCAGAAGCTACCACTGTATTTTCAGCTGCAATAGCTTTTGTTTACTTGTTTTTGGAAGGTGGCTGGCTGGCTTCTGATTGCTGTGGTAGTCATCACCGTCTTCTTGTCTTACTGCCTGGCAAGTTGCTTCTCCCCGCTCAGCTTTCTGCACTTCAGGTACTGGTCCAGCTATGTCCGTAACGAGCAGGAGCTCTTTGATGAAGCGACAGACCAACACTCCAAGCTCTACGCCATGCAGCATGTAAAGAAGTTCTTTGGCTTTGCCCCAGGAAGTGAAAACATAAATGAAATCCGTATCCCATCACTCAGAGAGTGGCAAGCCATTTCTGGACTGGCCTTCCTAAAGCAAGTGGATGAGGAGCATTACGACTACAGCCTCCTCCATGACTGGGCACTCAAGGACTCAGTAGACAGGAAATACCTGAAGCTCAATGAAGACCCTGTGACCGCAACTTAGCTCTGAGGGTCTGAGGCCCCTCCAACACCTTGTAAAGAAGCAGGAATGTCTAGCTCCACTTCAGACCTGAGCTGCTGTGGAGCCTTGTGATACCTTATTACATAAAGGGATGAGCAAGTCTCTTGTTAATCTAGTCCTTCAGATGCTTATAGATAGCTCCTGACAGCATCTGTCTCCTATGGGATATCAAGTTCTATGTCCAGACTGGGGTGGGCTGTTTCAATATGCAGCTCTGCTTTCTAACACTTCTGCAAAAAGGATGAGTTGTACTGAGTAAGAGAGGTACCCCAAGTGCTTTTTCTTCCCACTCATTAAACAAATTTTTAAAATTAATAGCCAGACTTTGATTAGATCCTATGAGCCTCATACATCCTATATAAAGTGAAAGCAGACATCTAGCTTTGTCTTAATGACTTTTATTAGCAATGTTTTATTTTTCCCCCTTTCACTTCTTTCTTGTGTTATGTGGATAAAATATACTGAGCAAACTATATATTAAATTGTGGATGTAGCAGTACAGAAGAAACTTGGGGAAACTTCAGTATCCAAGGCTGAGTCTAGACAAGGTGATAAGAGAACTTTCAATTCTGCTAAAAAGATAAAATGCTTGCTGAGATGCACAGGATGGAGGGGTGCATCACATAGCATCTGTATGGGGGGGGGGAATAAACACTTCACATGTGGAAACTGGAATTTAAGAGCTTTGAGGCTGAAAGCAACAGCAAGGTCAGTCTCATTCCTCTGTGTGTACCTCAGAATGTGTCAGCTTTCGCCTGTAAGGTGGCCTACTATATAAACAGCAGATTAGGATGGGGAATGTCCCTCTGTAGTAAGGTTTGCTTTGTTTGTGAAAATCATTAAAATTCGGTCATGTTATCATGCCCATAAATATTACTGTCATTACAAACTTAAATTCAGTGAAAGAAGGCTTAATGAAGTCTGTGTTAAGACCACACATCAAGATGTGATGTTACTACACCGTATTTCTTCTCTGACTCCCTGTGCATATGCTTCTAGCCCATAAGGGGGACAAATGGGCAAAAGTGTTTCCTAATTCTTCCTATATTGCCTTGCTGCCTGTAGCATGCGTGCTAAAAAGCCATAGGCGAGGCTATAGGGTGCCATCTGCTGGAGTTCTGGTTTTGTTTGTTTATTGCTTTATTTAAAAAACGGCACCAGAGTCTTCAAAGACATCTAGCACTTCTGATTACAAAATGCGGGAGCTAAGAGTATGCTAAAAAGCAAGTCTTGGTAAGTGTGTTTGGTCTTCAAGAAACTTCTAAACATGAAAAAGATATATATGGTGAATAACTGGAATAATGCAAATTTTATGTTGCTGGAAAAAAAAAAATACAAATTCCTACACGTGTATTTCACTGGAATCCTAAAGTTTCTGTTAACAGAACTGCATGGTTTGTATGATTAGCTTAGGAAGCAAAGTATCTGTTAGTGAACACAATTTCTACTTTCACTTTAAATTCCTTGGTGTGTGGTTGGTTATTTTTATTTTCTGTTAAAGTAAGATGGAACGCTGTGCACAATCTGGGAAACATGCAGCTGATCAGTATCTGAAACTTTCCTTCTGCCTTTCTGACCTGAATGACAAAAAACCAGCTGCTACTTTTGTGTTTTTTTCCTACTTTTTATCTCATTTTACAGTACCATTAATATACAATACCAGTTTTAGTGATGCAATACTTCTAATTAAGAGAAAGTGAGCTGTCAGCCTTCTACTCCTTGTGAAACTAACTTTTAAATGAATCTTCATTTTCCAGCTTTGTCTCGATTACTATTTTCCTTTTATTTTCTACAGTTAACTTTAAAAAAATTCTGAATTGGAATAATGAGCTTCATCTGTCATTGTGAAGTCAGCCTGCCAACATGCATAGTGTCACCCTGTTAGGATGTATTAATCCATAGTATTAAATACAGCTGTAGTACCGTATATGACTTGGTGTGTTTCTCTTCATCCCTCTGCTCCCTGAATCCATGTGATGGAGTGGTAACAAAGTAAGGCACAGCATTCAAAAGAATTTGATTAGAGAAAAATCAATGAAGTATCAAACAGCCTGTGTCTGCTAAAACCTGAGTCATCAATTTAGAATTGCCATTTGCTCAGAGGGAAAATGATTATTTCTACAGTCACCGTTTCTTATAACTCCAGGGTTGTAAAAATGCTGGCTGTGAACCCAGCGAGCTGATGCACCTTAAGCGACACAAGGCAACAAGCACCCAGCATGGCCAGGAGCTGCTTAACCCTTGTGGGGAGCCCCTAGCTATGGGGGATCCCAGCACCCTGGCCTTGATTCGTCCTGTTCTGTGCTTGCACAACCATGTCAGCTGTGTGCTGTAACTCTTGAAATTACTGTGAGAATCCCTGAGATGTTTTTTGGTGCTTTCTAACTCCAATCTGTACTACCACAAGAACTTTCAATTTCCCTCTGAAAGGGCATTTGGCTGCCACCCTACCACACTTTTGCTAGAACAGTGGTGAACCCCCTCCAGCCTGCTGCTCCCTATGGATTTCCAGCTGAAGAATGAGGAATAGTGACCACCAGCCCAACAGTGACGTGCTTTTCACAGTAACTCCAAAGGTGCCCAACACTGCGGGCAGAGCCCACAGCTCCCCAGATGCCCAAGTATCATGGCCTGAACACTTCATCTCCTCAACCACCACCACCCGTGGATGCAGCCCGAGCAAAATGGCTTTAAACTGAAAGAGGTGAGATTTAGGTTAGATGTTAGGGGAAAAAACTTCAGTCAGAGGGCGGTGAGGCACTGGCACAGGGTGCCCAGAGAGCTGTGGGCATAACAAAGGCCAGGCTGGATGGGTCCTGGGCAACTTGATCCGGTGGGCGGCTTGGGGCTGAGGGGCAATCACCCCCACAANCGGCCCATGGCCGTTGGCGGCGATGACGGACTACCGCGAGGAGCAGCGCAACGAGCTGGAGGCCCTGGAGTCCATTTACCCGGACTCGTTCACGGGTGAGGCGCGGCGGGTCCCAGCTGGGCGCTGCCCCGCGTCCTGCTTGTGCTGCGGCCCTGGCCTTCTCACGGTGCGAAGCGTGCGGTGTTCAGGGCCCTTAGCCGCGCTGCAGCGGCTGCAGGAGCGCTGTTCTCTGCCCCGGGCCTCCTGCGGGCAGAGGCAAGCTCTGAGTGTAGTGTATCTGCTGGTGTGTAGGTGTATCTGCCCTGCTTTGGGGTGGCCAGCGCCCGGGGAGTTCAGCTTCAGGATCTCGTGCAGAAGGTTGTTGTGCATCGCCTGTCCCCCACGCCTTGCTTGGCAGTACCTTCACGCAGGCACCTGCCCACTGCGTTTAGTTACTGCTTTCGTCTGGGAGTCCTTCTGGTTCTTCAGCTCTGCGTCGGAGCGGCATGGGTGGCTCTCTGGTAGCTGGGGGTGCTGAGTCAGTGACTGTAGCATGCTCTCATACAGTCTCTTCTGATGCTTACTCTGAGTTGGTGTTTGCTGAGGGAATGCTCTTACACCTGTAGGAAAAGGGAGGACAAAAGATTGTAGTACATAAACTGAAAAAAAAAAAAACCACTAAAAGAGGGGAGGTTTAGGTTAGATGTCAGGAGGAAACTCTTTACTCAGAGGATGGTGAGGCACTGGCACAGCTGCCCAGAGAAGCTGTGGATGCCCCATCCCTGGAGGTGCCCAAGGCCAGGCTGGGTGGGGCACTGGGCAGCCTGATCCAATGGGCAGCAGCCCTGCCCAGGGCAGGGGGTTGGAGCTGGGTGGGCTTTAAGGTCCCTTCCAACCTGAGCCAACCTGTGATTAGCAGTTAGGCAGAATTCAATTAACGCTGTTAGATCACATATTGGTTATACCTTACAACTGTGATACAGAATAATTCTTAATCAAGGATTTAGTCTGCGGCTCACACTTGAGTGATGAGATGAAGCCACCTAGTCCATGGCAGCAGAATGTAGAGTTTGCCTCTTTTTTTTTTTTGCTGTATGCAGAGCTGTTTGTTGTCTGTCTTCTAGCTGTCTCCCTCACAGTTGGGCAGTAAGCAGGGCCTTACTTCACTTTTCCAGGTCAACTTGATTGCTCCTGGATTTGATTTTTTGTATTGACTATTTAAGATTCCTTCTTCATCTAGGTTATTTCCAGATCTTCACTCTATAAGGAAAGCATTATGCATCTCTTTTTTGTTTTAAGAATCGTTTTTCACTTTAAGCTGTCCTAAATACAGGAATAGGAATGGGTGTAAAGATAGTTTGGGGTCAGGAATATACCAGATGCCTGTTGTACATACCTATCACAATAGAGCAAACTAGCTTGGGGACCTTTCTGCATGCATCCAGTGCAGTAGCACGCATCACTTAGAGGTAGCTGAATCTGTAG
The DNA here is from genome assembly GCA_013396635.1 of Penelope pileata. NCBI lineage: Eukaryota > Metazoa > Chordata > Aves > Galliformes > Cracidae > Penelope > Penelope pileata. The sequence goes on along the minus strand of WBMW01002727.1, from coordinate 380,005 downwards.
AGCAACTTTTTTGGTATTGTTGATGTTATATCTTGTCATTCAAAGAACACTTAAAACATCACATGGGAAGCAGTAGTTAACTGGAAAGTGCTTTTTAATAAATTTTAAATGCTCTTAACACTGTATCGAGAGGCTTCTCTGCCTTGTGAGTCCCAGAGAAATTCAGTTTTTATGACGTGAAGTAGTTGTCTGATTTAAGATCTCTCTTTTTTTTCTCTTTTTTAACAGTATTGTCAGAAAAGCCAACAACTTTCACAATCACGGTGACGTCTGAGGCTGGTGAAAATGATGAAAGTAAGTTGATTATAATAGAATAGTCTCCCCTCCTATGTATTAACTTAGAAATTTATTAACTGCTTCAATCTACCTGGCCACTATTTTCCAAAGTCTGCCTCTGCTTTAAGTATCTTACATTTATGAACCTGCTGTAGGAAACCTTGATGATATCTTGCAAAGGTTGGGTAAGAATCAAGTCTATAAAGTTGTGGAAACTGAATATGGTGTTTTTCATTCATGTAGCATTAGAAACCTGCCTAAACTGTTCATGCTGGCAGTGGAATGGTTGGGCTCTTCTATGCTTGTTCGTTTGGACGTGGCTTATAATTGTTGCCGTAAAATACTGATTTGATTATTGCTGTGGAGCAGTTTCTGAAAGATAAAATAACTGTTTCAAGGTCTCTAAGGTCCCTTCCAACCCAAACTATTCTGATTCTATTTAGGGCTGATAGCCTTAACAACACATTATGGTTGATTCACTGGGTTGGTTCCTTCCAGTGAAATTCAGAACCGTGGCTCACCCAATGGAAGATGTGTGTGTGGAAGAAGGAATAGGGATGTCCTTTCTAAGGTGGAGAAAAACACGCTCTGAACTACTTTAGAATAAGGTGCTGCCCTTGCAGAAGGCTCTTAAACTTTATCATCCAGTGAAGTATCTGTCCAGAGTATCTTCTGTTTACGGAAGGGCTGTCCCTCATGGGGCCATCAGCACCTGATGCCCTTTGGTGTCAAAAGGCTGTGTGGTGCTCTGACATATTTTGGCACTCTGGTGTGTCCAAGAATGCTTTAATTCTTTGAGTATCAGTGATTACATGGACTTGTTCTAAGCAAGTCTCAATCCAGTTTGAGAGCCGCTATGCGGTGTTAATGTGTTAGAGGGAAGAAACTGCTGCCATTTCCTTCAGCTTTAAAGGAGCAAGCCCTGTGCGGAGCAAGTGTGTGTGTTGAAGGGACAACTGGGCTGCCAGAACTACAAGTCTTGAACTGAAAGCAGGTTTATCCCTGGTATTCTGGCAGAATGCATGAAAGGAAAGAATTTAATTCTTTCTGGCCCCATCTCCTTGCTAATCTCTCTCTTGGTGACATCAGGTTGAGTGTGTGCTCCTGAGGCAGTTTTCCTCTTCACTTAATAACTTCTAATGGACGTTTGTGTTCTTGTCATATGTTGTATGTAGAGCTCTGTTACCTAACACAGTGGTTGATGCTCCAAACAGATACTCAGAATTTAAAGCATCAATATACTGAGATTCTTTCTAAATCTGGTTGTTGCGACTCTTGCCTCATTTTCTCCAGCATTAAGTGGGGTGTCAGACAAAAGAGGTTACTGCTCTGGTACCCACCATACCACAGAAAATTTTCCAGTCTTTCTAAAGTCTTTTCAGATATGAGTAGCCTGGAATAGCTTATGTAAGGGTAAACTCCACAGTCTTAGTTTCTCACCACTCTTGTGTTATATTTAAATCTGTTCATATAGTTACAATGTCTGTGTAAGATGATTATTCCTTTAAGACAAGTTTTTTTTATCTTAAAATATTTAGGCTGTTGATGCAATAGAAAAATATACAATTAGAATTATGTGAAGTAATCACCATAAGAATATGTATTTTTTTTTGTCTCGTAGCTGTCCAAACAACCCTTAAATTTACCTACAGAGAAAAATATCCTGATGAAACTCCCCTTTATGAAATTGTCTCCCAGGAGAATCTTGAAGATAATGATGTCACAGACATAATAAAACTACTAGAACAACAGGTAAGGAAAATGGAATCTCTCCGTCTTGATATCTTGCTGTAGCCAGAATTTATCCCTCAAATCAGTTGTTTTCTAAAGGATGGCCTCCTGATTTGAAACATTCCACCCTGTAAGGACTGCCTTTCAGGTTGGAATTTGGTAAATGACATTAGTGAGGTGAATGATGTTAACGATGTAAATTATGGAACTAACTTAGTGTGCACAGGTTAAAGAAGGAAATGGAAGGGCTCTAGAGCTTCCCCTTCTTGCTATTCTGTCTCAAGGGGAATTCATTTAGCTGTGTATGTATAGTACTTGTGGAGATAAGCCAGGTTAATTTTATTTTGAAATGTTAAAACAAGCTACATTTCAATAGCATAACTGTTTTGGGGCAAGAAGGATACTCTTCAACCCTTGTATCAGTTAGAGTGAATTGTGAAGGTGTGAAGAGGAAACATTCTTTCTGACTAAAGTATTTCTTGATGAGTCTTATCTGCCTGAAATTTTTATAAATTATTCTTTAGTCATTCTTTCTTTTTCAGTTTACGTTATACATCTTTCTTCCAGCAGCTGGTATTTTAATTCATGAAAAAGCCTCCTTGATGTCTAGAATATGTTGGTAACATGAACACAAATCGTTATCATCAGTATTTGGCTGTTCACCCATTTGTTTGGGGCTAGCTTTAACTTCATTGACTGGCCAACTGACTTGAATTTTGCAGTGAACTTTGAAACGGGTGTAGAGTGCCTCAGCTGTTATCTGTGTGCACCCAATTCAGCTTTCAGAACAGATGTATGCAATAAGCTCCTGAAGGTATGAGGTTCTTCTGTTTGAGGTTGCCTTCTTTGTGTTGTAGGCAGAAGAAAATTTAGGAATGGTAATGATCTTCACTCTAGTGTCGGCAGTACAGGAGAAGTTAAATGAAATAGTGGATCAAATAAAAACACGAAGAGAAGAGGAAAAGCAACAGAAAGAAAGAGAAGCAGAAGAAGAAGAGAAAGTATGTAAAACACTGTTTCTAAGTAAAGATTTACTAAAGATTTTACATTTCTTTATGCGTGGACTTGATGCAAGAGAAACTCTGAGCTGCACTAGGAGAGGAACATCTAGCCCAAAGCTGATGTAGTTAAAACTTAAGGACTAGAAGGTAGTTCACTGCAGTTCAATGCTTTTTATTTATTTTTCCCCCAACTTTCTAAAGCAGTCTTTCCAGAGACATGTTGCATGTTCACAGCATCCTCTAGCATTACTTTCTAAGGCTGGGGCCAGGATTTTTTTCCCAAATGAAAATGAAGTCTCTGTAGCCAGTTTCTTGTTTGAAGTGGAAAATAAAAAAGGCTAGAACATGCTGTGCTGCATGCAGGCTGCTCTTGTTCTAAGGAAGTATCTCTTGGTAGAGTGGAAGCAGTAGGACCAGTCTTCAGGAAATGTTTTGCCCTCCCTATGCACGTCCTTTTTACCAACCACTGTGGAATAGTTTTTCTGTCCGTGGGATGTGCTGTAGTAACTACTGAATCTTTGCTTTCTTCAATAGCTAGTGGGTGATGGAAGTTGTAAGGTTCAGTATTTCTGAAAATGGTTGGAAAAAAAAATCCCTGCCAACCCTTTTTGTCTGTCAGTAAGAGAGAACAGTTGATCTATTTTTTATAGAAAATCTCAGTCTAGATTGCATATAAGAGTTGATAAGTACTGCCTACATAAGCATAACCTTTTTTAGTGATATGTTGCAGACTTCTGTATGGTAGGTCCAAATGTATTACTCAGTGTTTTTCCATAATAATTTCTACCTCAGTGCAGCTCTCAGAAGGGAGAGTCCCATGAAGAAGGAAAGGGGAGAAGAAAAGGCAAGAATGTGTTCTTTGTGTATGCTCAGGGTTAGAATTAATTTATGAGGATGCTTCACAGCAAGCAAATGCTTCTGGGATGCTGAAGAGAATGCTCATCTTCACTCCTAGCTGTCCTGGTTGATGGTATTTGCAGCCTTGTTTTCTATTTTTTTCAGCAACGTTTTCATGGCACTCCTGTTACAATTGAGAATTTTCTGAACTGGAAAGCAAAGTTTGATGCAGAACTCCTAGAAATAAAAAGGAAAAAAATGAAAGAAGAAGAACAAGCGGGCAAAAATAAATTAAGTGGTATGATTTAAAACTGTACCTGACTTGTGTAATGTTATCAGACTAAAATGACAGGCCTTAAAAGTAATTCTTACACTGAAAAGTTGTAGTAGTAAACAAACTGTTAATGCAGTATTAATGTATTGTTCTTTGTGTTTCATGAAGTTTTGTTGAGTGCTTTGGTGGGCTAAATAGAAAGCTGGTTGCGTCAAGATTTCTGCTGAAATTAAGGTTCTCAAACTGTGTTTAAGTTTCTTTTGGTTTTACGACAGACAATATACTGTTTTGAGCTCCCACTTATGAGCAATGTTCTGGCAGAAATAGTTGGGGATTGTCAAACAGCAGAAAGAATCTACATCAGGCAGTTTTGTGATTTGGCTTTAATTCTGTTGGATCTTAGTGTGACTTGAAATTATTCAAATGCACGTAGGAGATTGGAATGTTGTTGCTGGACTGGAACAACACAGAGGCTGCCTGGTGGATGTGACAAGCTTATGATGCCTAGAGTGGTAGCTCTGCTCTGGTGTTTTGGAGAAGAGCTGTCATAACAGTAGTTCTAAGAGCTGTAGTCTGCAGGTCACAGTCCAGCAGAAAGCGGACTCTATCCACTGGGAAAAATGCAGGGGAACTGACTCCCTTTTGAAAGAACCTGTTTGTAAAACTAAATATTGGGGAGCATTCTCCAAATTCTCCACAGCTTAGCTTTGAATTCTCGTTCTCCTGTGATGTTGAATCTGCTTTTTAACCTGATTACATCAGAAAACATAACTGATGTGATTGTGTTGTATCACTGTTATCTTTTCTCTCTTCTGAAGGCTTTTGAAACCTTTGGCTAGTTTTCATCTAGTTTGAAAGGGACCGAAGTCTTAACTGTAATAAGTCTCATGAAATCTGTACAGGATGCTTGATTCCCCTCTGAAGGGAATACGTTTGGGCATGTGAAAAGATGAGACAGTAGAAATCAGGCTTTTTCTAGTTTCTTTGTTCTTGAAATTGTTCGCACACTCTGTTTTTCTCCATAGTAGTCTAGCTTATAGAAACTTTACTAAAGTAAAAACAAGCTTATTTTTAGATGTCATAGGTGTAACCCCAGTAGAAATAAAAGGTGTCTTTAAGTGTTTTACCCTGAGTACCAGTCTTGTTGGTAGAAGGTTAAAAAAGCAATACACATGCAGATGGAAGATGGTTAGTTCATGTGGAAAGTCGTGAACTGTTCTATCCGTCTCCCAATGAGAAAGGCTTCACATTATGTGATGTTTCCTTCACAGTAGGAGCTGGTGGCTGGTTTGTAGGTCCAACTGGATTTTCAAATGGATAGGGTATAAAGACAAAGGTGGAGGAGGCAGTTTATCTGCTTTTCAGTTCACAAAGATGATTTTGTGAAATGCAAGGTGAGAACTAATGCAATGAGGGCGGAGCAAAGACTGTGAGGCTGTACAGTTTAAATTTTTGCAGCTACATTTTTAAAGCCTTGGTAACATTGAAGTGGCTCTCTGTATGAAATAGTTTCCTGTATCACCTGTAAGAGGAGGGAGCCTCTTGGCATGCAAGAATCCTAGCTGAACACTCTAAAATCAGAGTAAGGAATAAATCTGCCAGAATGAGTACCTTCAAAACAAAACAAAAAAAAACAGTGAAGAACAAAAGCCCCACCCTTGCTCAAATTGCTTAATTTGAAAAGCATGAAATACTGTGCTAACTATTGCTGCCTTAGGTTGGTAGTTATTTCAAATTCTACTTGGTTCTATATATATACATTTTTTATTTTATTTTTATCTTCTAGGGAAGCAGCTGTTTGAAATGGATCACAACCTTGATACATCCGACATCCAGTTCTTGGAGGAAGGTAAATTTCTGCTTCTTTCTGCAGCTGAAAGACAATAGCTTAAAATATTTCAAAATTCCTAAGCAAAATCTTTATTAGAATTCTGACTAAAATCTTACCTCCGTATCACTTTTACATTGGAAGAAATTTCTGAGAAGTACCATTTTGGAGGTTGAACAGAAGCAATTTCAATTTTTTCTTCCTTCCTCAGAAAAAAATTCAAGATTCTAAAGAGTTTGTTTGCGGTTTTGAGCTTAAGTTGATTTTATTTCTGTTGCTCCTACTCAACTGTAGAGACTGGAAGTAAAAAAAAAAAAAAAAAAA
>WBMW01002727.1:353872-373722 GCA_013396635.1 Penelope pileata | reverse complement strand
AACAAACTGTAGAAACTGGAAGAAAAAAAAAAAAAAAAAAAAAAAAAAACAATGAAAAGCTTGATTTTACCCTTCCCCCCAGTAGCCAGCCTTGCCCCCCTCACCATTTGGCCACATGTTCTGAAGTTCTTTTCTCTTCTCTCTGAACATCAGTACAAATAATAAACATTTTACACATCAAATTAAATGTTACTTGCCTTTGTGCAACACAGTTCTTCTTATGGTTTTGTGCAGGTTTGTCTGTTATCTTACTGAAAAAAGTTCTTTGGTACCAGCTGAAAATTCTGTAAGCCTGTGCCAAAAGCTGTTAAACTAGAAGCCTGTTGGAGATAAATAAATCCACTCATAGTCACACATCACCTATTTTGTTTGCTGTATCTCCTTTCAGTGTCCTAGTTTAAAAGATTGATTTTGTTAAGGCAATTACTTTAATGTGGCAACATTACCTCTTAATATTACAAAAACACACGTGCAGAAGAGTCTAGATTTTTTTTGAGTGTAACAATTAAAAAAAGTTGTGAGCATCAGTGAATATAAACGTGAAATGGCAGTATTAAGTTGTTTCTTCTAGTTAGAGGGCATACGTAACTTTGTTTTCCTCGCAAAATGCTTAAAGTGAAGATGGGTTAGTGATGGAACATTTGTTTGCCTCAAGGGAGGAATGGACTTCACATCAGTATTTGGGCTCTCTTCTCGAATTACTTGAGATTAATATGTTATTTTTTTTAATCCTGTTGCTATCCATTATTTAAAAACTCCTGTGCAGATTAGTGTTGCAATTTCAAATTAGTATTATTTATTAATGACTTCGGTTTTTGCAGCTGAAACAGGAAAATGGCATTATCTTAGATGGAAACAGTTTTTTTAAAAAAAAACAAACAAACAAAAAAGGCTCCTTCAAATCCAGTATAAAAATAGAACCTTATTCAGTGGCCAGAAAATGTTGCTGTGGATGCACACAGATACAATAGTAATGGTCCTGAAGTTTTATCCTAAAATTTTGTCTATTTCAGAAGAAAATGTGAAAGCATGCAAAGCTTCAGCTTGCTTTTAAAACGTAAATCCAAAAGAAAGACTTTTTTTATATATTAGTGCTCGTCTAAAGTAGTTGTCTGCTTTTCAAATTTGCTCATGGAGAAAATTTAAAGGAAAATTCTATATGTTCTAATGTTCCTTACTGCATGTGTGTGTACATATCTAGACATATACAGCCCTCATATTTGTACTCAGAGTGTATTTTGTTGTTCAAGTGCTGTTTTTCTATTTGCATAAAATTATTTTTCTTTTTTTTTTTTTTGCAGCTGGAAACAGTGTGGAGGTTGATGAATCTTTATTCCAAGAAATGGATGATTTAGAGCTGGAGGATGAAGAGGATGACCCTGACTACAACCCTGTTAATTTAGATAGTGATTAGACTTTTTTTGAACTGGCTCTTCCATCAGTATGGACTTAAGTAAGGAGAGGTAGGCAGGCAGTAAAACCACAGCATCTGTGGTTGTAGCAGTGTGTATTGGTTTTCTTTTTTTCAAAGAAAAAAATATTTTAAATCCAGGAGAATGGTCTTCTGATGATTTTTGTCATAAATAAATTGACTTCAATATTTCAAATGAAAAACTTGAGGTATACTCTTCTGGTTTCATTTTTTTTTTTCTTTTTTTCCACTTATTTAAGCATCCTGTGAAGAGAATTGGCAACAAGCAAGAAGGAAAGATGATATAGTGATTGTTAAACACACCTGCATGCAAAGGCCGAGCAGCTATTCTGTTATCTTCCACATAGGATATGCATGCGACAGTTTAGTGAATAAGAAGGTTTACATGCTATGCAGGTTTTTTTTTCTTTGAAATTTTATAACACTGCAAGTAATGATCAGTCCCGATGCCCTGACCTATTAGCTGAACAGCTGTAACTAGGTGGCACTAGTCAACTTGTAATAAGGCATAGCCTTTGAAAAGTTAAATGGAAACCATTTCCATGTTAGTGCGAAATCTTTTGCTGCAGCTGAGGATAACAGTTTTAAAATGAAATGGTTGATTTGTTTAGCTTTTTTTTTTTTTTTCCCTTGTGCATCAATGAACTTCCATGCAGGAAAAAATAATTAGTTTGCTTTTGGCAACAAGTGTATGTGAGAACACTATCAGTAGAGTACAGAATACAGTAACAGGATTTATAGAGTGCTTATAGGTTTGAATGTACTGAGGGTTGTTTCAGAAGGACATTGTTGGCAGCCTGTGAAAGTCTTAATCCTACATACAGTAAAGCTACATACCAACTCATGGATGTTAACCTGTTAATCCTTTTGAAGAGTTGCTTATGGAGCTACTAGCCTGATGCTAGACTCCTTCCCTCTTCACACCTCCAGAAAACCCAAAACACTGCAAGAAGTGTGTTTAAAGAGGCTGCATTTGGGACTGCATCAGCTAGAAGGATAGTGTGGAATGAAGGTTTCAAGAAACAGCTCTCTGGATAGAGAATCACCAGGCACTTTGATGATTAGAAGCTGTGTGCTGGATTTTAAAACACTTTTGGTAGATTGCCTTAACTGCTCCAGCTTCAACCTTTTAAAAGAGGATTGCACTAAAGTATCCATGCTTAGAGGAATAATGGATGTATGAACTTTAATATTTGGGAATTCCACATTCAAGATGAGAAACGTCACTCCAGAAATAATTTAATGATGTATAAGATTTTCTGCTCATGCCATTTGAGACCATCTGTTTAGGATGATCTTATATAACGTGTTTCAGTAGTCTTGTCTTTTTGTATTCAAGATGAATAAATACGAGTCTCTAGTAGGTTGAAGTAAATGTTCAAGTACTCTGTAAACGGTTTTATAAATGAACCATGTGCCTTTGTTCCTACCATCCTCTATTTGATCTTTTTAATTTTGGCACCTAAGAACTCTAGACAAGCATCTAAGTTTCAGTTACAACATTATATGTTTCAAAGCAATAAGCAGGATCTATGTTCCAGCAGGTATTACCAAATATATTTAAAAATTTGTAAGCTAATGTGATATTAAATCTGACTTTTCCAAAGATGCAGTTGGATTGAAAGCTTTTTAATAACTATGTCCAGCTTCCTGTGTAATTGCTAGTACACTTTTAAATGTTGTTCAGCACTGAACTTAATTTTCTTCTATGTCTCAATTCAGACGTATAAAAAAAAAAACCAAAAACCTCCTCAGTTGCTTTCAGTTTCCACTTGTTTGTCTAAAACCAGCATATTTTTCGTAAAAGCAGTGAATTAGTTCTCTTTAAATCTGGACTGAACCCAAGAACATTTGTGTAGTCTGTGCAAAATGTGATAATCTGAGGAAGTTTTCTAGGTGGGTCACTGATGATACAAGTATTATCTAAATATGAGAAAATGAGTTTACTGCTAATGCTATTTCTAGATTAATGGGGTTTTCTATTCTGTTTTCACACTGAGGTGTTCATTGGTTTTTATGCCGAAAATGCATAGCTTTAAAAAGTTAAAACTGTCAAGTTAAAATGTGAAAATGTTTTCATTGCTACTTAGATCTTTTTTTATCAAAGCAGTGGAAATAAGAGTTGAAATGACACACACAAAAAAAAAAGTGCTTAAAGTTGATTTCTCCAAGTCTTTGAGAAAAGTTTCAATGACTCAGTCTGAACTTGTGATTTGTTTATCTTTATTAGCAATTGGCATCTGTGAAATAAAAGGGAATTTCACTGAGAGTGAACTTGGCTACATCTTTGTGACTTAGTTTGCCAAAATGGAAGAAGTTCAGATAAAATATTTTAAGCTCTGAGTTAGACTGAAGTCGAATCCAGGTTGGTCTAGTGAAAGTCCGTCAGTTAACTTTGAATGGATTTTAGTATTTCAAAGTCATGGTACTGACAACCTTGCTTGTACATAGATCACTCTGAAAGTAATGCCTCCTATTTATTTCCATGGAAACTACAACATATACAGAGAGCACAGTAACAGTATTTGATAGCATAAACTCTCAGCTGCGAAACAGTTTTTCAGCATAGTCACCACCATTAGCTGTGGATTTCTCCAGCGATGAACAGGAGCCTGTATGCTGCACTCATCAAAATCTGTACCAGTGGAGGAGACCTGCTGTCACCACTGCTGAAATGCACCACCCGCTGCATCACTGTGCTCACGCCCTGTTTGGTCTCCATAAATGTTCAGCAAATGTCGATGAATGTCAGTGGGTGCAGTTTTTTCCTCATGGAGGAATTCATTTCCACACCTCTACTTCATCCACACTCCCATGTCAGACGCCAGCCATTGTCTGCCCCTCTGCTGCCATCTGTCACACGGCAACAACATGAAATGGAATATTGGTGGGAAGGTTCAACCTCTGCTGCCATACCACCAACATCCGCCTCTGATGTTGTGGGTCAACATAATAAAATAGGAGGCATTACTTTCAGAGCAGCCCTCATATCTTGCTTTAAGTCCAAAATTTACACGGTAATGCATATAGGGGAGCTCTTAGGGATTGAAACTCTGCACTATGACCAGAGTTGAACTAGTTTTGGTCATGCTGAACTTCTTGAATAGTTAGTGCTGTACCTCTGCTGGAATTCAAAATGCTGCCCACCAGATCAAGGTGTTCAGGAATGCAATCTCAGGATACACCCAGCTTGCTGCAAAAACTGGGCTACATAGAGAAGAGCAGCTGTGATTGTCTCCTGCTTTGAAGAAACAAAAACTTGAGACAATGAATTCCTCTGTTGTTCATTTTAATAATTGATCAGTGGTTAGTGTATTTTGGCCGAAAAATAGGGAGCTTGAAGTACAGTTCCTTTGGGGAGTTTCAACTTCAGTCTTTCTGCTGGCAGACTTTTAACCATCAGGCTATGGTATGTCCTAAGTACCTCCAGTTTTAACTGTGTGGTTGCTGAAGTAAAGCCTAAGTTTGTTGGACAAGACAGTAGTCTGCACCTGGATCCAATGTGCTCATTTAAGTGCTCCCTTTTGTTTCAGAATCTGATTTTTTTTGTCTTTTTTTTTTTCCCCCTAAATTCAGTGCATTGCAATTTGGCTCCAATTAGGAAAGAGTGGCACAATTCACCATAGGGAGCCCTATTCAGAAACTCCCAGCAGTGATGAACAAGAAAAGGCATTTCTTGTGTTCCTGCTCTATCCACTATATCCCCATGCTTCTCATCGGTGTGGGAGGCTTTTTTCCCAGACTAATAATTTCACTGGACCTGGAAGTTTTCACAAGGGTAAAATCAGTGCAAGTCTTAGACCCTGGCAGATCCCCCTGAGGGGCATTTCTGCACCACCCCTCCCTCCAGCAGTGTTAGAGCTGCAAGGTTTGGCAAGAGGAGACGACAGAAGTGCTGTCCTGATCTCCCACGTATATGAAGCCAGTGGTATCTATACCAAGACATGTGGAACTAAAACAGGAAAAAGGCAGGATTTGGACCAAATCACTGAGGCAAACTGTCATGATTGTTTTGAACAAATTGTAAAAATAACATCACTTAAACGTCCCCTTTTGTTTCTCAGGTCTCTTGGAGTTAAGTAGTAAGGCAGGTGGGTGGCAAAAACACGAGGCAAAGGAAGATTTCCATAATCTATATTTTTTACGTTATATTCCACCCATGGGATTCTGTCCAGGATCTCTATATCTTCTGTTCCATTGCGGTGGCCTTCGTGAAGAATTAAGCTCAAAGTATTCTAAAAGTCCACACAGTTCCTAGGAAGAAAATCTTATTTGAACTTTGATTTTATTATTATTATTATTATTTAAAAAAAAATAATGACAAGGAAGATCTGGCTCCTTTTCCCTTTTATGCTGTTTGCCAGGAAAGATGGACGCCTGAGAGAATTCTCAACAGTGCAGAAGGACATTAAATTATTACTGCAGGCTAACCTGAAAAAGCACCGAGAAAGGAAAGCATCTGAAACTGAAGCCTAGGTCTTAAGACCTCACCCAGGTAGGAAGCTTTTGGTTCTGGAGATTAGACTGTATGTGCATTACGGACTTGAAGCCACAGGGCAAGATAATGAAATAATCCTCAGAACCAGAGGAACAATAACATGACAAGTGCACTACCCAGTAGTTCCCCAGCTATGCTGACTGCCTTGCTCTGCTAGACAACCCAGACAATTCTCCTGCACAGAAGCAGATCTTCAACAGGATTGGAGGGTGCCTTGGATGGATGGTGAGGAAGAAAGGATGGTGGGGCAGGACAGAGGGAAAGATGTGAGTGGGAAAGAGATAGCATTCTGTGCAATTCATAATTCAAAATAATCTTCCAGACTGAATCCAAGAACCAGGTAATCAGCTCAGCAGGACACAAGCAGGAATCTTGTGTCTGGTTGTTCAGACCATGGCTATGCAGGATTTGTACTGAATGGTACACTGTGTATACTCAGAGATGCTAAAAAACACAAACAACCTTAGGCATGTGGTTAGGTGGTTGAATAAAAGCAGATCCCGTTGGAAACAATTCCATTCTTACCTGATTTTGGATAAGTAGCTATAAATATGTCATTGTCTTTGATTTCAAAATTCTCCAGGGAAGCTATATACTCAGCTGTAGTATGTACAGCAAAGTAAAACCCTTTGTAATTGAATACAAATTCTTTTGATGGTTCCATTGTTAATCTGTTTTCTCTTACGGATAAATAAGCTGCAATAAGAAAGGATAACATTATAGCTTTTTGTTTTGTTGTTATCTCATAGAAAAACAAACAAAAAACAAACACAAAAAACCGCACCCCTCCCCCCCAAAAAAAATCAAAGGAAGGAGTAATTCCAACAAATAAATCCAATGCTGGCAAATTTTAGCAAAATGCATTTTGCTACAACAATACACTGAAATTCAACTTTCAAATTTTCACAAACATCAGGATGCATTAAAAAAACATAAAAAGAATAAACAGCATGATCCTTTTTTCATATATAATTGCATGTTATATGCCTGTAAAACTGACATAACTAATGGCAACCTACGTAAAAATATCATTTGTCAAAGTTCCTCTAGGATTTGAGTGACTGTAAAGTTTCCTTTGGGTTGTCATCTGCTCTTAAACAGAGGGAGCTTAACCAAGCTCGGGTTCTGAACTGAACTTGTTTAGCATGTTTTATTTTAATTTCTGCCTCCTCCCCATCATTCTCTGTCTCCTTATTAACACTTCTCCCACAGTAAACATTTTCTGAAAACAGCAATGGAAAGGTGCAAATGTATATTTTAAATATACCTAGTGGTTTCATGAGATTTTTTTCTTATTATCACTGTTGCTGCAGATTTGCTAGAAAGAGACATTAATCGTCATTGTCATAATGGATAGGAAGAGCAAAATCTTTGGGAGATACAGGAAGCGTAAGAGACTGGAGAAAGAAACCAACTCTTGTAACTGAGCAAGAGCAAAACAGAGCATCCAGGTTTGAAGGTTTTGGTTTTTCTCTACTACAGCCTTTGAGCTGAACATCCACAGATTTCACTGAGTTTAACATCCAGGTTTCTGTCTGCCAAGTAACAAGATATGCCTTCAGACAACGTACAAACATTAACAGACATAATGTGAGCAAGTTCATTGTCAGATATCACAGGCACTATTTTACTCGGGTTAAACTCTGTTTTGAAAGAGAGACCTTTCTATCTGGAGTTTAATTCAGGTTCCTGCCCCTGCCTCCCCCCTTGCAAAATACAGGTGACTCTTTGACTGTGTTTGCCATCGCTTCATCATCCAGCTGTCACCACAGCTCAGATTTGCTGAATCAGCTGCTTATGCAACTCACACCAGCTAAGTGATCCGCGTCCACCACAGCAGACAGCTGACGGAAAGCAGGCCACTGACCCGGACCACTATCGCTCACCTTCTCTCCCGTTAAGGCTTTTCCACCCCTTTGCCTTCCCACCCCTTGAACCCCACTGGCCTCATGCTCACTCAGCAGTGCCCTTTTTTGATGAGGGGTGTGGTGGAGCCAAGGACATGCCATGGCCCTGTGCCCTAGGAAGCAACTATGGGCTTCCAGGGGCCTGACCACAGTGAGGCACATGCACATGGACACGGCCTACGGGGCCTGTGCTGCTGTCAGCCCTTCAGTCGCTGCCCCACTGTGAGGCAGGTGCCAAAATAAGGCAGCATGGGGCCTGCACGCAGCTCGCCCAGGTAACCTCCTCCTGTGGCACTACCACAGGACACACAGGCATCCCTCAGGTTAGCTGTGGGGCTGGGCTGGGCCTGATGCTCCTCACTTGCTCCAGCTGCCCACTACCATCCCCAGCATCCATGGGCAGCCGCAGCTGGATGCTCCCAGCCATGTTGGTGGAACAGCCAGGCAAAAACATTCACTAATATATTATTTTGATATGCCTGGAACTCTCTTACAGAGCTAAGTTAAGTAGCTGGTGAGTCACTAATCGCACCAGAAACAAGGTACAACAGTAGCAGCAGAAACCCCACTCAGAAAACAAGAAACAGATTTGAATTCAAGTCATGGTCACAAAGCTGGGGAAGTCCTAAGGACACAAAGGTACGGGGAATGAGTGAATAGTGTTATGGATACAAGAGGAAGAATGGAGATTTTGTAAGAAATAAAAAGAAGACACATTCAATGTGCAGTACACAGAAATTCTTTCTGATCTGATTCTGTCAAAAACCTGAGCTTTTGTATCACTTTGAAACAATGATTACTGCACTGGATCCTTCTTACAGATATATGATTATGCCATGAAAAAATCTACCAGGAAAAAATGGCCTTGCCTCATTGAAAAGGAAACATATTCACAATCTAGTGCATCTGATGGGAGAAGAAATAAACATCCAGATATGCTCTTACCAGCCAGAAATGCATTTGAAAAAATACATCTAAAATTCTGCCTCCAGTTGCAGGCACAAAGGTGTCTGCCAATTCCTCTCCTGCACCTGCAGGGACCAGACACTTCTGCTTTGCTCAGGGAACTGCCTCACAGCCACGACTCCAACCCCTTGCTGAGGGGCACAGAAAAATGGGTGTCAAACTCAGCTTCCTGCACCAGCTGTCAGAGAGCCCTGCTCTGCCCAGCCATCCTCCCCTCTGCATACAGCCTGCTTCTCTGGGACTCCTGGCAGCACTTCTCAAAATGTTTGACAGAACAGCTCCATGCACAATTCGTATTTTACCAGAAGGGCAACATAGCACCATTTAACTCACCAGTCTACAGCTCCAATAATTTCAGACACACTTACCTTCTGTGGTCTTTTCCAGGGCCCATGGAGATGCCTGTTACTCTTTCTATGAATGTGAATAGTTTGAGAGAGGTGTGAGCTGTCATGTTTCCTTTTTAACCATGCTGTTTGGCTTTTGTTCAATATTTGCTTATCTTCAACACTGATAGAGATTAGAGAACTGACATAACTCTTTAAAAGGTTAAAGCGCTCCAGAGAGATTTAGGAAATTATTTGAATGTTCATTTATTTATTGGTACTCCTTTTATTAATAGCATTACTGAGGAAGAGTGAAGAGGAACAGAACTGATTAAAAGCTCTTTTTTTGTCTTTTCTTTTTGTTTCTTCCTCAACTCCCACAGAACTTTTACCCACACTTGTTTTACCTCCAAACTATATGTGATAACAGTCACATCTAACTTCTAACTGCTTCACTGAGGAACAAAATATGTCCTTGGCTGTGTTCAACACTGCCAGGTGTTATCAGTTTTGTTTCTCCTCTGGAAATAAAACATAGCTTCATACCAGACACTGTGAGAGAAGTAACTTCTGTTAGAAACTAAGACAACAGACAACAAGCAAAGACAGGCCTCCTGCCTACCTACACTGTGAAATTAAAGAGAAAAGTAAATGCCTAAGTCAGGCACATAGAATCCCAAAAAAAGTTTCATATATTACTACAAAATATATACAACACATCATAGCAAAAAGGGCAAATAAATAAAACTACTTTAACCCTCATTTTAGGTATCTACGTAGGAACAGATTTTTTTTCCACCAGCTGAGGGATAAAGTTTATAACATACTTCTTTGTTTTAGACATTCCTCAGGTACTATTGTACTCCATTAACATCTAGTATTGCCCCTTATTGCACAAAATGCATGACAAAGATACTTGATGCCTGAGTTACCAGATAAGTTTCCCTGAAGTCCATTCACATTGAGCAGGGAGCTGCCCCTTCCAGAATACTGAAGGTATAATCAAAGCCATGAGGTACACTGTAACAGCATCTCTCTCCTAATGCATCAGGCACAGCCACCATGGGAACTGTGGCTACCGGGCTGAACTGCATCAATTACGAGTGTTTTAATGGGAAATACTACAGCTCTATCTTTGTTACCACATTTGAGACTGTGCCAGCAACAAAAACGAGGTGAATGGGCCCCTCCTCCTTCCCCAGGCTTAGAGGGGGGAGCAGCTCCAGTCTTGTCCTTGAAGCGAGCAAAAGGAAAGCACAATCTGGTGATCATCTGGGAGGAGATGCCCCTGAAGGGTGATAAGGGTGATAGCAGCTGCAAAATGATCTATGCAGAGCGTGTGCTTCCCAAGAGCTGAGAAATTTTATTCTCTCATGGTGTTGACAGTAGTCAGATTTACTGTTAGCTCTCAGATTTTACTGAATTGCTTATTTTATTTCATTCCTCCTAAAGGTGAGGGGGGAAAAAAATCCCAATGCATCCAGATGTCTTGGTATTGACTGGAACACAGTTACTTTTCTTCATAGGGGCTCATATGCTGCCGTGTTTTGAATTTGTGATGGAAAGTGTTGATAATGCACTGGTATTTGAGTTGCAGTTCATCGGTGCTTTGAATAACTCAGAGACTGTTTAGCTTCTCATGCTCCCCCGCCAGCAAGGACCTATGGGTGCACAAGGTGCTGAGAGGGCACAAAACCAGGACAGCTAGCACAAACTGGCTAAAGCGATGTCCCCTATCTCCCTGTCAATGGGAAGTAGCAAACGAAATCTTTGTTTTGCTTTGCTTGTGCGCAGCTCTCAACCCATGAATTTCTCACTTTTACCTTTCTGATTCCCCTGACCAACCACGAGGGGAGTGAGCAGAAGCAGCTATGTGGTGCTCAGCTGCCTGCCAGCGGTAAACCAACACTGGTAGACAACACCAAGAAAGAAGTTTTTTCCTCCCTCAACAAGCACCTAACTCCATGCCTGATGTTAGAGACTTCCAAGGTGTTTCTGAAGGGCCATGTAGGCTGAACTCGTAGCATCCTTTTGGTTTTGTATGCTGCAAAAGTTGCAGGCAGGCAGCAAGCAAAACCAGGTCTGACAGGAGAGATGACCTGGAGGCATGACTTTGACAAACAGTCAGAGCAACATCCTAATAAAAAAAAAAAAAAAGTTTATTTACAGTGCAAAAAAAAAAAAAATTTTCTTCCCACGCCCCAACGGAACACCCTCCCCCACTCTGGACACCACAATCTTCGATCTCATGGCCCATGCTAACACTGACCCCCCTCTGTGGCACATCTGTGTTTCCAAGTGGTGCACCAAGAGAAGGCAGTCACTTCAAAAAGAAGTGCAGTAGTAAATGAATCCCTGCTGGAACAGACCGCACCCTGTGAGAACACTGAACTGTCTCTGTACTTTACAAATAGTCACTGGAGAAGTTGCTGGAATGTAATAAATACTTGTTGATCAAATTCTGTAAGAGATGGGGCATTAGCCATGGAACGGGTATAAATTTATCTACAGAGATGAATTTGACCAGGCACTCCAAAAAAGTAGCTTCACAGTACCTTCACCCACTGCTTATTGACCATTAACTATAGTGCATAGCCTGCTACAGGACAGTGGACGTTTGTTTGTAATTTAAGCAACTAAGAAAATACCTGATTTTCTATTAAAGTAAGAACTCTCATACTGAAGAGTTACAGAATCATCTGGAAGGAAGTGTTTTGACTGAAGATCAAAATTACAAGTTAACTCCAGTGCTGTGCTTCTCCAAAGCCCCTAGACATAATTTAAGTCTAGAAATCATTAAGTTAGAGTGACAGTCCAGTAGTTTAACGTTTTGCATCCAGCAGATTCCAGAAAGAGGTAGTGAAGGCATCCTTTAAGGAATCTTCTCTGATGTTAAGACCCGAGAAGCATGACAGCGAGCCTAAAAAGAGTGGAGGTAGAAGAGTGAGAATGGCGAATGAATTGTTTAACAAATGAAACATCACTTTCAACTATTAATTTGAAAAACACACTTAAAAAGAGGCTGTATTTCATCTTAAATGTGATCTTTCATGATAAAACCCTAAACAATATTTTTAAATATAAACCAAATCTTTGAAAACAAGGGAAACCAAACATTCCCCTCTTCTACAAACACTACACAACACACTACTGTTATCTCTGTGTCCTGAATTTTAATGCTTTTGCCAATAGTAGGAAGAGATAGTGCCTGCGTCTTGCTGCTGTTTCTGATGTGTTCAGGGCTAGAAAGCAATTAGATAAGGTCTCATTTTAATACACAGCTATTAAAAGCACTTGAGCAGGTGACACATTCACCAGTTATTTCATAATTTTAAATTAAAAAAAAAGTCTGTCTTGAAGGTTGAATGTATTGACTAGTGCTCATACAACACCTCAGTTGGAACATTGCCCCTCCAAATAAAAAAAAAAAAAAAATCACACCTGCCATTCAGCTGAAATAACTTTAATAACTTCTAAGGTCAGAACAAGTGATGCCTAATGTGAATCTTCTGGATGGGATTTATAAAAATGCTGACAGCTCAAACATATTAAATTCATCAGAACTCTGTTTTGAACATCTATGTTCTAAGTACTCTTAGAAAGCAGAATGCACTAGTGGACTAGTTCTAGTATTCAAGCTGAGAAGACTTTGGGCTGTTAGGCCTCAGTACCTGTTTGTCTTATTTTTCAACTATCAAATGCTGATAGACATCACATAGCTTTACAATGCTGCAAAAAAAGCCCATGAATGTAATTTTGGACTATGAACGTTCTGCGTGTACCTTATATGCCCACAGTAAGTTATTCAGGAGAAAATATTATAAAGACAAAAAAGAAAAAATTCCCAAGTCACATATACATACAGCTCCAAGTTTCATATGAGATTTAGACGTTATCTGTTACACCAAGGCGGCATTGGCATCAAGGCATGCATTTACACGCAAAACTGTTACGGTCTGCACACGCTATGATTACTCAATTAATGGGGAATAAGCGGAAGTAAGTCAAAAGGAAGACTGAGGAAACTGAACAGGAGAAAAAAATCACTACGGAACTGCATACACACTTGAGTCTGAAAGAACGGATGCAGATTCTTTCAAATTTTCTTACACAAAAACTCTTTCCTGTAATACTTACAGTCTTCTCTTCCAATGTGAGGACACCATCTACAGCAACTATCTGGTATTGCTTTTCTTTTAAACTACCCACGTACTTCCGAAGTAGTCTGAGACTGCTGCCATCAATGCTTTGTTTCAGCAGTTTCTGCATTTCTTGAGAAGGACATCCAGGATCAAACACCAGTAAACATAAGGTTTTATTCTTCTTCTCTTCTATGCCAACAACAGTACGACTGTGACCTAATTTCAAACAGATTTTCAGTATTTTAGAAACGCAAAATCCCATTTACTTGTAGCGTACTATTACTTGTAGCTTGTAGCGTACTATTTATTTTCAAATCAAGGAAAATA
The DNA here is from genome assembly GCA_013396635.1 of Penelope pileata. Classification (NCBI taxonomy): domain Eukaryota; kingdom Metazoa; phylum Chordata; class Aves; order Galliformes; family Cracidae; genus Penelope; species Penelope pileata. The sequence goes on along the minus strand of WBMW01002727.1, from coordinate 360,124 downwards.
TTATCTGGAATTTAACAAGGTGATTTTAAGTAAAGAGCAGACATCAAAAAGCTGATATTCCACTCACACTTTTTCCATCCAATAAAAATACAAAGTTTTTAATGTTATGCTTATTAAATAAAAGTTTAGCAGTAAATAGGCCTTCAATTAAATGAAGAATGAACATAAAATGCTGCTCCAAATTGCAGCACGTACAGAGAAAGGTAGAGAACAGTAAGAAATCAGCACATTGTGATGCTGACCTTGATGCTGCAAGTAGATAGGTGGCCTCGAAGTACACACTACCTTTGCACCACCTTCATTATCTGCAGAATAGTAACGTAAAATCCACTCAAATAAACGAGGGTGAGTACCCATGGGACCAGTTGGTTTGTGAAAGTCAATAACTTGACACCTATAGAACATTTAAAATGAAAACAATTAAATTTGAAACTTTTTTTTTTTAAAGACAGATTTTTTTAACCTCTCAGTCCCTGCCTCCTGCAGGAAGAATGTTTCATGAACAGCAGCAATTCCAGGCACTAAGTGGTCATTGTCACTATTTTTTTGTTTTATTTTTTAAAATACAGGCATAGAAGACACGTTAACTACAAAGGAATGCAGCATGTACTGTTCAAAACCACAATATTTACCCTGTGGCAAAGAAATACTCTACTCTGTTCAGCCTAACAAGAGCTTATGAAGTTTGCAGAAATCAAAATGTTTCATTTTTGTAGAAGTACACCAGAGAGTCAAATTAACAGCTTTCAGAATATGCAAGTGACTAGCTGAAATTGAGATTCTTTTCAAGAATAAACTTTGAGAGAAGTTTTTAATCAACATTTGACTTTAAGTATATATTTTATTTATATGGCACAATTTCTCACCAAGTCTCAATGATCTAAATAGTTATTCACCTTACTTATCTGCACAAGAAGATAAACAGCTTTGTGCTGCATAGACTAAACCATATCCACTGATAGGTTGGTTGAATTTAAAGCCACTGTGATGGCTTTGTCTTCACAGTTGACAATTCTGACCCTTAGAAGGTACACGCCTAACTGTCACTTACAAAAAATAACAGAAAAAGAAATACTTACTTTACCCTGAGACTGGTTAACAGTGAATAAATTTCACATGCTCCTATCCATGCCTTGGAACCACGTAATCGGTTGTTGAAGTGAGATGCCCCGTGAGGATCAAAGCCTTCTTTCCAAGCATCTTCAATCATGGACTGAATCTTCGGTATGCCAGGAATTAGTGCAGTACCTGAAACATAGAAGCTTTTGAATTGTGGCTACAGTTATTGAAACAGTCTATTAAGAATATCCAGCCTCTTTTATGAGAGGTAATTGATGTTACAAAGATATATGTGGATGCCCCCTCCCTGGAAGTATTCAAAGCCAGGCTGGATGGGGCTTTGAGCAACCTGGTCTAGTGGGAGGTGTCCTTGCCCATGGCAGGGGGGTTGGAACAAGATGATCTCTAAGGTCCCTTCCAACCTGAACCATTCTATGATTCTATATTCCAAAAAACCAAAAACTAAAGCTTCAACTACATCATGCCTTGCCAGTATTCACCCCGATTCTTTCCACAGTACGGACTAGCGTTACAGCAAGGATTTAATAGGTATTATTGACATTAGTGAGCCTTGCTGTATAAATGAAAACGTAAAACATCAATCAATAGTTGGTCACCTGAGGTATGTAAAACAAATAGGAAGCATTTTGATTACTACCTCTCAAGCAGTCATTATACAGGCTGTTTTGCAATAGTGAGGAAAGGAGCATTTGGAAATTCCTGTAACCACAACCCCAGCCTTTGTCACCCAAAGATGAGTGGAAGTGATCTACTCCTGTTGAAAGCCATACGCGCCTCACGTCTTTGTTTTCGTTCTGGTAGTACTTGCATAATGCTTCAGTGATTCCTAGAAGAAGAACAAATATAAAATTTATCTGTAAAATGCATTACAGTTTGCTGGAAATAGATTACAACTAACTGAAACATTATAAAAAGCTACAATGAATTTTAACAGCTATGCTGTGTCAGGAGGCAAAGAGTACTAGTTAGTAAACAAGCACATTCTCAAAGACAACACACACACAATAGGAGATTTCCATCTTTTGATACGCACTGTCTTTGGGCTCTCAACCAGACAATATGCTTCCGAAGTTCCACCCTCCCTCAGACCACGAAGGATGTTACAGACTAGTATTTACAGATACGTTACAGATTAATATTACTTGCATCCTAATTCCAATCCTAAGAAGTGAAATGTTTTGTTGAAAACAGCTTTAGTCACCACAAACTATGCCTAAAAGCTACACACTTAGTTGGCAAAATACGTTTTTACCTGATGTTTTTGTTTTCCCATCATCTACACCAAAAGCCAAACATTCCATCATATCAGCTTTTCTCTTGTGATATTCAAAAGGCTGCATCCTTCCTCTATTAACTTCTCTTTCCATATTGTTTAGGAACTGCTGCTTGTAGCCTCCAGAATTATCCAAGCCATACTGTCTCTGTAGGAGATACGTGTATGATTTAAGTCACATTTTTAAAAATTCATGATTTAAGAAGCTGCATGCACAATCAGTAGCACTGAAAAACAGTGAACAGTAAGACACAAAATCTTCGTATTTATGACATCAAAGAGCCGAAGGCTACGCCTCATTCCTGAGGAACAGAAATGCACGACTTGGAAAGCCAGACCCGGAAGAGCAGGAACATTTCTCTCTCCTGAGCAGACAGCTACTGACAGAGAGGCAGTCAATCAGCAAGAGGTAACAACAGCAAGAAGTGACGCTATCAGTGCTGTCAAGTGGAAGACAGAGGGAGACTAATGGTGTGGTGGTCACTGAAACATGTGATGGCATTCAGGAAAAGGACAGTTAGGATACTCAGGGTCTCGGGTACTCTGCGAGGTAATACGCTCCTGGCTGTGCTGCAAGGCAGAGCACTAAGGCTGGGTGGGGTGCAGTATGGGATGGCAAGAAGCCTGGTGAGCGCAGTACAGCACACACAGGCAGTATCCAGCCCCATCCTGCGCCAGCACCACTAAAGCAGTAAAGCCAAGCAGCTCAAGGCAGGCATGCCTAGCATCAGCGCTAGGATCAGAGTTGCTGAGAATCTGCACCTGCATGCAACCCACTCCTGCACCAACACTTCAGCACAACCTGCCTGACTGCACAGGTCTGATCTGGTATGACCACTCTTATTTTCATACAATGCAGGAAACAAAACAGTTTCAATGTGGTCAGCTTCTAATGGCATAACTCTTCAAAATACTACCATTTAAAAACATTACCGTACCTGTAGCTTTTTAAATTCTTCCTTCTCTCGCTTCTCTTCTTCCAATCTCTGCTGTTTATATTCTTCAGTTTGGAGCTGCTGAGCCAGTTCTAGATCTCCATTGTTTCCACCTATGCGGGAATAACATTCCAAAAACAGAGAACTTGATGAGGAGGTTAACAATGCTTTGATGAATCATTTATTTAAAGATTCTTTTCTAAGCAGATGTAGATAAACACAACTAGGGATTACTTTTCAGAGACAGATCTCACACTACGTTGAGCTATTAGCAAGCAGTACTAAACAGGACTGACGGCATTCAGTCTACTAAGGCTCACATTTCTGACTTGGACACTGTGTATGCAGTCACTGTTACAATTGCTTAGCAAATAATGCAAGTAACGTCTCTATTATTAAGAAAACGTCTTCTATTTATTATGTTTCACTTAATTATTAGCAAGAAATCCTAGGATTTTTTTTATTTTTAAACATCAGTTTCTCAGATCACTGCTGGCAATCTCAGAGTGATGAAAACAAACATAGGATCAGGGAACTGCATAGGGAATCTCTAGCATTTTATTGTCCATGCTAATAAAGCATATTTATTTTGATCCCTTAACCTTATCGTTATGACTAATGAATTAGCATGAATACTTAAGAGAAAAAAATTGAGGAAAAAAAAATCAGTAGTTTTCCAAAAGACAGATTCTGAGCTCTTCACATAGGAATGTACCAGTCAAAATTCTGTGTATGTAATCCTTCTATAGAGCTAAAAGAATACATAATATGGCTCTTTTATATATTTTTCACTCTTAGTTTTACCTAACACTTAGCACGTTTACTTAACAAGCAAGCACAGAGAGATACTACTCTTAGCATGTGTGATTAAGCAGAGCACTTGGGCAAGTGATAGGATCTGCTTTTAACTTCATTAAGGATGTATTCAGTTCTCTTTTTAAATAAAGAAATATTTAGTTTAAATTTCCTATGAGATTCTATACTGCAACATGCAAACACTGAATACTTTCAAAGATTATCAAGCTTGTATCCTTTCAAATACCTTCCGGAAAGCTCTGCTCCTTTAAGTGTAAATCCACGTGTTCTTCGAGAATGTGTATGTTTGTGCAGGTAAGACTGCATATTGGACATTCATACGGTTGTTCACCATTTCCTGTGTCTGAAAAAGAAATACAGTTCCTTCGCTTAATGCAATTCCTGGTGTTTTTTTTGTTTTTTTTTTTTTCTTGCTTGTTTTTATGAGAATCATCCCCCAAGTGATACATACAGTCTAACATAAATCAAAAGAATTGTGTTGCCATTGAAATTCCCCAGCAAAAGGCATATGTTACGCTAAACAGTTCTTTTAACCATTTAAGAATTCATGTTTAAACATCCAACAAGTTTGAAGATGTATTTTCCTTCTTTCTACTCAATACATTTTTCCCCATTTAACTTACCACAACTTGCTATAGCAATATTAAGAGATGCCTACAAAATGGCAATGAAATATCAAACCTTTAATAAAAAGATCCATCCTGCTGATGGAAGAACACTTGCTTACAAAACTTTTAATGCTTGTCTGACAACACAGAAGTGAGTGAGCAGAAAAAAACATTAAATGCTGTCATTCTTTGCTAATCTTCCTGTTTCTTCACCTAGACATTCCTTCTACAGTTTTAGTGCTATCATTAAGAGTAGCTCACAACAGCTAAGAACTCCTGGAGACCATCTGGGCCCTCAAATCAGGGTCGCGTCAAACAGGCGCTGTTACTCAGGGCCTTTTCCAGTCAGTCCTGAAGTAACTCTGAGGATGGAGACTCCACAACCTCCTTGCTCCACTGTTTGAACACTCACAGCAAAAGAGTTTTGTAACATTTCAATGGCATTTCCTGGATGCCTGCTGTCCTGTCGCTGGGCATCGCAGAGACAAACCTAGCTCCATCTCCAGCGACCTCCCTTCTCAGTCACCTAGACTTCACCTTCCAGGACTTGGTAGGTTTGTGTTAAGCACTTTTGGAAAGCTCCAGCCCACGCTAAACGTTCATGACTGGTTGGAGGGAAATGCAAACTATGTTCACCAAAAATATTTTGCCTAATGCTACAAATATTTGTATAGACTCCTGAAACACACTGCGTACATTTAGAATGATAATAATAATCACCCTTAATGCACATAGTTTTACAAGAGAAATTGGAATAACTAACTTGCCCGCATGCTAAGCCTGCACTACTTACACCCACAGAAGATATTATTTAGTGCTAATATCTAGAGTTTTTACTGTAAAGAGACATCGACTTTTAATGGCAGAATGCACCATGCCGTTGGTAACGCTGTCGCATTCCGCATTTGTTTCCCATGCTGGCACAGCCAACTTGCTACAGCAGGGATGAGATACTTCTGGGGGAACCACTCATTAGCAGAGTTAGCATGTTTCTCAAATAGTTACCTGCAGCTTCAGGCAGTCAGTCAGAATAAAGTCCTAAGTAAGCTTAAAGGAAAACACAGGGCTGAAGCAAACAACGTTTCTCTTTACTCCAACTTTATCATCAAAAATATCCTTGCACATAGAAACATAGGATATCCTGAGTTGGAAGGGACCCACAGGGATCACGGAGTCCAACTCCTGGCTCCACACGGCAGCACCCAACACTCAACACACAACCCTATGTCTGAGTGGCATCCAAATGTTTCTTGAACTCCGGCAGCTTGGAGCCATGACCACTGCCCTGGGGAGCTGTGTCACTGCCCGACCACCCTCTGGTGAACAACCTTTTCCTAACACCCAGCCTGACCACCCCCTGACACAGCTCCATGCCGTTCCCTCGGTCCCTGTCGCTGTCACCAGAGAGCAGAGATCAGCGCTGCCTCCCCCGCTCCCCTCCTGAGGAAGCTGTAGGCCGCCACGAGGCCTCCCCTCAGCCCCCTCTGCTCTGGGCTGAGCACCGCCCCTCTCCGCCTCGCCGCTCACCCGCGCCCAGCAG